>JAFEMH010000490.1:535000-750759 GCA_022495995.1 Adenophora triphylla var. japonica
GGACAGTCTGGACTCCCACATTCTCAATAAGGTCGACCTAATCAAAACAGGCCCAAAGCCCATCTCAAGGGATCGCCGACTAAGCCCACGGTCCGCTCACCAGCCCCGACTTAACTTAGTCCGACCTCGTAATCCATATTATAACCTCTGCACGAACCATGCTCTACCCGACAGTCAGGTCGACCATTCTTCGAATGGCGACCTCGACCTAAATTAACAAGTGACGACTTGATACTTGAAGGCGTATTTGGTTGAACAATTCTCATAACCACATCCCTACAAATCAGGGGCCGTTATAGACACGTTCCCACAATCAAGTAACTGCCGCTACAATCTCGGAGCACATGTCGCCTCCCCAAAAATACATCACATTTTCCTATAAATACTTCATCACTACCAAACGGTGAAAGGTAACCGCCATTTTGTATTCTCGAGTTCATTATTCAATACATTTTGAGCTTTATACAATCGCTATCTTACTCACGCCCGAGCGTCTTCGCCGAGACACATCCGGCTAGTCGTGGTTCTGCTGTGTCAAGAAGCCAGTGATCACCCCCGCCACGTGAGGAAGATTGATAAGCACATTTCCTCGCAAAGATCGGGCTTGGTTCCATCACGGAAAGTGCTTTAAACTTGGACCTCGAAAACTCCATCAACCCGCAACAATGGTGACTTCGTAAGGACACGTATCCGAGGCTTCACTGGGTACGACGAAGTAAACAACAACAACATGAACGCAAATGCCGAAAACTTGAACTTGCCTCCTCCCCCACCAAATCGTCCTCATGGTAGAGCCACACGCTCTACTAGTGTCGTTGACGGTAGGGGATTGCCTGACACAAGGAGAGGGAAAAGGCATATGGATGGGCAAGAAGTTCCACCTCCTCCAAAGCGTCCAAATGCTCAGGTGAATGTTGGAAACGTGGCAGTCCCTCCACCAACCCCATGAGCAAGAAGGAGATGATGTTGGAACGAGCCTGCATTCTCGCCGACTTGATAGCCATGGGAGGAGGCGAAACAGTGCCGACATACGCCCGAGAGAGTGGCACCTACTCGTGTTTCTAATGGGCAAGAAGCCAGAGTTTGAGGCCAAACGAAGGCGTGGGGCGTAATGGTGAAAACAGGATAATTCAACGAGCTCCTACAGCTGCTTATGTGCCCAAGAATCGACCTAAGGGCTAGCCTCAATGTAAACAGGAGCAGGAGGCTCAATCTCGATTTGAGGACTCGCCAATGTACACCAACGTAAATGCATATTTCTCTCCAAAGACGCGACACGTAGATCGTGTGGTCCCATAGAGACAGAACGGGCGCAGTCGCCTATAAGACAGAGAGGCGCAGTCGCCACATGGAGATAAATGTGCACAGTCGCCGTTCTCGCCGAGAGGCGCAGTCGCCTCAAAGAAGTAAATGCATAGATCTCCAATAAGATCGAAAGGACCAATTCCCATAAGGACAGGAGGAGTAGACAGATGACTCCCCTTAAGTGAGGGCCAGAGGTCAAATGCCGCCCTCCAGTGAGATGAAAGACCCGATGCCGTAGAATGGTTGTTGATGAAAAAGAAGTTTGGCAATGGGAGGAGGAGAAGAAAAAGGATGCCGGAAAGGTCGAACGAATTGACTTTGCTCTTCGACCACTTTCCAAGGAACCGAGAGATAGTCGACCTCCCCTAGTTTCAGTTGCCCCTTCTAGAGAAGTATTCGGTTCCACCAATGCAAGGAGCCACATAGCACACTTGGAGGCCACGATGTGTTTTGTCGCCAATGAAGACGACAATATGTGCAAAGCCCTCGTAAGTACCCTCACAGAGCAGCTTTGACATGGTTTAATGGTTTGGCACTGTAGCATAACCACTTGGACATGCTTTAGGACCAAGTTCTTAGATCGCTTCTCGACTGCTGGAGCTCGGAAAGTGACGGTGACTGATTTAAACAACTTGGTGCAGGCCAAAAACGAAAGCTCCATGAGCTACTTCACCACGTTCAAAGAAATGGTCGACAAGATTGAAGAGGACATCACGTACAAGGAGGTAATCAATTGCTTCCGAAGTGGTATTTCCTCGGAAGACATGGACTACGAGCTCACAGTCCGAACGGTCACAACTCGACAGGAGTTGTTTGAAAAGGTGTATAATGTCGCTCTGGCTGAGGAAAGGAAAGAAAAGAAGAAGGGAAAGAGCCCCAAGGTTGAAGTCACTGATGATAAAAAGGACTCCAACAAGAATGGAGGGAACAATAAAAATGGAAAGAATGTAACTAGGGCAACAGAGAAGGTGCCCGAAGCTTTCACTCCCTCACGGTGAGTCGAACCGAGATTTTGAATGCCGTCGAACCGGCTCCTCCAAATTCCAATGAATCCAGGCAACAAGTTTAGGAGGGACAACAAAGCAAGTACTGCGACTACCACAAAGACACCGGTCATCTCACGTAAGATTGCTTGGGATTAAAGCGTATCATCCAGAGAATGGTCGACTGTGGAGACTCGGCTTATGTGAAGAGACCTCAAGCCGGAGGAGGCGAGCAGCCAAAGTGGGCAACAAGGACCTAGGCAGCCTAGACCGAACCCGGGGGTCATCATCGAACAAGCGAGCAACACGGCCATCAAGCACAAGATATTCCAGCTCAATAAGGCCCCACATGTGCCTCCAAGGAGAGAAGTAAGAGATGAAGCGATCGCCTTCTACCCCCATGAATTGGCAACTAATATGGCGGCTAGGAGCAAGTTCTCGTCATCCCAGTGTCTCATTGATGGATGTACGACGAGCGTACTCTTAGTCGACACTGGCCTCGCAAGGATATTTTGTTTTACAAAACTTTCAAGGAAATGGGTCTTAATGACGAACAATGGAGAGATATGATGGCAGTGTTGGAGGGCTTCACCAACCACCGAGTTGATGCTAAAGGCCGATAGTGCTCGACGTCGACCTAGGCCAAGACTCCCTCGTGGTTGTCTCGAAGGTACAATTTATCGTAATTGATGTAAATAGTGACTATGCCGCCATACTTGGAATTCCCGGACAGTCGCTCTTGGAATGGTAGCATCAATTCCTCACCAACGAGTAAAGTTCCCCACACCTCGCTGGAGTAGGTTGCGTACAAGGCACGCCTCGTGCTTATCCGGATCATGTTCTAAGAGAAAGAAAGAAAAGGGAGCTAGAGATTGAGACCGCCATGGTTACTCAAGCCGTCCCGCCGGGCCACCAAAACTACCCGATTGTCAACGATCACCATGGTGGGAAGAGTCGACCTATCGCTCAAATGACGAGGTCATGCATGAGTCGACACGTCACTCTGACAACACAATGGTCGATCCAGATGTAGTTATGGTCGATCAAGTCCTCATAGGCGACCTATGCCTCCAGCATAGACAATAACTCCTGGGGCCACTACCAAAGAAGGTTGCAGACAAGCTTCGATGATATGATACCGAGGAGGCTCCACACTGGGAGCCGAGGAAAGACAAAAGGTCGTGGAAATCATAGTGGAGACTCTACAATTCGTAGATGGACCGTAGCTAGAAGTCATGGATGAGCTAGAGTCAAGAATCACCAACCTTTCTTACCCCGACCAAAAAATTCAGATTGGGAAGCAGCCTATCGGGCTGAGGAGCGAGCGTAAATCATCGAGCTACTCAAGGAAAGTAATGATGTCTTCGCATGGAGGGTAGAGGACATGAGGGGAATCAAGGAAGAGGTCGCTGTTCACAGACTTGAAGTCAACCCGACCATAAAGCCTAGACCCCAAAAGTTGAGAAGTTTTGCTCGCGACAAGGAAGAGGCTATCAAAGCTGAGGTACAAAAACTTTTGAGTGTGGATAATCAAAGAGGCCACTCATACCACGTGGCTGGCCAACGTGGTCATGGTGAAGAAATCGAATGGCAAGTGGCGGATGTGTGTCGACTTCACTACTCTCAATCTAGCTTGCCCAAAGGATAGCTATCCTCTTCCTAGAATTGACAAGCTTGTTGATTCCATCGCCGGCCACTCTACTCTCGCCCCCGGATGCTTACTCGATACCACCGCATAAAGATGCACGAGGATGACATTGTGAAAACGGCATTTCAAGCAAACCGAGGCATTTACTACTACAACATGATGCCATTTGGCTTAAAAATGCAGAGCTACCTATCAAAGAATGGTGAACAAGGTCTTTGCCTCACAAATTGGTCGAAATATGGAGGCTTACGTTGACGACATGGTCATTAAAACTAAGACCGGGGTCACGTAGTCGACCCGAAGGAGACATTCGCCAATTTGAGAGCAAACGACATGAAGCTCAACCCCAGCAACTGTGTATTTGGTGTAGCTGCTGGAAAGTTCTTGGGATTTATGGTATCTCAAAGAGGCATAGAAGCCAATCCGTAAAAATCAAGGCGTTAGTCGACATGAAAGCTCCCACCGTTGTCAAAGAGATGCAAATGACTTAACGAAAGTGGTAGCAGCTCTTGGTCGCTTCATATCAAAGTCACAGAGAGGTCTCTCCCTTTCTTCAAAGCATCGAGGGGGACGAAAAATTTTGAATGGACGACCGAATGTCATTCGTCGTTTCAACAATTGAAGGATTACCTCGCTACTCCACCTTTACTAAGTAGCCCAACCACCGGTGAAACCTTATTTGTATATCTCTGTCTCGGGAGACAAGTCGGTTGCAGCGGTGTTGATTAGAGAGGATGAAGGGCTTCAAAAACCAAGATATTACATCGCAAGGCCTTATCGATGTGGAGAGCAGATATTACAATGCCGAGAAGGTCGCTTATGCCCTAGTCGTGGCTTCAAGGAAGCCGCGAGCTTATTTTCGGCTCATCCAATTGTGGTTCTTACAAATGCCCCCTTAGAAAAATTCTTCACAAGCCGGAGAGTTCAGTGTCGACTTCTCAATTGGTCAATTGCCCTTACCGAATTTGACATCGAGTATCGACCTCGAAAGGCGTTGAAGGCTCAAGCTCTAGCCGACTTCTTGGTCGAGCTTACGTTCACCAAGGAAGACGACGAGCAACGAGCTCCAAAAGAAAAGGCTAAAGGAAAGGAGTCGTAGTCCTGTGTTGCCACCGCCTACCCGACGATTGTTGGAAGGTCTATTCAGACGGATCAACAACCAAGAATAGCAAGCTGAGCCGGGATAGTGCTAATCGAGCGTAGTCCTGAACCGTGTATGAGGAATCACTAAGGTTCAAGTTTGATGCTTCCAACAACCAAGCCGAATATGAGGCTTTAATCGCAGCCTATTGAGTACGCCAAGTGTTTTGGAGCTACTAAGATCATGGCCTACCGTGATTCACAATTGATAGTTAACCAAGTCGAGGCGAGTACGAGGTACTTAGCTCCACGTTGATTAAATACTGCGACCCGGTGAAGGAGCCGATAAAGGATTTGGAATTCGGGAGATTCAAAGGATTGGAAGAGAGGACAACGAGCTAGCCGACCTCCTCTCAAAATTAGCTACCTCGCATGAGCCACATGATGAACCTATCTCCTTCCTCGAAAGTCCAAATTTATGAAAGAGTAAAAATTCATCGCATAGATGATCCTCAAGAAATTGGGCTCAGGAGAAGTGTTGGATCGAGGAAATGAAAGCATACCTAGAAAATGGAGAGCCGCGATGACGAGAAGAAGGCTCGAGCTATCAAAAAGAAAGCTCCAAGGTATGTCATTCAAGGAGGCGACCTATTCGTAAGATCTTATACTCGACCATTACTAAAGTGCATCCACCCTCAAGAGGTCGCCCTATTGATACACGAAGTACATAGTGGAATTTGTGGTGGACACCGGGGCCAGACTCTGCCGACAAGTTAATCACTTTGGGATACTATCGGCCACACATGAGAGCCGACACTCACAACTTTGTTCAAGAATGTGATCAATGCCAAAGGTTTGCCAACCTTCCCCATATGCCTACAACAGAGCGTGCACTCCCGTGATCGCAGCCTCGCCATTCGACATGTGGGCGTCGACTGATTGGACCCTTCCTCCCGCCCGAGGAAACCGCAAGTATGTGATCGTCGCCATAGATTACTTCACTAAATGGGTTGAGGCCAAACCATTAGCTCGCATCACGCAGGAAAATGCTATCAACTTTATTCATGACTTCATTTGGTGCCGGTTTGGTTTTCCTCGAGCTATAGTGTCCGACAATGGTTTACGCTTCTCCCGCACTTTCGGCGTAGATGAAGCGAGTTGGAATCAAACATTGGAAATCTTCGTCGCCTATCCTCAAGGAAATGGGCAAGCCGAAGCAAAGAAATAAACTTGTTCTAACTTCGCTCAAGACTCGGGCTCGTAGGTCGACGAAACAATTGGTTGGACGAACTCCCCGCTCTTCGGGGCGCTCGTACAACCACTCTGGGGCCTACTGGGAAACCCCTTTTGCTCTCACATATGGGTCGAGGCCATGGCACCCGCCGAGCTCGCATTCCCTACCGCTAGAGTGACTTTCTTCAATCAAGAGCAAAATGACACCAATAGATTGATCGACTTGGATCCCGATCGACGAGAAGCGAGAAACAAACTTACCTCCGAATGGTCAATTACAAGCAAATGGACTAAAAGCTACCACGACAAGAAGGTCAAGGCAAGGTCTTTCCAAGTTGGAGATTATGTATTGAGAAAGATTGAGGCAACGGGTAGAAGGACCCAGCAGAACAAGCTATCTCCTAACCGGGAAGGTCCCTATATAGTCACTCGAGTCGTCAAGGAAGGAACCTACATGATAGCTCATCCGGGAGGTGACGAGTTGAAACATCCTTGGCATGCTACTCACCTCATCAAATACTACTTCTAGTTTTCAATTTCAAAGTTCAAGTTTGTGTTAAAGCTAGTTTCAAATCGATGTAAGCATGATTCCTACTTCAATGAAAAGAGCGCTTTATTCGATCAAACATAGTGTTACATTAATATCAACAAGCTCGACTCTTAGTCACTTTCGTTCTAACAAGCTCGATTCTTAATCGCCTTTGTTTATTTAACAAGTCCGACTCTTAGTCGACTTTGTTCTAACGAGCTCGACTCTTAGTCGGGCTCATCTTAGCTCGACTCTTAGTCGCCTTCACCCTAACAAGCTCGACTCTTAGTCGCCTTCGTTCTAACAAGCTCGATTCTTAATCAGCTTTGTTCACTTAACAAGTCCGACTCTTAGTCGACTTAGTTCTAACAAACTCGACTCTTAGTCGCCTTGATTTACTTAGCTCGATTCTTAATCGCCTTTGCCTATTCAACAAGTATTATTCCTAATAAACTTGGTCCTAATTAACTCGACCCCGGTCGGGCTTTCAATAGTATGAACAAGTTCGACTCATGATCAATCTCGTTCACAAAAAAGTTAATCAAGTCTGAGGTCGACTAAACCAACAAGATCAAGTCGCCTCTAGGCTCAAGTTGACTCATTTATATTAGCTACATCTAGCTAGACATACAATATGGAATGAAAAACATACAACATTCTGAAAACAAAAGTCACTATGATAGAGATAAGTCTCCCAAAACGGGCTAAGACTTAGACAAAATAAATTTACAAGAGTATCTTGCCTCCCAAAAATAGGGCCAAGGCATTCAAATATTCAAGGAATCAAAAGAGCAAAAATTGTTGGTTGGAGCTTGTTCATTACAAATTCAACTAAATAATTTAAGAGTCCTGGCCGACATCAGCTTGGTCGTCAATGGAAGCTCGACCTTCACCATCTTCTTGTTGCTGGGGCTCTAGGGGTTTACCCGATTCGAATATGTCTCGCTCGCTCAATCTCCATGGCTTCAAAGATCGTCGAGTTCCGCCAAGACCACATCAAAATTTCTATCAAGGACAGGGGAGCTTCCCACTTCTCGCAGCTGATCCTCCTCATCCTCTCGGGGCAATGAAAGCTAGATCGTTTTCAAGGTAAGGAACGAGCGAGTGACCACCACGAGCCGTCATATCATATTGGGACTCGCAAACCAACGAGCTAATTGCT
Source organism: Adenophora triphylla var. japonica (assembly GCA_022495995.1). Classification (NCBI taxonomy): domain Eukaryota; kingdom Viridiplantae; phylum Streptophyta; class Magnoliopsida; order Asterales; family Campanulaceae; genus Adenophora; species Adenophora triphylla. The sequence continues at coordinate 542,941 of JAFEMH010000490.1, forward strand.
CGATGGTAACCGTAGCCGCTGATCTACAAGCGCACGACGGGCCATGTGTCTTTTGCCGACCTCAAGAAAATCTTGGGCCTTAGACACTATGGCATCATAGTACTCATCCCCTGCCTTGAACTTCTCAACCGCGGCTTCGTAAGCATCCTTAGCAGCTTTTCTCAATAGCACCTTGTGGTCTTTCGACTCTTCTCTCTCTCAAGTCGATGCTGTTCATGCAACTCGAGTAAGAAGGCATCCTTCTCCTTTAGGAGTTTGTTAATAGTGGCCGCTCCGCCTTGGCCTTCCCAGCTTCTTTCTTCTCAAAGATCCCTCTCACCTCCACTTCCTTGAGTTTGGACTCGCAGCCTCAAGGTCGGACAGAGCCTTGGTCTTCACCGCTTCGTTGGCTTCATACGAATTGTCCAAGTCGTTATACTTCTCTTTCCATTCCGCAAGCTCTTGAGCCTTTTGGAATAATCACGAAGGGCTTGTCTCTCCCTCTCAATGGAGGCCCTCCAAGAGCTCTTCGCTTGCTCAATCATTGTAAGATTCTCGCATTCCAAAGGAAACAAAGAAGTGTTAGCTCGAGATTCAAGTGGATCGAGTAAAGGAGCAGACGACTAAAATAAAAGAGAAAGTGAGAAGTTACCTCGCAATGAGCCACCCTGCATCGAGCCGAGAATTCCTCGGTGTCATGCCCTTATCGCCCAAGTGAGCTAGCGACCCACATCCACCGCTCTTCTCACAATCACCGGCCCAAGTTCATGTCCGGGTAGCCGCGACTGTGCAATTAACTCCTTCAAGAGAGGGAACATCACTCACCTCTGCATCATTTCTTCAATGGATTCTTGGTTGGGATAAGAAGAAGCCGGAGGAGGTGGAAGCAGCTTGGCTCGATGAAACAAAGATTCCCCTTGCCGATCGCAACCTCTTAGTCCTCGAGGTTGATCATCAACTTCAGCTTTCCATGACGTCGTCATCAATGTTTACGACATCCAAGGGACTAGTTCCCGCCCGACAAAGATCGGAAGTCCCTACATTGACATCGCAGTTGGGCCTGAGCTCACATCGTGCCCGCATTTGTTGGATTCATTACCCTCCTCGATCACGCTCATGGTATGACCGTCAAGCTCAACAAAGGATCTTCTTCATCTACCCCTTCCATTGGCACCATCCCAATATTGTCTTTTGGAAGCCGATCGGTCCTTAACGCGGCTTCCTCTCGCCCGCGAGCACGAGCATTAGCCTTCCCATGGTCCTTCCTCGCTTTCTTCTTGTCGAAACGCCAACGATTCGAACCATGTTAGCTTCTTGTTCAGAGTCGAACCGCAACAAAATCAAAACAACAAAGTGTTAGATCGACATATGAAAGTTCTACATACGAGCACAAGTTCTATGTACGAGCAAACTATGTACGACTCAATTATCTTATACGCAAGCTAACAAATGACGAGCTAAGAAAGGGACACAATACAAATGGTCTATCATATCGTCAGATCGACAAGCAGGCAATAGACGGGTAAAGGGTTGCAGAACAAGATCTTACCCCCGGCATGCTCCCCGTTATCCTTGCAGTAGTTTTCTGTCTTCTTGCAACGCCGGCACAAATTTCCAAACCTCCCTGAGAATGAGTAACCCGTCGGGATATATTTGTCCTCTCAACACAGGACAAGGGGCTCTACCACTCCATCTCCAGACATCATCCCACTGACGGACGGTTATACCCGGTGGTGAGCAGACTCTCCCAGCCTAACGGGTCTTCTCTCGACTAAGCGACACAAAGCCCTATACAAGTTAAGATGCCAGGTCGGCTCCCAATAGTTCCCCTCATCTATGGCTTCTGTTTCATCATTGGGCAATGGGAATTCCCATCCTAATCTACTCTCTACCACAACAACATGCGAGTTCCAACCACTATGCTTACTTGGGAGGTTGGTGAAGAGCTTGGGAGGTTTAGGTTTAGAGGGGGTACTGATGCTCAGGTCCTCTCCACTATACTTTATACTAAAAAATTCTTTGAACACTCTCATACAAGGTTCATATCCTAAGAATCTGCACACCATAGCAAAGCACACAAGGACCCTACAAGTATTGGCTCCGAGCTGAAGGGGAAGAGCATTGGCACATTCTAAAAACTCATTTATGAAGGGATCAAGAGGCAACCTGAGGCCAGCTACAAATTGACCATAGAAGAAGGCTACCCTAGTGGCATCCTTAGTAAATGACGACCTAAACAACTTCATAAACTCCCTCTGAGTATAAATGGTCACCCTATAATCTTCCTTACTTACCTCACAGAAATCCCAAATCATGCCATACCTAGAGGGCAGGTTCTTCTTTCCACGTAATGGCCCTTGGGGAACATAACCCCTCTCATTCTTTCCTGGCATGGTCAGATCGTCAAATGCATCAACGATTCCGGGACCAGAGGAAGTAGATGCCGTAGCTCCGCCTTGAGTTGCCATATCCGTACAAGAAGAAGGAGAAACAGGAGTCGTGCCTATGAATAATTTCGCCGACCTATTTGAGGGCGACCTAGACTCCCCTGGAAAGCCTATTCTATTTCTAAGGAAGGAGGGCTTTTGGACGTCCCTAACATAAAACAAGGTGATATGGTCAAGCAATTCATGGAATAAATGAAAAGCGACAACATTTGAGTCGTCAATCACCACATTTTCAATTTCCCCTACAATGGGCAGCCCTATCTCGTGTAATTCAACCCCAACTAGTCAAAATGGAGGCACACTCATCCAGGACATCACTCTCCACTCACCGTTCACATTCTTGCATGCCCTACTTGCTAACAAAGCCGCAAGAACCATACCACGCCCCTGGTTCGCAACTAAAGGTCCTAGCCATGGCGGAAACGGAGAACAGTGCATAAATTAAAACCCTAAAGCAAGGATACGAGGGAAATACCTTAAGTAATTGCAGAAGGTAGGTTCGTTGCTGGAGCCGAGAGCTAGATTTAAATCTTGCTGCAATCCCTTGATTATCGCCGGAGAAGAAGAAGTTTCAGGACGGTAAAAGTTCTAAACGAAGAGGGATTTCTCTATTTATATTTTCCTAAATTTGGAAAGGGAAAGGAAAATCAAAATTAATTTTCCAAAATTAAAGACTGAAGCGGTTTTTCGAGAAGGAGTTCCAAACGTCAGAATTGTAATCATTACAAAAATCGGCGCTCTTTCATCTCCAACCGTTCATCACCGACGATCAGGATGTTGCCACGTCATCATGGTCGATCTACCTCAAAGACTAGCATCGACCTGCGAGTAAAGCAATTCTCGTCAAAAATCTTCTTAACTTCCAAGTCGACGAAGTCAACTCGAAAGTTGGGGGCCACTGAACATACCAAAAGTGTCGAGTTGGGCCAAACGAGTAAAGCCCAATCACGGACAGTCTGGACTCCCACATTCTCAATAAGGCTGACCCAATCAAAACAGGGCCCAAAGCCCATCTCAAGGATCAGTCGACTAAGCCCATGGTCCGGCTCACCAGGCCCCGACTTAACTTAGTCCGACCTCGTAATCCATATTATAACTCGGGTACGAACCATGCTCTACTCCGACAACGGGTCGACCATTCCTCGAATGGCGACCTCGACCTAAATTAACAAGTGACGACTTGATACTTGAAGGCGTATTTGGTTGAACAATTCTCATAACCACATCCCTACAAATCAGGGGCCGTTATAGACACGTTCCCACAATCAAGTAACTGCCGCTACAATCTCGGAGCACATGTCGCCTCCCCAAAAATACATCACATTTTCCTATAAATACTTCATCACTACCAAACGGTGAAAGGTAACTGCCATTTTGTATTCTGAGTTCATTATTCAATACATTTTGAGCTTTATACAATCAAGCTTATCTTACTCACGCCCGAGCGTCTTCGCCGGAGACACATCCGGCTAGTCGTGGGTTCTGTTTTCAGGTCAAGAAGCCAGGTGATCAGTCCTGCCACGTGGAGGAAGATTGATAAGCACATTTCCTGCAGCATCAATAATCATAATAAAAATCTAGATATTGTTATTGAAAATATTATTAATCGTGATACAATAACAAATTTTTAAATTTTTATTAGGAATATTATTTTTCATTTAAATTGCAGGTCAAAATTATTGCTTGTTGACCAAAAGTGTCAATTAGTCTGGGACGGAGGGAGTATATATGTGATGGGTGGTGTGTTCCAATCCAGCATTAAGGTTTATAATAATTTCTTCTCTCTCTCTTTCTCTCTAGCTAGCTCTCTGTCTCTCATGGCTGCCATGGCAGATGAAGCTAAGCTGATTCATATTGTCTTCCTTCCATTCTGGACTACTAGTCACATGATTCCTCTTGTAGATATTGCCACACTCTTTGCTGCCACCAAAACTGTCCGTGTCACCATCATCACCACTCCACATAATGCCCTTAGTTTCCAACCATCCGTCCACCGTTCCATCACTTCCGGCCACCCAATATCCGTCCACACTCTTCCCTTTCCGGCATCTCAATTTGGCTTACCAGAAGGGATGGAGAATTTCTGCCATGTTACTTCATCAGATATGTCCGTAAAACTCTTCCAAGCCTTCATGTTGCTCCAAAAACCAACTGAGCAACTAATTTCCAACCTTTTACCCGACTGCATTTTCTCAGATATGTTTTTCCCTTGGACGGCCGACATTGCTGCTGACCTCAAAATACCCAGATTACTATTCTACCCATCCAACTTCTTTTACCACTCCGTGGTTCACAACTTGAAAATGTACGCTCCTCATGATAACGTAAGCTCAGATGATGAACCATTTCTTGTTCCTTTTCTCCCCGACAAGATTGAGATGAAAAGATCTCAACTACAGGCGCATATCATGACCAAAACTCCATACGGAGATCTGATTGATGCAATAAAACAATCAGAAGCTCGAAGCTATGGGTTAGTTCTGATGACGCCACAGCTTTTGGGGTCAGGAGCGGTTCAAGGATATCTGGCTAGGATATATTTGGTGGTTTTATGTACCTAGATCACAACACAAACAAGCACCGTTAAGGTCAAAGTTGGATGTTACTCCAACTCAGGCCCTCGGGTGTGAGAGTAAGAATACTGAGTAATAAGGCTTTGAATACCTTTGGAGTGTGTGTGTGTTTAGGTTTAGAGAGTAAAAGAGCTTACTCAATTGTATCTGGAACTTACCTTGCCCAAGGGGGTAAAGGCCTTCTATTTATAGGCAATGTCATGGTGCTTGTTGAGGTAAGCAATGAGATCAGTCCTAGGGGGCACTTTGGTATTTGACCAGCTACACGTGTCCGCAGCTAATTGGTCCCGTCGTGGAGGGAACATTGATCGTCCAAGGGACATGGCCGAAAGGGACATGAGCCGTGTAGCCGGCTTATTGCATTAAATGGAATAGTAGGCGCGGACCGAGCCGCATTGAATGCGTGATGGGGAGCCGGCAAGTGGCCCGTCGTGAGCGCAAGCTAACTTGCTCGCAAGGCTTCGACATTAACCGGGAAGACGATGTGCCCGCAGCCAATCGTTGTGTCCGCGGTCAAAAGATATATGATGCGAGCACGGTTGATGCGGGCATGACTCATGCGGGCACGGATCCAGCGAGCAGGGTTCCAATGGTCCTCGACGGGGACGATGCGAGGAGGGACACGGTCTTGACCACAAGTGGCCTATTTGTCCGCGGTCTTCCCTCCACGGTCTAGGAACCGCCACGTCACCGGTTCCTTGGACAAGACCGAGCGCGGGCCCGGTCCGATAGATCCGGCTCATCAATGGCCCCTAGCTCCAAGTGTGATTATTTATGGTCTCGAGTGAGGAGCTACTAGAAGCTCTGCCTCGCCTCACCGCTTCCTCGAGCGAGCACCAGTGTTAGCGTTTTTCCTTGTTTGTTGCTTGGCCCTACGGGCCAAAGGAAACGTTCGGGAGGCACCAAGCTGAGTGACACGTGGTCCCTTGCATGGCGTGCCTCCTAAGCTAACAGCGGGCCCTCGCGTATGAAAAGACGGGTTAGTGGTACGTCGGGGTACGTGTCGCCCATCCAAGGGGGGTAATAAATGCAAAAGGTATTTAATTTTCGAATTTTCAAACGTTGGAGACGGTTCAGGGTCCGAGGTTGGATTTGTGGGCTAATTAATACGGGTTAACGGGTTAACCCGTATAGGTAGGCTTTATAAATACCAAACCCTTAAACCCCAAACACTTTTACCGTTTCCAAACATTCAAAGAGCTTTAGAGAGAGAAATTTCTTGCTGCGAATTATGTGCAACCGTTCTCCGAATCTACCCTCAAGCTTTCTTTTCGTAAGTAACGTTGGGTGTTTTCTTCTTCATCTCCTTCTGTTTTTCTTTTTTCTGGTTTCTGAATAATGACCACTCGAGAATTTGGACCCCGCCGTCCCATAGAACTAGGAGATGGATCCACCCCTGATATCTTTGTCGTCTGTAAACGGACTGGTGGTATCTTTAGGAAGGTAGGATTGGGATGGATAAGGCTATCCCTTAGGTGTTTCCTGTTTTTCTGTGAGAGAGATGATTGGGGGCCTTTTGTCCCACCCCGGTTGTGGGAGGCCAAGAGGAAGTACATCTACAATCGTAATGTACTGGTGCTGGGGGATCACCGCAGGCTAAGAAATTTTGTAATGGGGGTTTCAGGCAGTTTCCCGCGAGAGAGATCAGGCTCTGAACGCCGTTGAACTTGTGAGGAGAGCGATCCGTGTCCCCGAACAGATAACTGATTGGGAGAAGTGTGAGCTAATGGACCCTGAACAAACCAATGATGCGCGGGCACCGGGCATGGACCTGAATGACCCTTTAGATGTTCTGCCCCTAAGGACGGTTTTTCCCAACGTTGTGCCCGCGGCCCCTAGGGCGGGGACAATTGAGCTGAGCAGCAGCGAGGAACTTGACCCCCTTGATTTTGAGGTGACTGGAACTGGTGAAGTTGAATCGGAGGTGGCCCCTGCCCGTGGTGACCCCACCGGTCTCTTTGGCTCCTCGAGCTCGGAGACCGAAGAAGATGACCACGGAGAGGGGGATAGGAGGGCAGCGGGGACCTCCAAGAAGGCCGCTGAGACCACCAATATTGTGGATGCCTTCGAGAGCTCTGACTCCGAGGAGGAGGAAGAGATTGTGGCCCCTGCCCGGAACAAAGGCAAGAGGCCAGCTAGGGATGTGAATCCTGGTCGTGGCCGTAAGAAGGCCAAGGAGGTGGCTACCATTGACTGGGAGGAGGACATTTACGAGGTTTACAATGTGGACCGCAACGCCTACCGTGTCCGCACCTTAGGACATATACATTTGAAGAATAAGGACAAACTGCGGCCAGAGACAGTAGCTGATGTTCGCGAGGACAATAGGGCCTGCGTCTTTTATGGGGCCCAGCTGAGAACGGATTGAGGCCGCCTCGGACCCTTTCTTTTATTTCTTTCGGGAGTTCAATGCTTGCTCGCCCATACGCACCCGACTCCCAATGCCATCCGGCCATTGTCTCCTTCATAGTCAGATGCAGATTCCTGGGTTATGAGCCTACCCTTGCCGGGCTCTATGCTTACTATCAGAACCAAATTCTCCGCGGCATTCTGAGCCTGAAGGCTAGGAACTACTCTACCAGGACCTTCTCTCCTCCTTCGAACAAATTTGACCAATGGAACCAGAGGGACATCCTGGTGATTGAGTCTAGATTCGGATGGCCCTTTTCCAAACCTTCCGGCCCCGTCCCTATGAAGGTGGCCGCTAGCAAATATCCGGACCCTTCCTCAGCCGATGCACTGCGCACTGCCATAGAGAGGCATCTGGCCCTCTACTTGGACAGCGGGGAGGAGCCCGTATATGACGTGGGCGCCATAGTGGAAGATGAGCCCTTATCGATCTACTCGGGGGTGGCTCCCTCGCAGGAGGGCGCCCACATGCCCCTGCAGTAGTGATAGAGCCTTTGCCCCGCGACCCGATTGGCGGGTGCACGAACATTACCAGCCCGAGGCGCATTGTAAGACCCGTATGCCGGGCGCCGAGTGCGATCCTCCCGAAATAATTGGTCTCTCGATTCCTTTATGAAACCGTTTGCCAATTTACTTTGCTTTTGATTTTTTGAACCGCTTTGCTAACCATTTTTCTTTCCCTCCGCAGTAGATCCTAAGTGTACAATTTCGATGGCTCCTCCTCTAAGTGCCGCTCAACCGAAGGCCAAGAACATGAAGGCCAACAAGGAAGCCGCCCGAAGAGGCGTAATGAGATGGGAGGGGTCCCCACCAAAGACAAGATTGTGCCTGCTGCGAGCAGAAAACCGGGGAGCCTCTACCCGCTCCTGCACTATTCTCAAAACCGGAATCCGCCTCCACCTCCCCGGGGTCCTCCTCCACCCAATGCTCTCCGGCATCATCTCCCGGCCGTACTATTGCCTCCGGCATAATCAGAGCACCCAAGAAAAGGACTCGAGAGAGAGGCTGATCTCGACGCACAGGAGAGGTCCTCCAAGACCCGTAAAGTGGGGATACCTCTACCCGTAGCCCTCCGCTGCCGCCACTACCTCTACCACCGCTCCCTCCATCGCGGGGACAATATGCTCGCAGCCTATCCGATCTCCTCCTTGGCCACCCGCGAGGAGGCATGGGAGAAAAGGAAGCAGTGGGGATGTGCCCGCCATTACCGGGGTAGACTTATATGCCCGGTCCGCCCAAAATTCTCGCCGTGGGCATTGGGCCGATCAATGTGCTTTTGCCCTCGATTTCTACCACCAGTGGCCGAGAAGGAGAACCCGTCAGCCTTGATGGGGATATTGGGGTTGCCCTTACCGAGGTAGGGACCTTTCTTCCGCTTCCTCACTTAGCCTCCGATTTTCCACCTAATTCGACTTTCTTCCTCGCAGTGGGCAACAAGGCCATGAGGCTCCTGGAGACTCATGATAGCCGTCCGCCGAGCTTGCCGAATACCAAGGACATGGCGGGAAACTCCGCGAGCCGGAGCAGCCCAAGGAGAAGGTGGGGACTCGAGCTCCCTCCCGGATGCCAAGGAGAAAGAGTTCGCGACCAAGGAGTCCGATCTCAAGGGCTTCCAGAGCGGGTGACCGAAGCCGAGAAGAGCCTTGAAAAGGCAAAGGGTCAGCGGATGAGCTCCGCGGGCACAAGAGCAAGCTTGAGCAAAGAAATGATGAGCTCGTAACCAAACCGGGAGCCGCGGAGGAGTCGGTCAAACTCCCGGAGGCTAAGGCAGATGAGCTCTCCGAGAAACCGCTACCCCTTACGCAGCTTTGAGCCGGGAGAGGGAGAGGATGCCGCAGGCTCGCAAAGAAGCCGTCGAGGAGTATAAGAACTCGACTCGCTCACCGCGGAGTGCCCGGCCCAAGATGAGGCCGGCGTCCGGACACGTATCCGGAACTTCGCGGCCACGGTATGTTCTCCGTGCAGCGCTTGGCCGTGATCGGCTCACCGGTTGCTACCGACGCGGAGTGCGTACCCGGCATGCGCTAGTTCCTCCGTCCGAGGACGAGGTCAATGGTCTGGACCTTCGCCGCGGCCTCTCTCGCTCCCGCGGCGTAAGTGATCGCCTTGACTGATCGCCGAACCGGATGCTCTGCGCTTCTGGGACAACCCTTTATCTCTGGGATGCCCGGCTCGGGTTCTTCCAGGGGGCCACTCGAGATCTATTCCCGGCGGGCAGCCTCCCGCTCCAGCCTCCGCCGAGCAACAAGCTGCTCCTACCACCGAGGTGACTCCGGAGACCAGCCTGCCTTCCCCCACTCCGGACTCCGAAGCGGGCACAGGGGGTGCGGCCACTGAGGAGCCAGAAGCGGGCACCGAGGGAGCGGTCATCGAGGAGCCCAAGGAGAATGCTCCCTTAGTGTAGGATTTTTTGCTTTTTCTTGCTGTAATAGACTAGGATCTCTTTTGTAATAGTGTAGGAATTTTGTAAATACTTTCTTAATCATCAATAGAAGCATTTTTCTCCACTTGACTCCTTTACTTTTATCTTAATTGCTTGTCTCGCAGGCTATTTTGAGTAGTTTGGCAATTTTCGAGCACCTTAATACTTGCATTCTTGCCTATTACTTTTTCCAGCGTTTTTGACTTGCAATTAACTTTATACTCTCCTTCGCGGGCAAGCAGCCTTAGTAGGCCCTTTGCCCGCATTTTTTGAGTTTTCCTAACTCTTTATTCAAAACCCTTAGGTTTTTTGTGAGAGTCAGCCTTATTCTTCTATGATCGCGTTTGTTTAGCCTTGTGGCAAACTTTGAGGCCTTAACCTCGTTTGTCTGTTTGGCTTTGTTAAACTAGTTTGATCACTCTCATCCATTTACACTTATTCCCAGCCTTGCGAGCTGTGGTGTAAGTCAAAAGTAGCCAAGGCAAGCATACTTTCATAGGGCATGCGTAGGTGGCCGTGAGGCTATTGTCCGCGCAATGTAAAGGTAGGAGCATATTTTAGCATAGAGGCCCTTTAACCCCCGGCATCCGTATCCCCTTATTGGAGGTTCTCACTTATTTGACCCTTTATTCAAAACTCCCTAGGGTTTTTCGTGAGGGTCTCGTGGCGATCTGGTGAACGGGCTTATATGTAGGCCTTTGTCACATACAGGCATGCGAGTAACGGCCCTAACGAGGTCCTTCGCGCAATTAGTGGGTCCGACTGTGTCATTGTCCCCACTAGAGTCCGTAGGCACGGGCATCATGGCCTTTGTACCTACGTTCATCTATATCCACTTATTTTTGGTGGTGTCACGCGAGCAAGAGAGAGTCCTCCCCGCGATCATAGTACGGATCGTAATGGATCTTTGTACATATATAGGCATACGGATACTTAGATCTTTGCGCATCAGTAAGTAGGAGCTCATATGTTGGCTCTTGAACTCACCGGCATCCGCACGCGGGCATCCACCTTAGCTTTTGAGGCCGGTGGGAATTGATTTTTGCATCAAAATATGATGATAACCTCTCCCTTATATATATATAGTCTATACTCCTTCCAAAATATTACAAAGACTTTAAAAGAAGTATCTCTTAAGGTGGTCGCTATTCCGTGCGTGCTTAAGCTCTTCTCCCTCTTTTGGTCGCAACATATAGGTGCCCTCTTGACTATCTTTGTGACCTCATATGGACCTTCCCATTTCGGGACAAACTTGTTGAAACCAGGTTGGGTCCCTCGACCTCTACGCTTCGAGTACCCAGCCTAACCGAAAAACTCCTCTTATTTACTCTTTTATCATGGTGCTTCTTCGCTTCGTTTGTAGTTCACCATTTTTTCATGTGCCCGCATTCTCTTCTTCGAGATCGTCCAGTCACACCTTCCGTTTGCCTCGTTTTGAGACTCGTCGAAGTATGTGACTCGTACGAGGGTAGGGCTACCTCAACCGGAGCCATTGCCTCCGACCCATACGTGAGCGAGAAGGGAGTTTCTCCCGTTGAATTTCTTATTGTGGTGCGGACAACCCATAATGCGATCCGGAGCTCATCCAACCAACGTCCTCCTCGCCCTTCCAAATTTTTCTTTAAGGCGCTAGGACTAGCTTGTTCGCGGCCTCGCCTTGACCATTTCCCGAGGATAGGCAATCGCGGACTTACGGTGTTGCACCTTCATTCTCACACATTCAAGCAGTTGAATTTTGCGGAGAATTGGGTGCCATTATCTGAAATTATTGCTCTGTGGAACCCCAAATCGACAATAGATGTGGTCGTGGACAAACCGATAGTGTTATCCTCGGAAATAGTGGCCAAGCCCTTTGCTTCCGTCCACTTGGTAAAATAATCCACGGCCACCACGGCATACTTGATGCTTCCTCTAGCAGTCGGAAATGGTCCAATAAGATCTATCCCCCACGTATCAAACGGCCACGATGGTACTACCAAAGTCCGCTTCCGTTGATGGTAGTCTAGGGATGTCCGCAAATCTCTCGGCACTTATCACATTTTCTAACATACTCCCGCGCATCCCTTCTCATTGTGGGCCAAAAGAATCCTTGGAATTTGATCTTGTCTCGAGAGGGTGCGAGCACTGGATGTCCGCCACAAACTCCTTCATGAACCTCATAGAGTAAGTTGGTGACCATGTGAGTTTTAACACATCTTAGTAAAGGCTTGGTGAATGATCGCCGAAAAGCACCCCATCGAGGACGAGGTATTTCGCGGACACCGTTCGATGGCTCTAGCCTTTACCGGGTCCTCGGGAGGGATTGCTTCTCGATGTAATCCTTCATTTCATCCACCCAAATTCCTTACTTGATCCTCAATATTGTTTATCTCGTATTCGATCTATAGCAGTCTCTCCGTGAATTCAATCTGCAATTTGTCTCCAACTCACCAATTTCTTGCTCTGCTATTCTTGAGAGGAGGTCGCCTTCCACATTGTCCTCTCTCATGACTTGGTTCATTTCATAGTAAGTGAAATTTTTGATGAGGGTTTTTGCAAGGTCACAAGATCGAGTTAGTACCGGGTTGATAGTATCATACTCCCCCTAATTTGATTAACTATGAGCCGAGAGTCACTATTGATCTCAATATTCGAACTCCCAAGTCTCTTGCCAATTCCATGCCCGCTATAATCGCTTCATATTCACCGATTGTTTGATGCCTCGAACTTGAATCTCAAGGCCCTCATGAATTTCTCCCGCAGGTGCACCGAAGTATGCCCGCTCCACCGATTAACTTGCTCGCGGAGCCGTCCACATATAAAGTCCACACCTCTTCTCGGACGCTCCCTTGGTTGAACAATTTCGTGCTCGGGCTTTTGGGTCATCTTCCGATTCTCGCTCGCTTTCTTTTTCCGAGGTCGCCGTCCGCTAATTTGAATGATGATTCTACTACAAAATCAACTAAGGCCTGCGCTTTGATTGTCTTTCTGTGGAGTAGGTGATCCGGAACTCGGTGAGCTCTATAGACCAAGCTAGCATTCTCCCCGAGGACTCGGTTTATGTAAACCTTTCTAAGCGGGGCCTCGCTAGTACAGCTTATAGGATGTGCGTAAAAGTAGGCTCTTAATTTTCGAGCGTATACAAGCAAGGCGTAAGCTAACTTTTCTATATTAAGATAACGCCCTTCTACGGCGGACAAGGCCTTACTTACATAATAAACTGGTTTTTGGGAGTTATTCTCCTCCCTTACAAGAACAAATGCACGCGTATCAAGCAACGGCTAAATACGTAAAGAGCTCTTCTCCGGCACCGGCCGCCGAGTAGAGGTGGCCGCCCGAGGTATGTCTTGACTTCTTCAAAAGCCCGATGGCACTCGGTTGCTCCATGTAAATTCATCAGCCTCTCTTCCCCTTTCGAGAGTTTTGAAGAAGGGAGGCATCTCTCGCCGACCGCGAGATAAAGCGGCCAAGCGCGGTGATGCGACCGCTGAGTTTTTGTACATCCTTCACGCAGCAGAGGTTTCATGTCTAATAGGGCCTGGATTTTCTCTCGATTAGCCTCTATCCCTCTTTGGTTGACCATGAATCCGAGGAACTTGCCCGCCTTGACCCCGAAAGCGCACTTAAGGGGGTTTAGCTTCATGCCGTTATGGCGCAAGTTTTTGAAGGTTTCCTCCACATCGAGCTCGTGGGAGTTTTCCTTAGTTTTTATGACCATGTCGTCAATGTAGGCCTCCGTATTTCTCGCCTAGTTGGTTTTTAAAGACCAGATTGACCATGCGCCGATATGTGGCTCCCGCATTCTTTAGCCCAAAGTGGCATCATAGTGTAGCAAGATGTCTTGCCCGCAAAGAATGAAGGCTACAGAGCGGACATCTTCAGAGCCATCTCGGATCTCGGTGGTAGCCTGAGTAGGCATCAATGAAGCTTAGAACTCGTGTCCGCCATAGAATCCACCAATCTGCCTACGCGAGGAAGAGGGAAGCAATCTTTGGGGCATGCCTTGTTGAGATCGGTGAAATCAACGCACATCCTCCATTTGCCATTGGATTTCTTAACCATGACCACATTGGCCAGCCATTCGGGGTAGGAGATCTCCTTTATTATCCCCGCTTTAGCAACTTTTCCACCTCTTCCTTGATGGCAATCTCTTTCTCCGGGAGAAATATCTCGATTTCGGTGAATGTTTTTGAAGGAGGGGTCATCGTTGATTTTATGGAGGATCACGTCCGCCGATGCCTTGCATATCTTCCACCCTCCAAGCGAACACATCGCAATTTGCTCTAAGGAACTCAATAAGTATCCTTCTTTCCTCGCTGAATTTCCACCCCAACCTTAACCGTTTGCTCGGGAAGTGGGGATTGATTACCACCTCCTCGAGCTCGTCGTTAGGTTGAAGGTCGCCGATTTCACGATTGTGCAGGAGTCAATGACAATAGTTGGGGGTTGACCTGAGCTTCGGCCGTTGTTGCCATTAAATATATGATATCACGGTCAATTTCCCCTCTATTCCTCGATCAATATAACCTCCCTCAACAGGGCAGCCAATCGCTTCGATTTTCTCGCTCATCTTGAGCTCCACCTTGTGGAATGGAAAGAAAGCATGCCAATCGGTACGGTGGCGGCGGGAGTGCAAGAGCTTTCCCTTTTTTGACTTGTCCTCGCCCTTTCCCTCTATCATTTTGTCCTCGCCTCTATCTCGCGGCGTGATGTCTCGGCCTTTCTGTTTCTTTCCTTTTTTCCTCCAAAGTGCTCTGAGGAATCTCCCGGGCTGGTTCTTGATGGTAGCAACCCCGCCCGGGGTGTTAAATTTCACCCTTTGGTGGGGGACGGACGCCACTCTTCCCAATTCGGCCTCGAGCGCTACGCCGAGAATGGCATTGTATTGGGAAGGAAGATCGACCACCATGAAAGTTATCTTGGCCGTCTTCTGCATGGGTTTTTCCCCAATAGCTACGTCAAACACGATCGTCCCCTTTACCCTTACAGCGTGGTTTGTGATGCCTTCGAGCATGCCCGCATATGGAGTGAGATGTGCTTCCGTCATTCTCATTCCGATCAAAGTATGGTAATAGAGTATGTCGCGGGCACTCCAAAGATCTACCAACACACGGCCTATGTTTGCCCGGTTGATTCTCATTCTCGAGGGTGAGTGGCCGTGTGGAATGAAAAAGGGTGGAGGCAAGTTCACTCCTTTTGAACCCAATTTCTCGCTTCTTCCTCCGGAGCTGTGGCGGGGATGGAGAAAACCTTCTCTAATGTCCGAATTTGGAGGGATAACTGCCTACTAGAGGGAGGTTCCTCCCCAATGAAGTTAATGTCATAGTCCCCAAAATCGTCATCATTATTATCTCTTTCATTTCTGTCCGGTCCCCGCGTGTGTCGTGCCCGCCGCCGATCATTGTTATTGGGGGCGTATTGTTTCCTTAACCCACTTGGTTAGCTCCCGTTATTGATTTTCTCATTGGATTACTCGCTTCACTGAAACAATCCTCGCCCGTGCCCGTGGTCGTTGTGATACTCACAGAATTTAAGTCTACTCCTCTCATTTGGCTTTCGAAGCATAGGGAGGAGCAGAAAGTCTCGAGGTTTCATGATCACCACCCTCGGGTCGGTGAGCTCTGTGTAAACCTGTTTCGGCCATGGCCTTTTTGAGCCTTTCGATCCCCGGCCTCCGTTTTTGCCCCGATTATTGGTATGAGCAGTGCTCGGGGTGGTCTCCTGGACTTGGCTTATCCTTTCTTTCGCAGAAGCTCGGGAGCGGGCACACTAGGCTCTTCGGCGGAGGCAATGGCCGAGGCCCTTTCATACATTTCCTCCACCGATTTAGGTTTGCCGGAGGCAAAATTCATTTTGAGGAAGGAGGAATTGAGGCCGCCCTCAAAACATAGTCTCGATATCTCCCTCGTCCAGTCCACAATCTCCTCGCTCACCTTCCCGAACCGGGATATATAATCTTTTGTAGGCTCGTTTGGTGCCTCGCTTGACACGGACAAGATCTGTCTTTGGTCTAGCGGGCACACTCGCTCCGGCAAAGGCATTGAGGAAGAGGACTCGAATCGATCGAATGATCGATACACCGGGGCTTGAGGGCTAGCATCCAAGATAGGGCCTTGCCGGTGAAGGTCGCAGCCTAAAGCTTTGCACATCACCGACTCATCCGCGGAGAATAAAGCCATCTCGGCCCTCAAATCTTCCCATATGACTCTTGGCATTTTTGGATCCGTCATAGGTGTCCATCTCGGGGGGTTTGCCCTTCCGGATCGGTGCCCGCGCAATTTTATCGCCGAAGGCGTCCATGGTGCGGCCACACTTCGGGGCGCCTTCGATGGGTTTCCCACATCTTCTCGCATTGAATTCCACAAACTCGGGTTCTCGATCATCAACCTTTTGCTTTTTAGCTCGTGGAGCCACGGCCTTCTCCTTGGCCGGAGCCAAGGGTCTCGGCTTGACTTCGCACGGCGATTTGATCGTGCCTCTTCCCCCATTTCCTCGCTATCATCTACATGCACCACGCTCCGTTTGGCCGCCGTCCGCGCCAAGGGCCGGGTCAACCCGGTTTGCCCCCACGGCTTGACTAGCAAGCGAGTTAGCGGGAGCTCGTTGGGAGAACCTTTGTGACCCTTGAGGGAACCGTAGCCCTCCATTGGCCTCTATTTCAAACATTTCCATCTCCGCGTCGTTGATGGCCATGGCCTCCGCGACCGCCTGACTTGGAGGCTAGGATTTCCTTCCTTCTCAGATTTGTTCCTGGGGAAAGTGGGGTGGTTAGATTGGTGTTTTTTATGTGAGCTTGGGGAGTTTTTGGGCTAGTGTTTAGTAGGGCTTGGGCTTTCTCAAGACGGGCTTCCTCGGCTAACCGGTGTAGAACTCGTTGAGCCGGGGATTTTGAGGCCGAGAATGGGCCCCCATTCTCGTTGAAAACAGAGTTGGTTTGCCTTTCCCTATTGATGTTGGAGGGTTCGGCTTGGTTCTCCTCCTCTAGGGTCAAATGACCAGCATTTTTCGTAATTTGAGACATGTCTCGTAAAGACGAAAATAACCGAAAAGAAGTGTCTTTTGCGCCGCAGTTGTTTAGACTACAAGGTGTGTCCGAAAACAAAAAGTTTTAAACGGGAAAAACTTAGTGATGTAAAAAGAAGAGCCTTTCGGCCTTTGAATTTGTTTAGGACACGTGAGGTGCCTTGAAAACAAAAGATTTTTAACGAGAAAACGAAAGAAAGCTCGGGTTCCGGCAATGGAACCACCGATGACGCCACAGCCTTTTGGGGTCGTGAGCGGTTCAAGGATATCTGGCTAGGATATATTTGGTGGTTTTATGTACCTAGATCACAACACAAACAAGCACCGTTAAGGTCAAAGTTGGATGTTACTCCAACCCAGCCCTCGGGTGAGAGTAAGAATACCGAGTAATAAGGCTTTGAATACCTTTGGAGTGTGTGTGTGTTTAGGTTTAGAGAGTAAAAAGAGCTTACTCAATTGTATATGGAACTTACCTTGCCCAAGGGGGTAAAGGCCTTCTATTTATAGGCAATGTCACGGTGCTTGTTGAGGTAAGCAACGAGATCAAACTAGGGGCACTTTGGTATTTGACCGCCTACACGTGTCCGCAGCCTAATTGGTCCCGTCGGGGAGGGAACATTGACCGTCCAAGGGACATGGCCGAAAGGGACATGAGCCGTGTAGCCGGCTTATTGCATTAAATGGAATAGTAGGCGCGGATCGAGCCGCATTGAATGCGTGATGGGGAGCGGCAGCAGTGGCTGTCGAGCGCAGTAAGCTAACTTGCTCAGTAAGGCTTGACATTAACCGGGAAGCAGCATGTGCCCGCAGTCAATCGTTGTGCCCGCGGTCAAAGATATATGATGCGAGCACGGTTGATGCGGGCATGACTCATGCGGGCACGGATCCAGCGAGCAGGGTTCCAATGGTCCTCGACGGGGACGATGCGAGGAGGGACACGGTCTTGACCACAAGGGCCTATTTGTCCGCGGTCTTCCCTCCAGCGGTCTAGGAACTGCCACGTCCACTACAAGAAAAACAGGTTTTAGCGACGGAAAAATCCGTCGCTAAAAGCCCAAAATCCGTCGCTAAAGGCATTTAGCGACGGATTAGCGACGGAAAAAATCTGTCGCTAAAACCCTTGTCGCTAAATATTAACGACAGATTTTGGGGCTGTCGTTAAAATAGCGACGGATAATTCCGTCGCTAAAACTCAAAAATCCGTCGCTAAATGTTGAAGAGGAACGACAAAATTAATGTATTGGCGACATTAATAACGACGGATTTAACGACGGAAATTTCCGTCGCTAAAATTTATTCCAAATTTTCACAATTCTTTTAATTTTTTTAATTTTTTTTAATTTTCTTTTTTCAATTTTTTTTTATTTTTGATATATCAAATTACCGACGGATATTTCCGTCGCTAATTTGATATTTTTATTAAAAAAATTATATATATATATATATATATATACATTTTTTAATATATAACTATAAATATATAACTATATATATATATATATATATATATATATATATATTCTAAATATTTTTATCATTAATAAATTATAATTTAAATAAATACCTTCATTTTTTTATTTTTCTAATCAGTCCCTTTACTTTTTTTATTCTCAGATCAATCCCTTAACTTTTTTTATTCTTAAATCAGTCCCTTAAGTGTTTTTATTCTTAAATCGAGTCCTAATCATTTTTATTCTCAAATCAGTCCCTTGACATTTTTTATTCTTACTTCAGTCCCTAAATATTTTTTATTCTCAAACCAAGTTTATCCTATTTCAACATTGACACCACCATTCACCACCACCATTCACCACCACCACCATCCATAACCACCACCATCCATCCACCAAACAACCGTCACCATCCATCCCCCAAACCACCGTCACCATCCTTCACCACTAAGATAGATTTAAAAAAAAAATGAAAAATTTGATTTAGTAGATCTGTGGAGAACCACCTTACCGTCTGCCGCTGCTCCGCCATCAAAGCCCGACGATGGTGGATCTTCATCAAGCTGGAATACCGAAGCCGGAGATATGAAAACGGTGGTGCGTCACCCAGATCTGGCGGAGATGGTTGCGACAATCAAGGAGTATTTTGATTTTATGGATTTTCCGGCGAGGATGCCGCAAAGAATGGGGGAGGGAGAACCAGATCGCCAAAATCAATGTCGGCCGGTTGGGGAGATAGAGAAGAAGACGGCGTCGGCGTTGGGGGGAAAGGGAGGAAGGCAGAGAAGTGGAATGGAGGTCGGCGGATGGGGTAATGGTTGGACGGCGATGAAGGGTTCGGCGGAATGACGATGAGAGAGAGAGAGAGGGGAATACCGTGCGTGTAGAGAGAGGGAGAAAAGTGTGAAGTGAGAGAAGAAGAGAAGATGAGGCTTTTTATGTGAGTGGATGTGAGTGGGTAGGGTTTTTGTGTGAGTAAGTGAATTTGAACCATTGATTGCAATTAAGATGGATGGTTGAGATTGTTATCCAAGTGAAATAAGTTGTTAAAATGAGAGCCATTGGATTCAATTTAAATGATATAGAATGAATGACTAAGATGATGATGAAACAATGTCTTATTAAGGAAAAAGTCAGTTAGAAGGATAATAGCAATAATATAAAAAAATAATAGTATAATCTAACCTTTAAATTAAATATATTAAAGAAATGATAGTAAATAGAAATAATTCAAAATATAAATAATATTAAATAAAAAATATTTAAGATCTTGATTAGTCATAATTTTTAAATATATAAATATTATTTAATTAATTATAATACTCATTAATAACTAATAAGAATAAATAATATCAAGAAAAATAATATTATTAATTAGTAAAAAAAAAACTATTTAGAACAACAATAGTAATTATACTTTTATCCCGAATCATAACCCATATCTTGAACCATATAATATATGCTCATATCCTAAACCCTAAAGCCTAACCCTTATATACCCTAAACCCTCAAAAAAGTAAATGTTTTTATATTATATACTTTTATTTCTTTAAAAATTATTAGGAATAATACTTAATAATAATACTAATAATGATGCTATTGTTAATTATTCAATTAAATAATTGAATATATAAATATTATTATATAATTAATAATAATACTTAATAATAATATTAATAGGGTATAGGGTATAAGGTATAGGGTATACCCTATAGGGTATAGGGTATAGGGTATAAGGAATAGGGTATAGGGTATAGGGTATAGGGTATAACCCTAAACCCTAAACCCTAAACCCTAAACCCTATACCTTATACCCTATACCCTATACCCTATACCTTATGCCCTATTTCCTATACCCTATACCTTATACCCTATACCCTATACCCTATACCTTATGCCATATTCCCTATACCCTATACCCTATACCCTATACCCTATACCTTATGCCCTATTCCCTATACCCTATACCTTATACCCTATAGGGTATACCCTATACCTTATACCCTATTCCCTATACCCTATACCCTATACCCTATACCCTATAGGGTATACCCTATACCTTATACCCTATACCTTATACCATATTCCCTATACCCTATAGGGTATACCCTATACCCTATAGGGTATACCCTATACCCTATAGGGTATATGGTATACCCTATACCCTATACCCTATACCCTATAGGGTATACCCTATACCCTATACCTTATACCATATTCCCTATACCCTATAGGGTATACCCTATACCATATAGGGTATATGGTATACCCTATACCCTATACCCTATAGGGTATACCCTATACCTTATACCCTATAGGGTATACCCTATACCTTATACCATATACCCTATACCCTATAGAATATACCCTATACCTTATACCCTATACCCTATAGGGTATACCTTATACCTTATACCCTATACCCTATACCCTATAGGGTATACCCAATACCTTATACCTTATACCCTATACCCTATAGGATATACCCTATACCTTATACCCTATAGGGTATACCCTATACCCTATACCCTATAGGGTATACCCTATACCTTATACCCAATACCCTATATGGTATAGCCTATACCCTATACCCTATAGGGTATACCCTTTACACTATACCCTATAGGGTATACCCTATACCTTATATCCTATACCCTATACCCTATAGGGTATACCCTATACCTTATACCCTATACCCTATACCCTATAGGGTATACCCTATACCCTATAGGGTATACCCTATACCTTATACCCTATACCCTATAGGGTATACCCTATACCTTATACCCTATACCCTATAGGGTATACCCTATACCTTATACCCTATACCCAATAGGGTATACCCTATACCCTATACCCTATAGGGTATACCCTATACCCTATAGGGTATACCCTATACCCTATACCATATACCCTATACCCTATACCCAATACCTTATACCCTATACCCTATACCCTATACCCTATATGGTATACCCAATAGGGTATACCCTATACCCAATAGGGTATACCCTATACCCTATACCCTATACCTTATACCCTATACCCTATACCCTATATGGTATACCCAATAGGGTATACCCTATACCCAATAGGGTATACCCTATACCCTATACTCTATACCCTATACCCTATACCTTATACCCTATACCCTATACCCTATAGGGTATACCCTATACCTTATACCCTATACCCAATAGGGTATACCCTATACCCTATAGGGTATACCCTATACCATATACCCTATACCCTATACCCAATACCTTATACCCTATACCCTATACCCTATATGGTATACCCAATAGGGTATACCCTATACCCAATAGGGTATACCCTATACCCAATAGGGTATACCCTATACCCTATACCCTATACCTTATACCCTATACCCTATACCCTATATGGTATACCCAATAGGGTATACCCTATACCCTATACTCTATACCTTATACCCTATACCCTATACCCTATAGGGTATACCCTATACCTTATACCCTATACCCTATTCCCTATACCCTATACCTTATGCCTTATACCCTATAGGGTATACCCTATACCATATAGGTTATACCTTATACCTTATGCCTTATAGGGTATACCCTATGCCCTATACCTTATACCCTATTCCCTATACCCTATGCCCTATACTTTATACCCTATGCCCTATACCCTATGCCCTATACCCTATTCCCTATACCCTATACCCTATTCCCTATACCCTATACCTTATGCCTTATATCCTATAGGGTATACCCTATACCCTATGCCCTATGCCCTATACCTTATACCCTATACCCTATAGGGTATACCCTATACCCTATACCATATACCCTATTGGGTATACCCTATAGGGTAAAGGGTATAGTGTATAAAGTATATGGTATATGGTATAGGGTATAGGGTTTAGGGTTTAGGGTATAGAGTGTAGGGATGGGTAAAATTCTTTAATTTGTATTTATAAATGTATAGTTTTTTTTTTTATTTTTTATGAATATAAATAAGTATTTTGGACATTTTTTAGTATTGAAGTTTTTTTTCAAAAAGTTATATAAAAAAAGTTAGAAAAAATAAACAAATGAAAGTATAATAAAGAAATCGAGACGGGTAAAATTCTTTATTTTTTATTTATAAATGTTTGTTTTTTTATTTTTTATGAATATAAATAAATATTTTGGACACTTTTTAGTATTGAATTTTTTTCAAAAAGTTATATAAAAAAAGTTAGAAAAAAAATAAACAAATGAAAGTATAATAAAGAAATCAGGGACGGTTAAAATTATTTAATTTTTATTTATAAATGTATAGTTTTTTTTTATGAATATAAATAAATATTTTGGACATTTTTTTGTATTGAAGTTTTTTTTCAAAAAGTTATATAAAAAAAATTTAGAAAAAAAATAAACAAATGAAAGTATAATAAAGAAATCAGGGACGGGTAAAATTCTTTAATTTTTATTTATAAACGTATAGTTTTTTTTATTTTTTATGAATATAAATAAATATTTTGGACACTTTTTAGTATTGAAGTTTTTTTCAAAAAGTTATATAAAAAAGTTAGCAAAAAATAAACAAATGAAAGTATAATAAAGAAATCAGGGACGGGTAAAATTCTTTAATTTTTATTTATAAATGTATAGTTTTTTATTTTTTATGAATATAAATAAATATTTTGGACATTTTTTACTATTGAAGTTTTTTTCAAAAAGTTACATAAAAAAAGTTAGAAAAAAAGTTATTTTTTTAAAAAAAAACAATTTCCGTCGCTAAATCCGTCGGTAATTTATTTTTATAAAATCCGTCGCTAAATCCGTCGGTATTTTAAAAGAAAAATATTTTTTTTATTTTTTATTATTTAGCGACAGAATAATTCCGTCGGTAATTTATTTTTGTTAAATCCGTCGCTAAATCCGTCGCTAATTTTAAAAAGAAAAATATTTATTTATTTTTTATATATTTAGCGACAGAAAAAATCCGTCGTTAAAAATTTTTGTAATCCGTCGTTATTTCGTCGCTAAATCCGTCGCTAAAATGGGCGGGCTTTTTTGGCGCCACTATTGCGACGGATTAGTGACAGATTCATGTCTGTCGCTAAAATCCGTCGCTAATCCGTCGCTAAATCTGTCGGTAACTGATTTTTTCGTTTTATTTTGCTTCCGTCGTTAATCCGTCGCTATTCCGTCGCTAATAGCGACAGAATTTGGTCCGTCGCTAATTTCCGTCGCTATTTGACAGTTTTCTTGTAGTGGTCACTGGTTCCTTGGACAAGACCGAGCGCGGGCCCGGTCCAGTAGATCCGGGCTCATCAAGTTCATTATACATTTTACGAGCTTGAGCCAGCTTACGCTGACTACTACAAGAATGTGGTAAAAGGTGGTAGGAAAGTATGGTGCATTGGCCCTCTCTCTGAGCATTGGAACGTTGGAGGCGAGAAAGTACTAAGAGAAGTTTCTTCAGATGAGCCAAGACATGTTGCGCTGCGTTGGCTGGATGCTAAAAGATCCAAGTCGCAGGGGGTCCTATACGTTTGCTTTGGTAGCATGACAAAATTCCGTGAGGCTCAACTGACCCAAATAGCATTGGCTCTCGAGGCATCCAACGAGTCGTTCATTTGGGTTGTTAGAAAGAATAGAGAAGATGATGATGAAAGTGGTTGGCTTCCTATAGGGTTTGAAAAAAGGAACAAAGAGAAAGGATTGATAATGAGAGGATGGGTTCCTCAGGTTGAGATATTGGGTCATCCGGCAATATGCGGGTTCTTGACCCATTGTGGGTGGAACTCGGTGTTAGAAGCAATTACAGCGGGTGTTCCCCTCGTCACGTGGCCGCTATTTTCTGATCATTTTTACAATGACAAGTTAATCACGGAGGTGCTGCGCATAGGAGTAGGGATTGGGTCGGAGGTGTGTAATGGCGATTTTGAGATAATGGCTGGTCCAATTATAGAAAAAGATAAGATAGAAAAGGGGATAAGGAAGTTGATATCCGGGTCGGAGGAGGAAAGTGAGAGAATGAGAGAGTTTTCTTTAAAGGCTAAGAGGGCAGTAGAACAAGGCGGCTCTGCATACAATAACTTGATGGCTCTCATCCAAGAAATCAAAACTTGTGCTTTGGAGAAAGACTCTGGCTTGAATTAATGTTTTTATTTATGCTTCCTTTTTTCTTTTATCATTTCAAAATAAATGTTATATTTCTACAATGCATTTTTACTATTGCACAAAGTACAAACAAGTAAATGCATTTCCTAAAAATGCTTCCCATGTCAAATACAATTTTTATAGGGTGAACAATAAATTGAGGTAACGATTTTTTACAATGGAACATACTACGGTTTGACATCTTAATGTAACGTACCCTAACGACGTTAAAAAAATAACAAAAATTTCAACGATATAAGAAAAATACTAACACCCGTTACATACATTTAACAGTTGTGAGTCTATTTAATTGATTTAGTAGTCTTCTTTCACCTCCACCTTGTTATTTCCCCAAAAGTCCCCAAATATGTAGAATGATCATTCTACCCCTTTTTCCACATCCACCCTCTCTTTCTCTCTTCTTAAACAATCACCGAATTAACTTTATTTCCACTGCCCCATTCCATCCCATGCTCCCTTTCCCTTTCCTTCATTTCTCCACCACCTTCGACTACCCTTTTCACCTCCACTCTCTCCCCATTTCATCATCTTCCCCTCTCTATTTTCCCACTATTGCCTCTCTCTCTCTCTCTCTCTCTCTCTCTCTCTCTCTCTCTCTCATCCTCAATACGCGTCCCCGACCCTTTCATCCTCACCCCAACAGCCCAAAACCACCAACAATGAAATCCAACCCAAACCCTTGTTTTCATCCCCCTCCCGCATATATCCTTACTATATTCTTCTGTAATCATACCGGCCAAGAATCCCACTCCCAAACTCAATTTCATACCCACCCAAATTCACTCATCTAAACCAAATTCGTCAGCCTAGAAATTCAAACTTATTTTAATATTCTACAATCAATTTCTGTTGGAAATAACTTGATTTTTGTAAATTATTTTATGCGCTAATTTCAGAATTTTCGCAATTGATTTTATACTTTTAAAAATTTTGGCTTGGCTTTTTTTTAATGGCTTGAGATCTGAAAAGCTATTTGTTGAGATTTCTCACCTCCGAATGCCCAGTAATTTTAGCAAACTCAGAACATGCAATAAAAATAAAACCAAATGTTAGTAAAAGTAAGAAATAAAAAACTGAATAAATATAAACTGTTAAAACAGAAACGGAAAAGAAAGAGAGAATCGGCTCAGGCCCAAGTATCCGAATATTTCGAAAACCAGCCACAATCCAAGGCAAAATGATCCAAGGCGTCGAAACCAAAGGCAGCAATACAGTCCCAAAACCCACCAGTACACAGACCCAGCAATTAAGCAGCCAACACCAGCAGCGACACACAGCAACAGACAACCCTCCGGACAGCCAACCTCAAAAGCCACAACCCACGCCCTCTCTTATGCCTCGCCAAACAACACACACACACACACACCGACCGATCAAATCAATCTTAGCTTTGAGGGAGAGACGACCTTAGAAATCAGAAATAAGGAAGCAAGAATTCACCCAAGAAAGCAACCCACGAAAACTAATTCACTGCCAAAAACTCTCTCACTCTCTCTATTTACCCGAAAGAGAAAAACCCCAAAATGTGTGAAAACCCGTTTGTTGTTGTTCATGGCTGCAAAGGGAGGGTGTGGGGGTTTATATAGGGGCTGAAGGGGAGAAGAGATAAGAGGGGAAGAAGATCAGATAGGAGCTTACCCGATCAACCGCGAAGGATGAGGAACGACGCGGCGAAATCGCCGCAGACGGAAACCAACAAAGTTGATCGCAAACTTTGGTGAAACAAAAAAAAGTACTAGTCAAAGTCAACCTCAGCAAATTAAAAAATGCGCCGGGAACAAAACAGAAGCTGGGAACAAAAAGATTTAATGCTTCACAATGGGCTGCTCACATGGGCTGTACAAACATTGGGCCAAAGCCCAAATAACATAACAACATTCTCCACCTTGGATCAAGTGCCGGTTCATGACACCAGTGCAATTCACGATGCACTCACAGGATACACTTACAGGGCATATTCATCATCGCCTTAGCCTTCGACACTTGATCCAACACAAAGTTAGAACAAAGTACGGAAGGCAAAAATCTAGTTTATTCCTATCACATAGAAAGGAACGAAACTAGACACCCCAACTTCACACAAAGTAAAGAAGAGGATTTTTGGGACAAACTAACACAAGCATCAACATGAAGTGTCAAAATTCAAAATTTTCAAACAATTCAAAAATTTTGAAACAGGTAAACACTTAGTTCCCATATCAGCAGGATTAAAATTAGTGTCAATTTTTTCAAGATAAACAACATTTTTAGCAATCACATCACGAATGAAATGAAATTTATCATCTATATGCTTAGTTCTATCATGAAAAACAGGATTCTTACCCAATTGTATGTCAGATTGACTATCAGAAAATACTACCACATTATCATTTAGAAAACCAATTTCAGAAAGTAAACCCTTAAGCCATATGGCCTCTTTTATAGCCTCGGTCATAGCCACATATTCAGATTCTGTCGTAGACAAAGCCACAATTGGCTGTAACTGAGATTTCCAACTAATACAAGAGCCACAAAAGGTAAACACATATGAAGTGGTAGATTTTCTATTGTCCCTATCATTAGCATAATTAGAATCAACATAACCAACTAATTTTATACCTTCATATCACTTAGTGAATTTCAAACCATAACTTACCGAATGCTTTAAGTACCTTAACAACCATTTAAGCGCTTGCCAATGGGGCAAACCAGGATTTGACATATAACGGCTTAAACACGAAATAGCATAAGCATTATCAGGACGGGTACTAACCATTAAGTACATAACAGAACAATAGCATTCGAGTAAGGTATATTTTTCATTTGGTCTAGCTCCAAGTCATTTTGGGGACACTGCTCTTTACTAAGCACAAAATGTGAAGCAAGAGGGGTATTCACAGACTTAGCATCTTTCATAGAGAATTTACTTAAAATCTTTTCAACATATGAACTTTGATTCAAGTAAATAACAGATAATTCACGATCTCTGATTATATTCATGCCAAGTATCTTACTAGCATCACCGAGATATTTCATGTCAAATTTAGCACTCAAGCAATTTTTAACATTCTCAACGGATTTAGAACAAGGACTAATAAGAAGCATGTCATCAACATATATAAGCAAAAAAACAGGCATACTCGTATCATTCTTGAAATATAAACAATGATCATAAGCACTCACATTTGAAATTTTAAATCTAGCATGCATTTATCAAATTTCGATTCCACATACGAGGAGGCTGTTTAAGCCCATATAACGACTTTTAAGCAAACACACATAATCGGGACAAGTATTATCAATATAACCCTCGAAATTTTGCTTCACATAAATCTTTTCATCAAGATCTCCATGCAAAAAAGCGGTTTAACATCCATTTGTTTCATTTCCCAATTAAAGGCGAGCTACCAAAGCAAGCATAACCCTAACAGGTTGTGAATTTAACAACATGAGCAAATATTTCAGTGTAATCTATACCTTCTTTCTGAGTAAAACCTTTTGCTACAAGTCTAGCTTTAAATCTAACAGATTTGGATTCATTCTTGACTTTATAGAGCCACTTACAAGAAACAATAGAACAGTTTTTCGGTCTAGGCACTAAAGTCCAAGTATCATTAACATGCAAAGAATTCATTTCATCATTCATAGCATTAATCCACTCATTCTTATTAGCATAATTTAAAGCTTCATTATAGGTTTTAGGCTCAGTATTATCAATAGATTCAAACACACTAAACACAAATGAAGTCATATCAAAATCATGAAAATGGGCGGGTTGCCTAGATATGCGTCTAGGTCTATCACGACTAAGTTGGTAGTCATTCAAATCAGGCAACTCATTATTTTCCATATCTTCATTTTCAACATCAATATTTTGCTCATTCACATCAATAGGATTATCAACAGGAGGAATCACATCAGGTTGTGTAACAGGCTCATTAACAATAGCAGGAATAAGCACATAAGAGTGCTCCACCGTATTTGGAGCAGGGGGAGGGGGAGGCACATTATTCAAGCAAGGAAACTCAGTTTCATTAAACACAACATCACGACTAATGATCACTTTGAAACCCAGTTTCTCCCTTACCCATAATCTATACCCCTTGACACCCTCCGGGTATCCCAAGAAAATACACCTCACAGTCCGAGGTTCAAGTTTATCATTTTTCTTATGGGCATACGCAGCACAACCAAAAATCCTCAAATTAGAATAATCAACAGGTTTTCCAGAAAAAACAGCTTCAGGACATCTACCATTTAAAGGGACAGAGGGAGACCTATTTATAAGATAGGCGAAAGTCATCACTGCCTCACCCCAAAAACGTTTGGACAAACCCGAAGTAGCAAGCATGGTTCTAACTCTTTCTAATAGAGTTCTATTCATACGTTCAACAACACCATTTTGTTGCGGTGTATAAGGCACAGTCTTATGCCTTTTAATTCCATTCTCTAAGCAAAAGTTATCAAACTCATGATTGCGAAATTCAAGTCCATTATCAGTCCTAAGCACTTTAATTTTTCTACCTGTTTGATTTTCAATCATGACTTTCCAATTTTTGAAATTATCAAAAACATCAGATTTATTTTTCATTAAAAATACCCATGTTTTCCTGGAAAAGTCATCAATTATAGATAAAAAATATCTATTTCCACCTTGAGTGGTCTCACTAGCAGGACCCCATACATCAGCATGTAAATACTCAAGAATTGCTTTAGTCGAACAATGATTGGGATTAGGGGGATTGGGAAAAGATACTCTATGTTGCTTACCCATCACACAAGAGTCACAGAAAGGCATACCAGAAATTTATCTTTACCAAAAATGCCATTTTTATTCAAAATTTCCAAACCTTTGTTACTCATATGTCCAAGTATTTTATGCCACAAATCAGTTTTATTAACTTTAACAACATTAGCATAATCAGTCATTGGTTCAGCAGTGCAAACATACAAGTTTCTAATCTTTTCCGCTTTGAAAATCACAAGAGACCTCTTCAAGATTTTCATGCACCCATTACCCCATTTCCGTTCTAACCCATCATTTTCTAAAGATGCACAAGACATGAGATTGTTAGCTAAATCAGGCACATGTCGCACATCTTTCAGCGTTAAGCAAGAACCAGACTCAAACTTGAGACAAACGTCTCCAATACCAGCAATTTGACACTTTTTATCATTAGCTAAAGAAACAGAGCCACTTTTCATATCACTATAAGTATGAAACATGTTTTTATCAGGTGTCATGTGAAACGTGCATGCAGAATCTAACAACCATTCATTTTTCACATAATTCACAACAGTTTCAGTAACCATAAAAACAGAAGGCTCATTTTCACCGGAAGCAAAATTACAGTCAATTTGCAAGTCTTGATTCTTCTTTTTGGGATTAGGACACTCTTTACGAAAATGTCCCGTCTCATCACAATTGTAACATTTTCTGTTACTTTTACCAGTCCTAGACTTACTTCTTTTCCTCTCATTATTTTTACTGGATTCAGTCTTGTCGTGTTGCTTATCCTGATTATAATTCCTGTGAGTAGGTCGTCCTCTCACCACATTAACCTCACCAACATTAGATGATTTACCCTTATTAACTCTTAACTCCAACTCTTTACTTTTTATCCCGTTAATCACAGTATCAAGTACAATTTCAGTTCTACCATACTTAATCGCAGATCTAACATCAGCATAAGAGTCAGGTATAGCATTAAAGAGCACAATAGGAGAATATTCATCAATGTTCTTATCACCGGTTTGCTTAATGTCTTGCACAAGTTTAGTAAACCGATCAATGTTATCATCCATGTCTTTGTTTAAGTCCAATTTAAACTAAAAAAACTTTTCAAGCAAATACATCTTACTAGGTAACGATGTTTCAACATATACTGCTTCCAATTTATCCCAAAGAGATTTAGCATTATCATGTTTACCAACTTTTTTAATAACAGCAGCAGATAAATTCAAAATAATCGAAGAATAAGCACTTTCATCCATTTCAAGTCTTAATGCTTGATTATCCGATTCAGCATATTGTTCAGTTATAGCCTTGAAAACTTTTTCTTTAATTAAAATGCCTTTCATTTTTTGTTGCCAAATTGAAAAATCACCTTTGCCATTGAATGGCTCCATCATATAAACGTTAGCAGCCATAACAAATAATGAATTTCTAATTCCAAAAAAACAGATAAGGTATCTAAAAAACAAGTATCAAAGCACTCAAAACACCACAGCTGAATAACAAACAAAACGATTTTATTTTCCTTACCCAAGAAACCTTTTACTAGGTTTCTTAATTTATCATTCACCGTTCGCAAAAGTATAACCAGGTGTAGAACCGGGCTCTGATACCACTGTTGAGATTTCTCACCTCCGAATGCCCAGTAATTTTAGCAAACTCAGAACAAGCAATAAAAATAAAACCAAATGTTAGTAACAGTAAGAAATAAAACTGAATAAATATAAACTGTTAAAACAGAAACTGAAAAGAAAGAGAGAATCGGCTCAGGCCCAAGTATCCGAATATTCCGAAAACCAGCCACAATCCAAGGCAAAATGATCCAAGGCGTCGAAACTAAAGGCAGCAATACAGTCCCAAAACCCGCATGTACACAGACCCAGCAATTAAGCGGCCCGACACCGGCGGCGACACACGACGACGAACAACCCTCCTGGACTGACCCAACCTCAAAAGCCACAACCCACGCCCTCTCTTATGCCTCGCCAAATAACACACACACACACACCGACCGATCAAATCAATCTTAGCTTTGAGGGAGAGACGACCTTAGAAATCAGAAATAGGGAAACAAGAATTCACCCAAGAAAGCAACCCACGAAAACTAATTCACTGTCCAAAACTCTCTCACTCTCTCTATTTACCCGAAAGAGAAAAACCCCAAAATGTGTGAAAACCCGTGTGTTGTTGTTCATGGCTGCAAAGGGAGGGTGTGGGGGTTTATATAGGGGCTGAAGGAAAGAAGAGATAAGAGGGGAAGAAGATCAGATAGGAGCTTACCCGATCAACCGCGAAGGATGAGGAACGACGCGGCGAAATCGCCGCAGAAGGAAACCAACAAAGTTGATCGCAAACTTTGGTGAAACAAAAAAAAGTACTAGTCAAAGACAACCTCAGCAAATTAAAAAATGCGCTGGGAACAAAACAGAAGTTGGGAACAAAAAGATTTAATGCTCCAAAAAAGGGCTGCTCACATGGACTGTACAAACATTGGGCCAAAGCCCAAATAACATAACAACATTCTCCACCTTGGATCAAGTGCCGGTTCATGACACCAGTGCAATTCACGATGCACTCACAGGATACACTTACAGGGCATATTCATCATCGCCTTAGCCTTCGACACTTGATCCAACACAAAGTTAGAACAAAGTTTGAAAGGCAAAAATCTAGTTTATTCCTATCACATAGAAAGGAACGAAACTAGACACCCCAACTTCACACAAAGTAAAGAAGAGGATTTTTGGGACAAACTAACACAAGCATCAACATGAAGTGTCAAAATTCAAAATTTTCAAACAATTCAAAAATTTTGAAACAGGTAAACACTTAGTTCCCATATCAGCAGGATTAAAATTAGTGTCAATTTTTTCAAGATAAACAACATTTTTAGCAATCACATCACGAATGAAATGAAATTTAACATCTATATGCTTAGTTCTATCATGAAAAACAGGATTCTTACCCAATTGAATGCCAGATTGACTATCAGAAAATACTACCACATTATCATTTAGAAAACCAATTTCAGAAAGTAAACCCTTAAGCCATATGGCCTCTTTTATAGCCTCGGTCATAGCCACATATTCAGATTCTGTCGTAGACAAAGCCACAATTGGTCAGAATCGAGATTTCCAACTAATACAAGAGCCATAAAAGGTAAACACATATGAAGTGGTAGATTTTCTATTGTCCCTATCATTAGCATAATTAGAATCAACATAACCAACTAATTTTATACCTTCATCACACTTAGTGAATTTCAAACCATAACTTACCGAATGCTTTAAGTACCTTAACAACCATTTAAGGGCTTGCCAATGGGGCAAACCAGGATTTGACATATAACGGCTTAAACACGAAATAGCATAAGCAATATCAGGACGGGTACTAACCATTAAGTACATAACAGAACCAATAGCATTCGATTAAGGTATATTTTTCATTTGGTCTAGCTCCAAGTCATTTTGGGGACACTGCTCTTTACTAAGCACAAAATGTGAAGCAAGAGGGGTATTCACAGACTTAGCATCTTTCATAGAGAATTTACTTAAAATCTTTTCAACATTTGAACTTTGATTCAAGTAAATAACAGATAATTCACGATCTCTGATTATATTCATGCCAAGTATCTTACTAGCATCACCGAGATATTTCATGTCAAATTTAGCACTCAAGCAATTTTTAACATTCTCAACGGATTTAGAACAAGGACTAATAAGAAGCATGTCATCAACATATATAAGCAAGAAAACAGGCATACTCGTATTATTCTTGAAATATAAACAATGATCATAAGCACTCCGCTGAAATTTTAATTCTAGCATGCATTTATCAAATTTCAGATTCCACATACGAGGAGACTGTTTAAGCCCATATAACGACTTTTTAAGCAAACACACATAATCAGGACAAGTATTATCAATATAACCCTCAGTCTGCTTCATATAAATCTTTTCATCAAGATCTCCATGCAAAAAAGCAGTTTTAACATCCATTTGTTTCATTTTCCAATTAAACTGAGCTACCAAAGCAAGCATAACCATAACAGTTGTGAATTTAACAACATGAGCAAATATTTCAGTGTAATCTATACCTTCTTTCTGAGTAAAACCTTTTGCTACAAGTCTAGCTTTAAATCTAACAGAGTCGGATTCATTCTTGACTTTATAGAGCCACTTACAAGAAACAATAGAAAAGTTTTTCGGTCTAGGCACTAAAGTCCAAGTATCATTAACATGCAAAGAATTCATTTCATCATTCATAGCATTAATCCACTCATTCTTATTAGCATAATTTAAAGCTTCATTATAGGTTTTAGGCTCAGTATTATCAATAGATTCAAACACACTAAACACAAATGAAGTCATATCAAAATCATGAAAATGGGCGGATTGCCTAGATATGCGTCTAGGTCTATCACGACTAAGTTGGTAGTCATTCAAATCAGGCAACTCATTATTTTCCATATCTTCATTTTCAACATCAATATTTTGCTCATTCACATCAATAGGATTATCAACAGGAGGAATCACATCAGGTTGTGTAACAGGCTCATTAACAATAGCAGGAATAGGCACATAAGAGTGATCCACCGTATTTGGAGCAGGGGGAGGGGGAGTGTGAATGTGTGCCCAAATTTTTTGTTTGTTGGATTCACGCGAGTTTGAAGACATCCGGTTTAATTTGAAAAACGGAGTCGCCACGCCATTTTGATTTCCTCAAAACTTTGAAAAAAGGATTTTTATGGGTTCGGAGGTTAAGTTGCCCCTTGGGAAGAACGGATCGTCGTTCACCCAAGGTGCCTTGCCGGAGCAAGTCTCCCAAGATCCCATTAATCGTGCTTGCTTGCGTGCTTTATTGTGTGCATGTGTTTGAAAATAAGGAGGGAATGTCCCAAGTCGTCTTCCGGACGTACAAACCATTTGTTGGTTGTCCCTCAGGATTTCTTTGATTTTATGTATTTGGGATTATGATCCCGTCCTCATCTTAGACTTGTGATCATCGCTTTTTTTTGACCTCGGGACTTGCGTGAACTCATCAAGAAGTTTTTAACTTGTAATGAACAAGAAATATTATCTTAGAAATTAATCAAGACACATTTCATGGAAATTCAAATGTCTTATTGATTGGGACCCGTTTTATGAAAACTGAAATACCCTTTAGGACGCACTTCGTGGAAGCTTGATTGTCCTTTTTTATTGTTTAGACCGAACCATATATGGCTGCCTACGTTCCCCTTTTACAAGAAAGACTAAGGGGCTCAGGTCTTCGTAGTTCATTCTGGTGAACTATCAGGATTAGGTCTTTTGGCCTTTTCTTTTTTTTTTTAGTTTTTTTTTGTGTGCAGCCCTGTTTTTTGCCTAGATCGCCCTTTTTGGGTTTTCAGCCTAGCTGGGCATTACTCTTTTTGCACTAAGACTTTTTTATGTGCAACCCTGTTTTTTACCACCCTTTTTGGGTTTTCAGCCTAGCTGGGTATTACTCTTTTTGCACTAAGATTTTTTTCTTTTTTTTTTAATTTTAGACATAGTACCTTCGGAGCTTATCACCTAGTTGGGTGGACAAAGGGATTGCCGTCCAGTGCAAGCTTCATGGCTCCTCCCGATAGTATCTTACGCACCACATAAGGGCCGATCCAAACGGGTTCCCATTTTCCCGAGGGTTGTCTCTGGTAGGGGGCTTTACTTTCAGTACTAAGTCACCCTCTTTGATGTCTCTGGCCTTAACCTTTTTGTCAAACGCTCTGGCCATCCGCCTCTGGTAGGCTCGGGTGTGTTCCATGGCTTTCAGCCTTCTCTCATCAAGCAGGGCTAACTCATCATGCCGGCTGCGCAACCATTCTACTTCGTTGACACTGTTTTCCAGGAGGACCCTTAATGACGGGATTTCCAACTCCACTGGTAACACTGCTTCCATCCCGTAGGTTAGGGCAAAAGGAGTTTCTCCTGTAAACTGTTCGACGAGGACGTTACGTAGCCCCAGAGTGCCAAGTGCGGCTTTTCGGGCCAATCACGACCACGGGTGGCCATTTTCCGGATGATCCGTTCGAGCGTCTTATTAGCGGCTTCCACGGCTCCATTAGTCCGAGAGGTCCTGTACGGAGACGACTTGTGGCGAGTGATTCTGAATTCTGACAGCAACCTATCGCAGTCCCCTTCAAAGTGCGACCCATTATCGGAAATGATCTCGTTGGGCACCCCATATCTGCACATTATGTTTTCTTTGATGAACTGGGCAACCTTCTTGGAAGTGAGGACTTTGTAGGACTTGGCCTCTACCCACTTGGTGAAGTAGTCGATGGCTACTAGCACAAATTCATGCCCATTGCTTCCTGCCGGGGCTATTTTCCCTATCACGTCAATACCCCAAGTTGCAAACGGCCAAGGAGTCATCATGCAGTACAGGTCATGAGGCGGGAGATGGTTGAGGTTGGCAAACCGCTGGCACTTGTCGCATGCTCGGACGTGCTGGACACAGTCTGTTTCCATGGAAATCCAGTAGTAACCCATTCTGAGGATTACTTGCATCAGGGCTCTGGCATTCATATGAGGACCGCAGGGACCATTGTGGACTTCAGTCATCAACTCTTTGGCCCTTTCTTGAGTGACGCACAAGAGGAGTGATCCTTGGTACCGCTTCTTGTATAGGTTGCCTCCTAGAATGACATAATGGGAGGCTAACCTTTTCAGGGCTTGTAAGCTCTTGGCTCTGACACCTTCTTTCGGTCTACCTTCTTCGTCTCTGAAAGCTGACTCTCCATGTTTGAGGAACTGGTAAATTTGATTGTACCAGGGTTCCTTTATAGGCTCGGGTCCCAGGTCTACTTCACAACAGAAGGCTGGGGCTTCTCTTCTACCCACTCTGAAGGGTTTTATGGCTTTTCCCTCGGGAATTTCTACCAATGAGGCTAGAGTAGCTAAGGCATCTGCGAATCTTTTCTTTTCCCTTGGCAAGTAGTGGAAGGTCACTTCTCTGAACTGTCCAGTCAACTCCTCCATATGGGCATGATACCGCAGCAGATTAGGGTCCACAGTCTTCCACTTGTTGGAAACCTGGTTGATGATCAGGGTTGAGTCTCCGTAAACTTCTAGCTCCTTGACGTTCCTTTCTAAGGCAGCCTCCAAACCAGCAATGCAGGCTTCGTACTCGGCAACATTGTTCGTGGCAGGGAAGTTCAACTTGAGGGCTATGGGTGTATGCTCATCTTTCGGATCGACCGGTAGCATCCGATCCATATCCTCTTTTGTTAGCGGCTCCGTCGAAGAATAATTGCCATCGGTTTTCGGGCTCGGCATGTAAAGATCCCTTCATCGGGAATTGGGGTTCGGGCCCTCTGTCCTCATTGCGGGGAAGTTTGCCGGGTGGTCGACAACGCTTGACCCTTGATGGCCTTTACGGTCACATAGTTGATGTCGTACTCGCTAAGAAGAAGGACCACTTTGCTAGACGCATCGAGAGGGAAGGCTTATCAAAGATGTACTTGATGGGGTCCATTTTTGAGACCAAATTCACGGGGTGAGCTTGCATATAATGCTTCAACTTGCCGACTACCCGGACCGAGTCTGCACGGGTCTTTTCACATGATGAGTAATTGAGCTCACTTCCTGCGACTTCCGGTGACAAAGTAAATGGCATTCTCTACCCGAGAGTCTTTCTTCTCTGAGCAAGCATAGCCCCATTTGCCGTATCGGTGACGGTGAGATAGAGCGGAAGAGGTTTACGTCTATGTGGGGGCATAGCTTTGGAGGATGTACCAAGTATGCCTTGATTTGGTCAAAAGCATCCTGGCATTCTTCGGTCCATTACGTGTCTACGTTCTTCTTCATGAGCTTGAAGATGGGCTCGCACATAGTGGTCAGCGGTGTGAAACGGGTGATGTCTTGCGGTTTTCCCATAAAGCTCTTGACTTACATGCGGGTTTGAGGTGGCCTCATGTCCATAATGGCTTTGATCTTTCGGGGTCAACTTCGATACCTCGCTCCGTGACCATATACCCGAAGCACTTTTCCCCTTGTCACTCCGAAGGTGCATTTGGCGGGGTTTAGTCTCATGGAATGTTGTCTCGGCCTCTCAAAGAACTTCCGCGGAGTCAACAAAGTCTTTGCCCATCCTCGCCTTTGGAGTGGATTATCATGTCGTCTACGTAGACCTCAATCTCCTTGTGGATCATGTCATGAAAAGCGCGGTCGCTGCCCTTTGGTAAGTAGCCCCGGCGTTCTTAAGCCCAAATGGCATCAACTTTGTATAACTTGATAAGTCCCCACGGTGTGGTGAAGGCATCTTTTCTTGGTCTTCCTCGGCCATCTTGATGCTGGTTGTATCTGCAAGCCATCAACGAAGGATTTGACTTCGTAGTTGGCGATTGAGTCCACCAGGATGTCTATGTTTGGCAAAGGGTAATCGTCCTTGGGGGTGGCCTTGTTCGGATCTCGGAAATCCACACAGCGGCGCACCTTCCCATTGGCCTTGGTGACGGTCACAATATTGGATAACCATGTCGGATATTCGATGACTACGATGAATCCTACCCGCGGTAGCTTCTCAATCTCTTCTTTGACTGTAGAGACCATTCGGCTTGATCTTCCTCGGTTTACATTTCTGGCTTAGCATCGGTGCTAGAGGGATTACGTGCTCTACTATCGGCTGTCTAGCCCCGGCATATCCTGTATGACCATGCAAACACTTCGACGTATTCCACGAGCGGATCGATCGATGCATCCCGTTCAACCCAGGAAGAAGTTTCCGATCTGTGTCTCTTTAGGTTCCTCGACGGTACCCAGTTCACACTTGTCAAAACCTCCTCGGCGACTTGGGCCCGGTTTTCCTCTTTTACGAAACACTGCTTAAAGATTTCTTTAATGTATTGTTCATTTAGTGTGTTTGCATCTTGTTCAAATGATTCATTATTAACTGTTGTTAAGTTTTGAGTTAATTTATCATTTGTTAAGTTGGCAATAAGAGGGATACTCAGAAAGATCTGTCATTTCATTCAAAATAAGGGGAAAGATGACATCGATTACATTTTGATAGTCCTCAGGCGTGAGGCCTTCGGATGACTCAGAGGACTGGAATTCAAAGATTCCTGACTTGACTGACTCTAGACCCTACATTACTTATTGACTTGAGGGTGTTTGACAAGGGTTGGACCGGGATCTCACTTCTTCTTGCTGTTGCCCTGGGGAATAGCAGTCTTGTCAGCGTTCTTCAGAAAGTTGGAGACTTCAAATTGATCAAAAACTTGCCGGAAATCATTGACAGGCCGGTACCGTGGAAAGATAGTGAGGGGAGCTAGAGTAGCTTGATGCAATCTCTCGGCGAGCTCGTCCAGTGACAAGCTGGGCTCATTGATGAAGAGTCTGGCTCATCTTATCAATGCACTAGCTTGATAACTCATTTTCTCTTTTCGATCTTGGACACCACGACCTTGTCGGTATAGCCAGCGGGAGGGTTGGCTTTGGATAATGCTTGATGAAGTCTTCTTCGAGAGGGGATCTTAATTCTTCCTTGAGCGCTATGTATTCAATAGGCTTTACGTATTACGCTTCTAGATCTGCTAGCTTCTCATTGAACTTCACGATGGCCACAAATTCAGCACTTCTACGCTTCAAGAGGATCACTTTGTCCATGGGGGTATCGGAGTGGTGTGCTTTGAATGATGGAGTTCCTTGGCGGGCTGTTTGGCATAGGCTGACATAGTAATCGAACTTGCGAGAAGGCTCCCCTAGAGGATTCCGACGCTCTTGTCTCAGGCTTCATACCTTTCCTTTAACTTACATTTGTGTGGACTTTCTCTTCTTCTTCTTTCTCGAAGGAAGCGTCTTCATTAATCCATTCTTGATACTCATACTCAGGACAGTCCTCACGATCGCATACATCATACCATATGTGAGGCTTGGGATGAGCGGGATGGCCTCTCAGGCTACTTGGTCATTACCATTGTTGACTACCATGTTTGGTGGCCATTTTGACAACTGAAAAAGGCTGGCAAGCGAGGATTACAGCGGGCTGTCGAGAATTCTGCGCTAACAAGTCGGCGGACCCGGTGTTCTCACCCACTTCTTTCTCGGCTAGCGGGAAAGGGATAGGAAAGGTTTAGACTCGGGGTAGGTGTTTGGGGTGAAGGCTCGGGCAATATGCAAATTAGAATCTTCCGAGTTTACTTAAAACGGTGTCTTTTATTAATATCTATTTGGTTGGAAAAGGGGATTTGCCCTTCTTTTTCGTAACTACTCTAGATCTGGATCGGTGGGTTCCGTCACTACGTCTATAAGCCCCTCGTATTCCACGTATTTCGACCTCCCGGGGTGGGCGGCCCGGGCGAGGGTCCTATAGGGCACGCGGATCCCACCGACCGAGAGTAAAGAATGCTCCTAACGGGTCTAGCGGGTCATAGGAACTTTTAACGCACGAGCGATGCGGATTATAGTCAAGGCAATACCGGGAAAGTCTCGTCTTTCTGCCTTGATAGAACTTTGGCAGAATTTCGTTTGAGCGAATGACGTTTTGACTTTCGGTAATGTCCGAGAAGATAATAGGCATGGGTCGGGCGGCAAAAGCCGGATGACACAGTGTCACATTGAACTTCGTTGCATACGCCGGTGTGAATGTGTGCCCAAAATTTTTTGTTTATTGGAATTCACGCGAGTTTGAAGACATCCGAGTTATTTGAAAAACGGAGTCGCCACGCCATTTTGATTACCTCAAAACTTTGAAAAAAAGGTTTTATGGGTTCGGAGGTTAAGTTACCCCTTGGGAAGAACGTTTGGCGTTCACCCAAGGTGCCTTGCCGGAGCAAGTCTCCCATGATTTCATTAATCGTGTTTGCTTGCGTGCTTTCTTTGTGTGCATGTGTTTGAAAATAAGGGGGGGGAATGTCCCAAGTTATCTTCCGGACGTACAAACCATTTGTTGGTTGTCGCTCGGGATTTCTTGGAATTTATGTATTTGGGATTATGATCCCGTCCTCATCTTATGACTTATGATCATCGCATTTTAAACCTCGGGACCCTCGGGACTTGCGTGATCGAGAGAATGACTCTCTTTTGGTCAAAGATGAGGTTTTTTTAGGAAGGAATGTCCTTAGCCCATCAATCCTACGCTTTAAGACGGTCGAGCTCGTATAGAGGCTTCATACTCATTCTTAAGCGATAATCGGAGATATAGGGTTCAAGGTTATCCTTTTCCTAAAGAAATCGTGAACCTTTAATGGAAGGAACGATGCAAAGATGAGAACTTTTACACCGGTCCGTTCCGAGGTTGCTAATGGGGACATGGGAGAATGCATGCAAAAATGACATTTTTAATGAAAAGATACATTTTTAGGTGCAAAGGATGCACCTTTGATTCAAAGATTACATTTTTAATGGCAAAGGATGCCTAATGCATGCAAAGGGGGAAAGGGGGATAAAGATATGATCTTTATGATAAACTACCAAGTCCCAAGCAAGATAAATGAATGCAATGAGCAAGTATATCAATTAAAATGCAAGGTTAGGGCGTGCGAGGTTACCAATCGTTTCCTTCGCTTCTTCGGACGGAGCTAGGAGGAGAGGTTCTTCTTGGGTCTTCAAGGAGGAGGGAGATGGCTTCTTGAGCTTCTTCTTCACCTTCTTGGACTTCCAGCAGCTCCTTGGGGGATCTTCTTCGTATTATGAGAGTATTATGCTTCTTCTTGATGATTAAAATGGGTAGAGGAGGGCTCTATTTATAGGCGTGCGGATAAGGCTAATGGCCGTGCGGCTGCAGCCCTTTGCAAATGAGCCGTGCGGGCTTATCCACAATGACTCAGCATTCTAGAACCATGCAAGGTGGCATTATTCTAGAAGCTTCCCTCCTAATTAAAAAAACGTGTTTCTTAATTAGGAAGGATTCCCTTCAGCCTTTATTTAATTAAAAACAGTTCCGGAATGCTTCCGGAGCATTTAGAAGAATGCAGGGAATTACCAGAAAACTTACCGAAATTATCGGGAAATTAACCGGAAGGCATGAGCCAGATTTGGGTACTTACGAAGCCTCGACAACGTCACTTGCAAGGCGAGTGGGGTTGTCGATAGAAGGATCCGATCTTGGCGAATGCCGAGACGGATTAGGTGACCAAGGTGGTCGAGTGGTGAACCTTTTGGAAGGCTACCTACGTATCCGGAGGAATCAAGCCAGGCCGTAGTTCGGAGTTAGGATCCGGGGAGGAAGAAGAGAAAGCGGTCTCTTGCGAGGGGACATAGAAGAGAAAATGACCTAGGAGGTCAAGCAATTGATCCTGCTGGGGACATGCTAGGAGTGACCCGGGTGGTCGAATATTTGAACTTTTATCGAGGGGCGGCTTTAGTTCACGAGGAGTGACAAAGAAACGAGGGTGACGAAAGTGGTCGGAATGGCTGGACCTTTTATAAAAAGGCTACCTACGTATCCGGAGGAATCAAGCCTTGATCGTGGTTCAAGCTTTGACTAGATCGAAATGTTATTCCTTCAACTTGGAATAACGGAGAATCGAAAGAGAAGGCAATGTCATTCTTCCTCCATGGAATGACGGAGATCGCGAGAGATCGAAATGTCATTCTTCCACCTTGGAATGGCAGGAAATTCGAAACAGAAAGCGAAATGTCATTCTTCCACTTGGAATGACGAGAGATCGTGAGAGAGATCGAAATGTTATTCTTCCACCTTGGGAATAACGGAGATCGAAAGAGAGAGCGAAATGTCATTCTTCCACCTTGGATATGACGGAGAATCGCGAGAGAGATTCGAAATGCTTATTCTTCCACACTTGGAATAACGGAGATCGAAAGAGAGAGCCGAAATGTCATTCTTCCACCTTGGAATGACGAGGAGATCCTTCGAGAGAGATCGAAATGTTATTCTTCCACCTTGGAATAACGGAGATCGAAAGAGAGCGAAATGTCATTCTTCCACCTTGGAATGACGGAGATCGCGAGAGATCGTAAATGTTATTCTTCCACCTTGGAATAACGGAGATCGAAAGAGAGAGCGAAATGTCATTCTTCCACCTTGGAATGACGGAGATCGCGAGAGAGATCGAAATGTCATTCTTCCACCTTGGAATAACTTGGAGATCGAAAGAGAGAGCGAAATGTCATTCTTCCACCTTGGAATGACGGAGATCGCGAGAGAGATCGAAATGTTATTCTTCCACCTTGGAATAAAGGAGATTCGAAAGAGAGAGCGAAATGTCATTCTTCCACCTTGGAATGACGGAGATCGCGAGAGAGATCGAAATGTTATTCTTCCACCTTGGAATAACGGAGATCGAAAGAGAGAGCGAAATGTCATTCTTCCACCTTGGAATGACGGAGATCGCGAGAGAGATCGAAATGTTATTCTTCCACCTTGGAATAACGGAGATCGAAGAGAGAGAGCGAAATGTCATTCTTCCACCTTGGAATGACGGAGATCGCGAGAGATCGAAATGTTATTCTTCCACCTTGGAATAACGGAGATCGAAAGAGAGAGCGAAATGTCATTCTTCCACCTTGGAATGACGGAGATCGCGAGAGAGATCGAAATGTTATTCTTCCACCTTGGAATAACGGAGATCGAAAGATAGAGCGAAATGTCATTCTTCCACCTTGGAATGACGGAGATCGCGAGAGAGATCGA
Organism: Adenophora triphylla var. japonica; assembly: GCA_022495995.1. Classification (NCBI taxonomy): domain Eukaryota; kingdom Viridiplantae; phylum Streptophyta; class Magnoliopsida; order Asterales; family Campanulaceae; genus Adenophora; species Adenophora triphylla. Next base: position 585,710 of record JAFEMH010000490.1, read on the forward strand.
AATGTTATTCTTCCACCTTGGAATAACGGAGATCGAAAGAGAGCGAAATGTCATTCTTCCACCTTGGAATGACGGAGATCGCGAGAGAGATCGAAATGTCATTCTTCCACCTTGGAATGACGGAGATCGAAAGAGAGAGCGAAATGTCATTCTTCCACCTTGGAATGACGAAGATCGCGAGAGATCGAAATGTTATTCTTCCACCTTGGAATAACGGAGATCGAAAGAGAGAGCGAAATGTCATTCTTCCACCTTGGAATGACGGAGATCGCGAGAGAGATCGAAATGTTATTCTTCCACCTTGGAATAACGGAGATCGAAATAGAGCGAAATGTCATTCTTCCACCTTGGAATGACGGAGATCGCGAGAGAGATCGAAATGTTATTCTTCCACCTTGGAATAACGGAGATCGAAGGAGAGAGAGCGAAATGTCATTCTTCCACCTTGGAATGACGGAGATCGCGAGAGAGATCGAAATGTTATTCTTCCACCTTGGAATAACGGAGATCGAAGGAGAGAGAGCGAAATGTCATTCTTCCACCTTGGAATGACGGAGATCGCGAGAGAGATCGAAATGTTATTCTTCCACCTTGGAATAACGGAGATCGAAAGATAGAGCGAAATGTCATTCTTCCACCTTGGAATGACGGAGATCGCGAGAGAGATCGAAATGTTATTCTTCCACCTTGGAATAACGGAGATCGAAGAGAGAGCGAAATGTCATTCTTCCACCTTGGAATGACGGAGATCGCGAGAGAGATCGAAATGTTATTCTTCCACCTTGGAATAACGGAGATCGAAAGAGAGAGCGAAATGTCATTCTTCCACCTTGGAATGACGGAGATCGCGAAGAGATCGAAATGTTATTCTTCCACCTTGGAATAACGGAGATCGAAAGAGAGAGCGAAATGTCATTCTTCCACCTTGGAATGACGGAGATCGCGAGAGAGATCGAAATGTTATTCTTCCACCTTGGAATAACGGAGATCGAAAGAGAGAGCGAAATGTCATTCTTCCACCTTGGAATGACGGAGATCGCGAGAGAGATCGAAATGTTATTCTTCCACCTTGGAATAACGGAGATCGAAAGAGAGAGCGAAATGTCATTCTTCCACCTTGGAATGACGGAGATCGCGAGAGAGATCGAAATGTTATTCTTCCACCTTGGAATAACGGAGATCGAAGGAGAGAGAGCGAAATGTCATTCTTCCACCTTGGAATGACGGAGATCGCGAGAGAGATCGAAATGTTATTCTTCCACCTTGGAATAACGGAGATCGAAAGAGAGAGCGAAATGTCATTCTTCCACCTTGGAATGACGGAGATCGCGAGAGAGATCGAAATGTTATTCTTCCACCTTGGAATGACGGAGATCGAAAGAGAGAGCGAAATGTCATTCTTCCACCTTGGAATGACGGAGATCGCGAGAGAGATCGAAATGTTATTCTTCCACCTTGGAATAACGGAGATCGAAAGAGAGAGCGAAATGTCATTCTTCCACCTTGGAATGACGGAGATCGCGAGAGAGATCGAAATGTCATTCTTCCACCTTGGAATGACGGAGATCGAAAGAGAGAGCGAAATGTCATTCTTCCACCTTGGAATGACGGAGATCGCGAGAGAGATCGAAATGTCATTCTTCCACCTTGGAATGACGGAGATCGAAAGAGAGAGCGAAATGTCATTCTTCCACCTTGGAATGACGGAGATCGCGAGAGAGATCGAAATGTCATTCTTCCACCTTGGAATGACGGAGATCGAAAGAGAGAGAGAAATGTCATTCTTCCACCTTGGAATGACGGAGATCGCGAGAGAGATCGAAATGTTATTCTTCTACCTTGGAATAACGGAGATCGAAAGAGAGAGCGAAATGTCATTCTTCCACCTTGGAATGACGGAGATCGCGAGAGAGATCGAAATGTTATTCTTCCACCTTGGAATAACGGAGATCGAAAGATAGAGCGAAATGTCATTCTTCCACCTTGGAATGACGGAGATCGCGAGAGAGAATGCATTTTGTAAAGAAGTAAGAAGGACTCAATGATTTTTGTAAAGAAAGTGGGGTGTACCCGATAATTTTTTTGTAAAAGAAGTGGGACGTACCCGATAATTTTGTAAAAGAAGTGAATTAAAAATGCCAAAGGCAAATAAAATGAGCCACAGGGGTAAATTTGTAAAATAAGCCTCGGGGGCACTGGAGGGAAAATTTGATTGAAAATGATTGAAAATGCCAGGGGCACAAAGGGTAAAACAGGCCTATGGGGGACGAAATTGTAAAATTGAGCCTTCAGGAGCAAAATTGTAAAATCCAGCCACATGGGCTAAGTATGTCGCACGACTCAGTATTCCAAGTGGCTAGGTTTGTCGCGTGACATAGGTAGCCTGAATTGTACTTTACAGAACCTTTGGAATTGGACTGGAATTGCCGATACGGGTTGGAATTGGGTGACCAAAGAGGTCACATGCCTGATTCTACTGGGGCATGGCGAAGAGATACTGGTCCCTTACTATAAGGATGGAAACAGGGTGACCTAGGAGGTCAAACGGCCGATCCTACTGGGAATGTGCCAAATAAAGGGGGGTGACCAATGTGGTCATATAGCTATACTTTTGTGAAAAGCTTACGCACCATTGAGGAATGGTGAATGAAAAGGGTGACCAATATGGTCGGATGGCTGGACCTTTATGAAAGGCTACCTACGTATCCCGGAGGAATCAAGCCTTGATCGTAGTTCAAACTTCATCTAGACAATTAGGAACGATGTCTAGGATTCTTGAGGTTTTGACAATTAATGGATGTTGTCACCTGAGGAAGCTGAAGCTTACGTCACTATCGAGTAGATAGAGGTAGCTATAACTGGAAAACTTGAGCATACTTTCAATCTGTGATAGAGGTAGCCAAAGTTGGATTTTTGACAATTAGGAAACTGTCGCCTGGCGTTATCTTGTTATAACGGAAGTAACGAAGGCGCTTTTGGGAGAAAATGTCATCATTAGCAATTGGCACGTTACTTGAGCCTAGGGGTGATTTTTTCTTGGAAACATGGTAGAGGTCAGATGCGGATGTACATATGGAATGTGTTTAAGACGGGTTTCAAGCAGGAGGGGTTGTATCCCTTGGGTGCGGGTACTAGCCGTTGTTGTCAACGTGGACTAAGATTCCCTCTTGGCCGAGGCCGGGTTTTAAAACTCGGGTCTCGATGAATGTTCCTTTCTCGGATTCTGGCGCTTGAAGGCGTGCTTGACAGGCTTTTATAACCAAAGACTAAAGCAGATGTCATAGTGACCAAACCTCTCTTCTAGGGATGGATACAACTTATCGAGCCGGTGCGAGGAAGAACTCTCTGCAAAGCCCCATGAAAGATCCTTTCACTGGCAAAGCTCCGGTTGGATGAACTGAGCAGGCGAGGTCTTAGGTTTTGAAGAAGTGACTTAATGAAGCCCCAATCTGATGACCTAGCGAAAATCCCAATATGATTGGTACTGCGGAAGTGATCCTGAGGTTGATCTGAACAAAACTGAATTCATCTAGGGACCTAGTGAAGAACCCGATGCGAACCCCGAAAATGGCTAAAGAAGCCCCAGTTTAAAGGAATGCTTGGACAAAGTCCCAACCTTGAAGAGTTTCGAGGCAGCCCTAATGCGAATTGTAGCAGAAAAGGGAAAACCTATCCTTTTTTTTTTTAGTCAATCAGTCAACCTTAAGAAGATGTGAAAGAAAAGATTCTTAGAAATTTATACATGCAGGGGCATATTTTTCGAAAGATGGGAATAGATCCCGATTTTGTGTTATTTTGATGGCCTTATTTCGACGTAGGCACGGAACTCGCTCTGGGTTTGACTCTTTTGAGAGAGTATAAGCGTAGAAGGGTTTGTAAAAGTGTATGGAAGCCCCTGCTGACAGAAAATCAGTGTTTAGCACTATTTTTCCTAAGATGTAGAAAAGGAAGACTTGTCAAGACATCTGAAAACTTGTTTTATTTACAATGATCACAAGATTGCTTAAAACCCTTTATTGATGTTCGGGTTATTCAACCACTAATCTCGATATGAACAAACATTCTGATTAATCATGAGGAGAAAGTCAACCAGTGTCACGGATCAAGGTTGGTTGGTGTGAAAGAAAGGTTTGTGTATAGAGAGGTCATTGATGAGACCGGGTTTTCTGGAATCTGACTGTGTCTATGGGAGAGGTCATTTGATGAGACCGGGTTTTCAGGAATTTGGATATGTTTATGACCGGACCATTGCTGGTTGCCTACGTTCCCCTCATTGTGAGGAGCTCAGGTCGCCGTAGTTCGGCCTTGGCCGGACTGTGTTTGGGCTTTGGGATTTGTGGTTCCTTTAGTGAAAAGGCTCGGATGAAAAGATTGGATGGTGAGGCTTGGGCCTCGGGATGATTCCTTGACCAAGTCATTTTTGGACGACTGCTTCTGATTGCTTCCTCTTTCATTGGGGAAGAAAGGATTTGCACGTGCCTACAGGCTCTGGCTTTGCTTCGGCCGCCCCATTGTTATCGACAACTTTTGTTCTTCGAGCTTTGATTTTGCCTGTCCGTCAAGCTTTTGATGGGCGGTGCTGGGTCCTTGGCCTCATTTTTTTTCTTTTATTTTTATGTGCAACCCTGTTTTTTGCCTAGACCGCCCTTTTTTTGGGATTTTCAGCCTAGCTGGGCATTACTCTTTTTGCACTAAGATTTTTTCCTTCTTTTTTTTTATGTGCAACCCTGTTTTTTGCCTAGACTGCCCTTTTTTGGGATTTTCAGCCTAGCTGGGTATTACTCTTTTTGCACTACATTTTTTTTTTGAAGCACCTGAGGGCCAAGGCGAGCCCCTGCTTGAACATTCTTGATACCCTTGAGGTCTGAGTCAAGCTCCTATGTCGTTGTCGACACGGGGTCAATCTTTCGAAGCTGAGTGGCCTTTTGTTATCCCTTGATGTTGCCGCCGTCGTTGACTTGGTCAAGATGAAGGTGGGGGCATGATTGGGAAAGTGTATGGCTTGATGGAGGTCTTTTTGTGAAGTAAGGAAAGTGTATGGCTTGATGGCATTAGTTGACTTTCTCACACTGATTAATCGGAACGTGAATTATTTCAAGAGATTATTTGTTGAGCAATGCAAATGATCATATAAAATAAAACCATTTCATTAAATGTAATGTAGGTGTGCAAATAATGTCTTAAGTCTAGCAAGAAAAGAAGAAGACTCTTTTATAGAAAATTGAAGATTAATTACAATGTCCATGGAGGACTTGATTTGAAAGAGAAAAGTACTAGAACCTACGAAGGTTGACTGAGAGACTATTTTTCTCTTCTTTTTTTTTTTAATCTTGCTTAAGGATAAGTAGACCCTAGTCTAGCTACTCTTCGCTGGTTGGACTGTCAGGTAACTTGAGCTTTCCTTCGTAGATCAGCCACTGAATTTCTTTCTTCAGATCCACACACTTGTCTGTCACATGCCCAAAATGCTTGTGGTACTCGCAGAACTTGGTCCTGTCAACTCTACTGGGGTTTCTTGGCTTATAATTCTCGAGAGGTGTGAGAAGGCCTCGTTTCACCAAATCATCGAAAACTTTGCTCATGGGCATCCCGAAATCATCAGACTGACGTTTCTGACCTTGTACATCCTGAATCGACCTCTTACCATAGCTTTCTGTTTTTGGCCCATGGAGGTTCTCGAGCTTCCCATTTTCTATCAACTTCTGGATCTCATGCCTCAAATAGGTGCAATCATCAGTGTTGTGCCCAGGGTATTGATGGAAAAGACAGTGCTTGGACTCATCCAACCGAATACTGGGGTTCCTGGGCTTCCAATTCTCCAGTGGCTTTATCAGCTTTTCTTTCATCAGCTCTTCCAGAATCTTGCTTAAAGGCATATCCGTATTGCGGAGTTTTCGGGAGACATTGTTGTTCTCAAGACTCGGAGTTCCATTGTCCAGTTGGTTCCATTGTTGGATTTGGCTGAAGGAGGCTACGACACTCTTTCCTTTGTGAGGAACTGGTGCTGACATGGGTACGGTTCTTTGTTTGGTGCTTTGGTGGCATTGGGTCATGCTTGGTGGAGTCATTTCCTTGCTTGGTTCGACGTCTGGGGTCAAGGGAGTATTGATACTCATCATGAAGTCAAACTTCTCTTGCATTTGTTTCACTTGTTCCATCAATATTGCCACATGGGGGTCAACGGGGACTCTCGAGTTATTGGAAATCGCAATAGGACTTTTATCGGCGGAGGGAAACACAGTAGCAAACTGACGGCTGAATTCATTAAGCCCGGTAGGTGACAGCTGGAGACTTGAATCATCCTTTGGCAACTCATGATCGCACTCAGGTGGGTGTAGGGGCTTCAGAACATAGCCACATAACTCAAATTGATTATGCGAAGCCGGAGCGTAAACTGGCAGGTATTGCTGAGCGAGGAACAGTGAGGTGAAGCCCAATCCGTTACGAGGAGCTGAGGGTAATGGGGCCCGGATGAGCTGGGATGTTGGAAAGGACTGAGGAGGAGTGGTCCTTGGCAAGGGATCGTATGTGGATGGAGGAAGGTATTGGTTATAGGCAGGGGGGTCTTGGTCATAGGATGAAGGGACTGAAATCACTGTTTCCAAAGTCTCATCTTCGACTACCACCAGAGAACCGTTCGACTCAACTGTGACCTGAACTCCATGACGACGGAGTGCGTCAATGAGCATGGCTTGCTGTTCTTGATGAACCTTATGGGCACTTTCCAAAGCCAGGACTAACTCTTCCTTCCTAACCATCGATTCCCCGCACCCTCACCGTTTTCTCAAACCGCCATTCGACTCTACGAGCCGATGAACCGTCCGAACCTAAGGTTTTCTGAAAAGCCGCTGACCCAATATTCTAGCCCACTTCTTTCTCGCTGCGGGAAAGGGACAGGCAAGGTTTAGGCTCGGGGATAGGTAAGGTAGGTAAGATTTAGACTTGGAGGTAAGTGTTTAGGCTAAAGGCTCAAGTAACATGCACTTATCGCTGAAGTTTTTACTCAAAACACATTTTCTCCTAATCCTAAATGATCGGAAAAGATGAGACCTTGAAAGGTCAAGATTGAAATTTGGAGATCGGACCGAGGAGGTCTCGATTAAGGATTTGACCATGAAAGGTCGAGATGGGAAATCGAAAATCGGACCGAGGAGGTCTCAATTAGGAATATGACCATGAAAGGTCGGAATAGAAAATCAGAAATCGGACCGAGGAGGTCTCGATTAGGGTTTGACCATGAAAGGTCGGAATAGAAAATCAGAAATCGGACCGAGGAGATCTCGATTAGGGATTTGACCATGAAAGGTCGGAATAGAAAATCGGAGATCGGACCGAGGAGGTCTCGATTAGAGATTTGACCGTGAAGGTCGAGATAGAAAATCGGAAATCGGACCGAGGAGGTCTCGATTAGGGATATCAGAGATAGGAAAATGCAATTATGATTACATTAATTGTTCAAATTTACTTAAAACAATGTCTTTTATTTATTTCTATTTGGTTGGAAAAGGGGGTTTGCCCTTCTTTTTCGCAACTACTCTAGATCCTGGATCAGTGGGTTCCGTCACTACGTCTTGTAAGTGCTCCAATTTGAGCTTGTTAGAATTTTCGTTAGAAAATTAACGAAAGTTATAACATTTCTAACAATTCCTAACTATCCTAACATTTCTAACAAAGTGAGGGTAAAATGGGCATTGTTATTTAAGGTTAAACCTTAAAAAGAATCTCAAAAAGAAAAAACAAAAGAAGAAAACCAAATATAGCAATGCTGGAAACATAAACTGGCTGCCTAATTTGAATTTTGAAAAAGATTATTCTTCTTGTCCAAAGCTGAAGCTGCATTTAATGAACAGTGCACGCTGCCTGGACTTGTCCGCGCGGATGGGATTGTCATCTCAGGAGGGCTATAAATTGAGCCCTCCAGTCACAAAAATAAAAAGGAAGAACACATTTGCACCGAACCTCTGGCGAAATATAGAGAGAAAACAGTGAGAATTCTTCAAGAATTGTCACCTTTTTCTCTCCAATCTTTCCCAACTCATACTCATCCACTCACTCTCATATTAAATCCCTAAACACTCATATACTCAAGCCAAACACTCAAGAACACAAGGAAGATTGGTAAACCCTCCTCTTCCTAACCCTAAATCTCAACCATGCATGCATCTTCAAACTACAAAATGTAGTTCTTTCATCTTCTTTCTCTAGATCTAAGAAGATCACCATGGAAGACCATCTCCATGGATGATCTTCTACAAAGATCAACATTATTTTCAAAGCTTTTCTTGCTTACTTGCAAAAATGCACTTTCAAAACCCTAAAAAACCATTTTCAAGCACCAAATCTTGATTTCAAAGGGTAAAATCCCCCTCCCCAAGCAAATGAAATGCTTAGTCCTAATGTACCCCAAGGATGGTTTGGTATAGTTGATTCACCACTAAAATGTCTAGTGATCACTAACCAAAACCTAGGGAAATGGGGACAAGCATGGATGCAAAACCCCCCTTAAAATCATATTTTCTTTCTTGAGAAGTTGCTGTCCAGTAGCAATTTTCTCAGACCTCAGTCCATGGTCTTAATTTTTGGACACAGATGAACTTGGAATTTGGTGTTGACTACAAATCAATTTTTGTAGCCAACATCCAGAGCTTTCCAGACATATTTTTACTTTATTTTTTGGGTGAGTAAAACTCCTCTTTTCAAATTTTCTTTCAGAGGCTAGTTCATCAGCTTCTGGGAATCCAGATCTCATATCTGAGGTTTCCAGAAGGTTTTGACCCCTCAAATCTTCTCCAAAATGGAAAATTCCTTCGCACAAACTTTATTTAAGGTGTCTAGAACAACTTTCATTCTCTGAGTTTATCCAGATTATGAAGTTTTAAGACCCTTGAATCCCTTTTAAAATCAAAGGTCCACTGCCTTTTTCATTCTGGCAGAAATGGCTCTCAACTTCAAAAGGTCTTTTGAGTACCAAATCTCAATCCAAAAATCCTCCAAAAAATCATGGGATCAGTTTAAAGTCTTAAAAAGATATCCCAATTTTTACTTTTCTGAGTTTCAACTTATTTTGGCCAAAACACACACGCACACACACACACAAATGATTTTCAGCTTGGAAGACTCGTTTTTACGAGGCGCGTCGGGTGCACACTAACGTCCTTCCCGACGCGTAACATGACCTCCGAACCTAAATCTATGATCTCGGGCTTTTTTCAAAGTTTTGGCCCTCAAAATTAAAATGGCGTGGCGACTCCGTTTTTTCCGGTTTTATTTGGTTTTTCAAAGAAACGCAAAAATCGAATTTTTCCCGCGAAAAAGGCAACATTCATCACAGTGGCGACTCTGCTGGGGAACAAGTTTTTTTTTAAAAAATGGTATTTGGTATATTGGTGGAAACCACTAAATTTCCCGTTATCGCCTCCTAACACGAGTCGGGGATAAATTGTGGTCTAACAATCCCACGTACCGGTATCACCGTTTTCGAAAAAAAAAGCTTTTGAGGGTCAAGCTTCCGTCCCGGCTTTGAAAATCATTTTTTGTGTGTGTGTTGATTTTTTGCACAGTTTTCATGTTGTTTTGGCCGCCTCGGAGAAAGTCAAAATTTTGACTGTCGGAATAATGTCCCTAACTGTCGGAATTTTCGTGCCTTCGTGCTTATGTGCTCATAAAAAAAAATTTCAAAAAAAAAGATTTTCAAAAAAAAAAAGAAAAAGAAAATTTCCAAAAAAAAATCATGCATCATATTTTTTTAAGACACATAAAAAAAAAAAAAAAAATCTCTATTTTACTCGAAAAAGAATATAGACTACTTGCACACTACGCGCACGTGACCGTACACTGCACACTACGTCCTTAACCCGGGGAAATCCTTGTCGCGGTCCGTTTGGTCTTATTACGCCTCTCGGATGAGCACAGGACTATCCAAACATCCCATGGAGCCTCGTGTCGACCATGCACTTGTCCGTGACACACTTTGTCCGAGACCCGGTTGGTTTTTAGTCTGGTCTGTGTCATGCCCTGTCCGTGTATAGACCTTTCCTTTCAAGCCTTTGTCGGCATACCGACTCAATATCTTTCGGGGACCCTTATCGCCGAAGTTCTGCCGGTTTTCTCGCCGCGGACTTTGACCAAGATATTGACCGGCGCCTTGACTTCGGCTACGGCGGCACAAATTATACACCGACTCCCAAAGATTGACACTGAGTCATCAAGGATTAATGAATATTCCATGCCTAATTACGGCTTAACTGACGACAAGTCAAGATCAATTGTGGACGTTTATCAGTCCAAATCATGCCGACTTTTTGTCAAGCCCTCGGACATGATCTTGACTTTCGACGTCAGCTTTGTCCGTAATTTACATCGAATGCTCGTTAAGACTCGATTACCCGCCAGACTTTTAGGATCGTTTTTCTTTCGGTCGGTGGGACCCGCTTGCCTATAGGACCCTCGCCCGGGGCTGTCCACCCTGGGAGGTCGAAATACAGGTGGAATACGAGGGGCTTATAGACGTAGTGACGGGGCCCACTGATCCAGGAATCAGAGTAGTTTGCGAAAAAGAAGAGCAATCTTTTCCAACCGATTAGGTTAATAAAACATGTTTTAAGTAAACGTGAACAGATAACTGCATGTTGCATGAGCCTAAAGCCCAAACACCTACCCTCCTTCCATTCCCAGACATCCGAACCTTCATGTCCTTTCCCCGCAGCTCCGCACAAAGCTTGGTTTCGGCACCGGGTCACCGTTTGATCAGTTGGGAAGAGTCAAGCGCATCGTCGCCTCACCGTTTGCTCAGACTCACGGGTTCCGGAATGTCCATGCACATCGGCCGGTAATGATGGGGATAACGTTGCTCCGTCCTCCAAAATCCCTCGATGCAGGACCGCATTGGATCCAGTTGGTAGAACAGATGAGACTTCGACATGAGGCTCAAATTGATGACCTACTAGGGGTGGTCGCAAGTCATGGTTTTACTATCAGTCTCAATTCCGATGGCACTTTTACCGCAAAGACAGAAGAGGGTTCTCCTCCTCTTCTTAACAGTCCGGATACATCAAAATGCTACCCCAAGATTCCTATGTTTCCACCGCGGGACTCCTGCCCGCCGACTTACAGGCAACCGGCCCCCAAGCAGCAGCCGAGGACGAAAGAGTTCGGTATACCGTCGCTGTCCCTCTCAAAGTGATGATCCCACAAATATCAGCTGAGTGATGAAAATCAGGGAACAGTTGAAGGAATATGGTCAGCCATCAAAGTCCTGGAAGAACGCAAGGAGCGAGCAGGCCTGGATTGAAGAGGCCACACGCCACTTCGGGACCTTAACAATATCCCAACCGACCGGGCTACCTTGAAAGACAAACATGTGTCCGTTCCTCTGGACCTCAATATCTCTCATTATCCGACGAGTCCGAGTCACTCGCTACCAGATGAGTCCAGCAGCCAGATCCCCCGGACCAGTTCCACTCAAAGTCATTCCAAGATCAAGCTCAACCCGAGGTCCCAAATCCGCCACCACCGTAGAGCACATTTGGTGGGATATTTGTGATCGTCCCGATTGCCTTGAAAGGGACTATGAGGACTGGATACACGAGGACCGTCCTCCTAAGAAAAAGAAAATTTCCTCCCAAAGCAAAAATTGAAGGAGAGATTCGAGGCCGGTGATAACGGTGTGGGAACGCTCGGAGAGCCATCTGGGGATTTGATTATTATGTACTCTACTCCGGTCCGTCTTCCCCAAAGCAAAAAGGGGTGAAAGAACGAAAAGCCTTGCCAACGACAGAAGTGAGACCTTCGGATACCAGAGTACTGCAGAACGAGAAGTCCAACCCCCTCGGGGTCGCCCAAGGTTCGCCTTGTCCAGCTCCCGAATATGCACCGATGAAGAAAAACCGGCCTTGATCACTGGGCGCTCCCACTCAATCAACATGTTGACTAGAGATGGCAACCGCCACAAAAGGCATCAGTATAACCCAGGGGCTTCGGCAAAGACTCTGCCTCGCATGAAAAAGGCACGAAGTGACTGGATTGATGACTCTCCGTCCCGAGACAAGGACCAAATCTATGATCCTCACCTATATGGGAGTATGATCACCTTCTGCGATGAAGATTTGCCAAGAGATGTCTCCCAACACAATGAAGCTTTGTACATCACTATTCGGCTCAACACCATGTCACTCCCTGGGGTATTAGTGGACAATGGATCATCGGTAAATGTCCTTCCCCTCAGCATGATGAGGGCCCTCCGCATAAATGAAAGGCGCGTGATCCCATCTACCCGGACTGTCAAAGCCTACGACGGTTCGTCTCGTCCCATTCTGGGGACAGTGACTCTGGAACTCTGGTACGAAACCCAAATGGTGCCCGCAAAGTTCCATGTAATGGATATCCCCTCCGAGTTCACAGCCCTACTAGGGCGCCCTTGGTTGCATCACATGAAAGCCATAGCCTCCACTCTCCACCAATGCGTCAAATTCATCAACCGGCAGGGAGACCTTGAAGTCATAAGGGGTGACAGTTTCCTCATAGGGAACGAAGCTGAAACAATAGCCAAGAACACCCACAGTCAAACACCGGGGCTACATCCTTCAAGAGGCAAGTCTCGCCAGCATCCTTTGGAATCTAGCGATGCCAACTATGTCGACACACTCAAGCAAGCAGACTCCGAAGAAGTTCGATTCATCAAATTTAATTGCTATTTCCAACACTTGGAGTCGTGTGGAAGGAAACGCTGAACGCCGCCATGATACAGCACACAAGTCCCCGGTCCTCAATCACGAGATTTGTCGCATTCTCGCAAACCCATTCTTTGGCCTCGCCGGCGAGGAGATTTTCATGATAAAAGTCAGCAAACACCGACGGACTCGGCTCGAATCTATGAACGTCGTGTGGGACGTCCTCCTTGCCGAACTACCTCGCCAAGCCTTTCCGCTCGAGTATGGGACATGAGATTTTTCTAGCAGCTCACCGAGACGCAATGCGTCCTTACATCTGGATTGAGCGGTCAGATTGTGACGAAACGGAAGTCCCCAGAATTGAGGAAGATCCCTACATCCACATGCTCAGCTTTCAGATGCCAAACCCAGTTAATTCTGGTTCAGACAAAGAGATGATAGCAACGACTGAAGAGGGAGCACAGAGACCATGCCTCTCCCGGGTTTTGAAACCACCGACAGCGATGCCTTTAAAGAATTGGGAAACTCTCTCGGGCCCGTCCGCGACTGTGAATGTGTGCCCAAAATTTTGTTTCATTGGAATTCACGCGAGTTTGAAGACATCCGAGTAATTTGAAAAACGGAGTCGCCACGCCATTTTGACTACCTCAAAACTTTGAAAAAAAGGTTTTTATGGGTTCGGAGGTTAAGTTACCCCTTGGGAAGAACGTTTGGCATTCACCCAAAGTGCCTTGCCGGAGCAAGTCTCCCGAGATTTCATTAATCGTGTTTGCTTGCGTGCTTTCTTTGTGTGCATGTGTTTGAAAATAAGGGGGGGGAATGTCCCAAGTTATCTTCCGGACGTACAAACCATTTGTTGGTTGTCGCTCGGGATTCCTTGGAATTTATGTATTTGGGATTATGATCCCGTCCTCATCTTGTGACTTGTGATCATCGCATTTTAACCTCGGGACCCTCGGGACTTGCATGATCGAGAGAATGACTCTCTTTTGGTCAAAGATGAGGTTCTTTAGGAAGGAATGTCCTTAGCCCATCAATCCTACGCTTTAAGACGGTCGAGCTCGTATAGAGGCTTCATACTCTTTCTTAAGCGATAATCGGAGATATAGGGTTCAAGGTGTCCCTTTCTAAAGAGATATGGAACCTTTAATGGAAGGAATGATGCAAAGATGAGAACTTTTACACCGGTCCGTTCCAAGGTTGCTAATGGGGACATGGGGGAATGCATATAAAAATGATACTTTAGTGAAAAGATGACTTTTTGGTTTGAAAATGATGCATTTGATTGCAAATGAGTGCTTTTTATGTTGAGAAATGATTTTTGTATAAAGAGTGCATCTTTAATGTGAAAAGGGATTTTAAATGGAAAAGGAATGATTTTAATGCATGAAAAATGGGATTTTGTTGCAAAGGATGCACCTTTATGTATGAGAATGGTATTTTAATGAAAAGATGACATATTATGTACATAGATATTATCTAAACATCAGGTATTAGCATTATGGGGGTTAACATCAGATTACAGCTTGAAACTGTGAAGCTTCAAATCGGCTACTTATGTCGCACGACATAGCCGCCTATGTCGCGTGACATAACTAGCCATTTTGCGAAGGCTTTACAACTGAGATTTGCAGAGGTAACAAGGCACCAAAATGGTCAAGTTACTTCACAAACAAATCTCATAGAGCATGTTTATCAATAATGAACACTTCAAGAGGGTGTGAATATGAGGGATCCACACTCATCTTGAGTGTTCATGCAAAAACCAAGTCAAAATGAAGATTTTATATGAAATGTAATGAAATAAAATGTGGATCTGGGTAATATGAAGCTAAAGCATGCAACTTTAATCAGAATACTATATTATCAATGCATGTAACACATAGATTTTATATTCAAAGGAAAATAGAGAGTGGAAAAGGGGTAGAAACTCGTTACCCTTGAAGATCCACAACTCCTATATCAAGTTAGATATAGGAGCCTTCTAGCGTCCTCCTCCGGAGACTGAGTTCAGGCCTTGGATCCTTGGGAACTCCTTGATTTCTTGATGTATATGAGAAGTGTGTGTGTGGGAAGTGTGTGTGGGATGGATTTGGGAGGATTAGGTTGATTTGAGGGGTATGTGAGGAGAGAGGAGGCTTCTGGAGCGTATTCCCTATAGAGGGGGACTGAGGGGTGGAAGAGGTGTGTGTAAAATGAGAGGTGAAGGCCTCTATTTATAGGCAGCCTGCATGGGCTTGTTATGTCGCACGACATAACAAGCCATGACTGTATTCCTTCTAGAAACATGCAAGGTGGCATGGTTCTAGAACTTTTCCTGGCTGGTTATGTCGCACGACATAAGTAGCCACTTCTGGATTCTTCTAGAAACATGCAAGGTGGCAGGTTTCTAGAAGGTTTCTCTGGCTGATTATGTCGCACGACATAAGTAGCCAGATCTGGCTTCTTCTAGAAACGTGCAAGGTGGCAGCCTTCTAGAAGGGTTTTGGGATTTAAGAAAAACGTGTTTCTTAATCACCAAGCATTCCCTTCAGCCCTTAAAAGGCTTGGAGCAGTTCCGGAATTGTTCCGGAACTTTAGGAAAATCTGGGGAATTACCGGAAAAATTACCGAAATTGCCGGGAAAATTAACCGAAAGGCATGAGCCAGATTTGGGTACTTACAGAAGCCCCTCGGCAACGTCACTTGCAGGGCGAGTGGGGTTGTCGATAGAAAAGGATCCAATCTGGCGAATGTCGAGATGGATTGGGTGACCAAGGTGGTCGAGTGGCTGGACCTTTCATGAAAGGCTACCTACGTATCCCGGAGGAATCAAGCCAGGCCGTAGTTCAAGCATCACTAGATAGTTAGGAACGATGTCTAGGATCCTTGGGATTTTGACAATTCGGAGGCTGTCACCTAAAGAAGCTAGAGCTTATGGCGCTATCTCTTTATGACGGAGATAGAGGTAACTTAAGTTGGGAAACTTGAGCGTACGTCACTATTCGCGGATAGTGGTAGCACAAGTTGGAATGACTTAGGCATGCGTCACTATTCGCGGATAGTGATAGCACAATTTGAAATGACTTGGGCATTCGTCACTATTCGCGGATAGTGGTAGCACAAGTTGAAATGACTTGGGCATTCGTCACTATTCGCGGATAGTGGTAGCATAAGTTGAAATGACTTGGGCATTCGTCACTATTCGCGGATAGTGATAGCACAATTTGAAATGACTTGGGCATTCGTCACTATTCGCGGATAGTGGTAGCACAAGTTGAAATGACTTGGGCATTCGTCACTATTCGCGGATAGTGATAGCACAATTTGAAATGACTTGGGCATTCGTCACTATTCGCGGATAGTGGTAGCACAAGTTGAAATGACTTGGGCATTCGTCACTATTCGCGGATAGTGGTAGCACAAGTTGAAATGACTTGGGCATTCGTCACTATTCGCGGATAGTGGTAGCACAAGTTGAAATGACTTGGGCATTCGTCACTATTCGCGGATAGTGATAGCACAATTTGAAATGACTTGGGCATTCGTCACTATTCGCGGATAGTGGTAGCACAATTTGAAATGACTTGGGCATTCGTCACTATTCGCGGATAGTGGTAGCACAAGTTGAAATGACTTGGGCATGCGTCACTATTCGCGGATAGTGATAGCACAATTTGAAATGACTTGGGCATTCGTCACTATTCGCGGATAGTGGTAGCACAAGTTGAAATGACTTGGGCATTCGTCACTATTCGCGGATAACGGTAGCACAAGTTGAAATGATTTAGGCATGCGTCACTATTCGCGGATAGTGATAGCACAATTTGAAATGACTTGGAATGACTTGGGCATACTTCACTATTCGCGGATAGTGGTAGCACAAGTTTAGAGTTCTGACAATTCGGAGGTTGTCACCTAGCGTCATCCCGTTATAACGGAGATTGCGAAAAGGGTTGGATTTTGTAGAGAAGTTGGAAGGAATCAATAGTTTTTGTAAAGAAAAGTGGGACGCACCCGAATAATTTTTTGTAAAGAAAACTGGGATGTACCCTGATTATTTGAAAAATAAAATTGAAAAATGCCAAGGGCAAATAAACCGAATCACAGAGATAAATTTGTAAAATAGGCCACGGGGCACTGGAGGGAAAACCGGATTGAAAGTAATTAGAAATGCCAGGGGCATAAAGGGTAAAAGAGGCCTACGGGGGACAAAATTGTAAAATGGAGCCTTTAGGGGCAAAATTGTAAAAATCAGCCACAGGGGCTTAGTATGTCGCACGACATAACAGGCCCTGTGGACAGATTTATTAAAAATACGCACAGTCGCCATTTGAAATTTAATTAGGCTTGAAATTGAGAGGGAGGCGACAGTGAGAAGAGAGAGGGCGAACATCAGAGAGGGGGATTCGAAGGAAATCGAGAGAAATCCAACACTTCTTAGTCCGATTCAATTGAAGAATGCCTCCTAGGCTCTATCCGACCAAGAGGGGTTCTCAACACGCCAATTTAGCTGCTCGGAGAAAGGGGGTGCAAAGGAATCAACAGCCGTTTCTTCCGGAAGCACCAAGGGGAGATTTTTACCCACAGCTCGATGAGCATACTTCGGATGTCACGAAGAAGGAAGAGGTAAGAAACCTAGGGTTTCTTGAAAAATTTTCAATTTGTGCGAAATTGATTTGAACTGAGTTTTTCTTCAGACTGCATTTGAACTTCATATGAATTGGCCTGTGAACATGAGTTTGACCTAGGAAATGTAATGCATAAATGCATGCCATACATTGATCCATTTTGTCCTACTTTTGCTTGAGATGATTTCAAGAAATAGCACGAAATATTAATATTTGTGCCATGTTTTCTTGCAGGGATTGCGCACCCGTGGCTCCCCGAGGTGATTGGCAGGCTATGGGATAGCTTGCCGGGTAGCCGGAGCAGTGGACTCGCCTAAGGGCCTGATTTACGCCTTGGGCTAGGGCAATTTTGTGAGATGGCGAAGGCCATCGGGGGCACTCAGAGGAGTGTGGATCTAGTGAGGGCATTCAGAGAGTTCTGGTGGGAGACCACTCACTCATTTCACTTCTCTTGGGGTGAGACGACAGTCACTCCGCTGGACTTTGCGGTCATCACGGGGCGCCTTTTACGGATGAGCCGCTCTACATAGAGGAGCCTGTACAGGGAGTTGAGCCCCAGCCTATTGCTGATGATGATTTTATGGGCTTACTTGGTTTCGTTCCCCGGATCAAGAAGGGGAATGGATATGAGTTGGGGGTGCTACATGGCCTGATTGAGGGGCAGAGCAGGGACTACACTGTGGTAGATGATCCCGTTGAGAGCCGGCTAAGAGCCGAGAGATTAGCTAGAGCTTTTGTATGGGTGGGCTTTTCCGACATGCTGTTCATCAACAGTGCATCCACTGCTTTGATTTCACTGTTGGAGCTGTTGAGGGCATGGGATACTGTGGGGAATTTTTCCTGGGGAGAGGCAGGCTTAGCTGAGATGTATTTGGCCCTAGATGACGTCAGTCGAGGGAAGGCGAAGTACTTCACCTGCTTTCATCTGGCTTTCGAGGTATTCTCTCACCTTGATCTCTTTTCCTTAGCGCATTTCATTATATCCCTTGTTTTCCCTGTTTTGACTTCTTCTTCTCCTTTTCAGGCTTGGGCATACGAGTATTTTGGCTGTTATGAGTGGCAGATCAAGGATGAGTTTCCTGCCACCACTTTTCCTGCTCTTCGTCGGTGGACGAAGGATGCCAGAAAGAACAGACCAGGAGCAGCCGGAGGGCTCGAGGTGCGGGATTACCGCTTCTTATCATGATACGTTGACATGCACGAGAGGGGTTCCACAGAGGATGAGCTTGTTCCCCTGGACTGGTCGTTATGCCGCTCTGGATTTAGATCACGCTGCGCACTTCACAGAGTGTCGCAAGCTACTGGTGGGCTTGTCCGGAGACGCCTTGTACTTGGGAGAGAGGGTGTATAGACAGCATGGGCCGAATAAGCACGCTCGGATCCCTGATGATCCCCCAGCTAGGATGTGGCTGCCTCGCCAGTTGGCGAATGTAGATGCTTTGATCGTAGGCATGGCGGCACATCTTTACACACGGGAGGGGGACTATACTATGTACGTGGCCATGCATCTTCAGTCTCCACAGACCAGGGTTGGTTATGGTGCTCATAGCGCAGGGCCTTCGACTGGCTACGTAGCTAGACCTCCTTTGCCCCCGACTTTCATTGATTATCAGGGTGGCGGTCGCATGAGGCGAGCTCACATTGATATGTCCCAGACTCATCCTCATCTGGTGCTCCCGCGAGGTTCTAGATCTGTAAGTACTGTTCCTTACGCCTCTTTGGATTGCTTGCATCTCTTTTTTGTTATCAAGAACTGCATTCTGACGCTTTTTATGTCTGCTTGTAACAGGTTCCTGCTCAGGCTTACAGACATTTGACCAGGGCATATACCGGCGCTGTGGGCATGATTGGCAAGCTCCAGAAAGGCATGAGTTTCTGGAAGAATCAGTGCCGGTCACAGGGTTCGATTGATATCTCTCCACCTGGCCAACCGAGAAGGAAGAAGAGCCGCTCTGATGACGTGGGCACCAGCGGGAGCACTAGAGGACCGACGCCTCGGACAAAGACTGCAAATGTGCCTCTTTACAGACCCATTGAGATTGACGATGATGATGAGGATGAGGATGGTGGAGCTGAGACGGCTACAGACTACGAGCTTGACTCTATCGTCATCACGGAGCTTGACGACTACTATCGCACAGGGACCATAGCATACGAGGCACCTTCGGACGACCCTGATGATGAGCCAGAGGAGGTTGAGGATGATGACGAGGATGGAGATGAGGGAGAGGATGATGAAGAGGGTGATGGAGAGGATTCAGAGTAGCCCCCTTTCCCCTTAGACATTTATGACTTTTTTGGCTATTGTACCCTTTTAGGGAAAACATGTCATTTATTTTTGCTATGCACATCTTTTGGACTTGGCCTACTTCATTTTGTACGTACATTGTTAGCCTTTTGTTGCACGCACTTATGAAATGACAATGGTATGGTATTTGGCTTGAATATGAATGCAATGGGTGTACATGGGGTAAATGAACCCTCCCCTATGCATCTGAGAAGTGTATGAATGGTATTTGCAGCTTTTGACAAGTCGGGGATTGCCCTGGGGAAAGCGGGGAAGCTGCTGATGTCTGATGTCTGATGTGGCTAGTTATGTCGCACGACATAAGTAGCCAACTGGCCAGTTTTGTCGCGTGACATAAGTAGCCAAGACTGCACTTCTCTTACCTTTTGGCCTTGGACTGGAATTGCTGACACAGGTTGGAATTGGGTGACCAAATAGGTCACAAACCTGGTCTCCTTAGGACAATGGCAAAGAGATATTGGTCCCTTAAGGATGGAAATGGGGTGACCTAGGAGGTCAAGCAACCAATCCTTCACAGGAATGTTCCAAATCAAAAGAGGTGGCCCATATGGTCACAAAATTGGACTTTTATGAAAAGCTTACGCACCCTTGGAGAGTGGAGGAAGAAAAAGGTGACCAAAGTGGTCAGATGGCTGAACCTTTATGAAAGGCTACCTACGTATCCCGGAGGAATCAAGCCTTGATCGTAGTTCAAGCTTTACCTAGACAGTTAGGAATGATGTCTAGGATTTTCGACGTTTTGACAATTAGGAAACTGTCGCCTAGAGTTACCTCGTTATAACGGAAGTAACGAAGGCGCTTTTGGGAGAAAATGTTATCATTAGCAATTGGCACGTTACTTGAGCCTAGGGGTGATTTTTTTTTCTGGAAACATGGTAGGGACTGGGTTTGGATATACATATGGAATGTATTTGGGAATTGTTTGAGACGGGTTTCAAACAGGTGGGGTTGTATCTCTTGGGTGCGGGTGAGCTGTTCTTTGTTGTCAACGTGGGCGAGAATTCCTTCTTGGGCTGAGACTGGGTTTAAACCTCGGGTCGTGACTAAGGTCCTTTTCTTAAACTCTGGCGCTTGAAGCTGATGCTGACAGGCTTTTACAACCAAAGCAGATGTTGGAGTGACCAAACCTTTCTTCTAGGGATGGATATGACTTATCGGAGCTCCGGTCGGAGGAAAAACTTTCTGCAAAACCCCATGTCTTACTAAAGCCAGGAAAGATCCTTTCATTTGGCAAAGCCCCGGTTGAATGAGCTGAGCAAGCGAAGTGACTTGGCGAAGCCTCAGTCTGGTGACCTAACAAAAATCCCAATCTGATTGGTATTGCGAACGTGATTCTGAAATTGATCTGACCAAGACTGAATCCATCTAGGGACCTAGTGAAGAACCCGATATGAACCCTAAACATGGCTAAAGAAGCCCCAGTTTTAAAGGAATGATTTGGCAAAGCCCCAGACTGGAAGAGTTTCGAGGCAGTCCTAATGCGAATTGTAGCAGAAGAGGGAAAACCTATCCTTTTTCTTTTTTTTTTTAATTCTATTTTTTTAGTCAACCAGTCAACCTTAAGGAGACGCAGACAAAGAGAAGAATTTTAGGAAGATATGTACATGCAGGGGCATATTTTTCAAAAGGTGGGAATAATCCCGATTTTGTATTATTTTGATGGCCTTATTCGATGTAGGCACAAAAACTCGCTTTTAGGTTTGACTCTTTTGAGAGAGCATAAGCGTAGAAAGGTTGGTAAAAGTGTATGGAAGCCCCTGCTGATAGAAAATTAGTGTTTAGCTCTATCTTTCCTAAAATGTAGAAAAAGAAGACTTGTCAAGACATCTGAAAACTTGCTTTATTTACAATGATCACAAGATTGCTTAAAACCCTTTATTGATGTTCGGGTTATTCAACCGCTAATTTCGATATGAACAAACATTCTTATTAATCATGAGGAGAAAGTCAACCAATGTCGCGGATCAAGGTTGGCTGGGTGTGAAAGAAAGGTTTGTGTACAGGGAGGTCATTGATGAGACCGGGTTTTCTGGGATTTGACTGTGTCCATGGGAGAGGTCATTTGATGAGACCAGGTTTTCGGTAATTTGGATATGCTTATGAGGGAGGTCATTGATGAGACCGGATTTTCTGAAACTTGGATATGCTTATGACCGGACCATTGCTGGTTGCCTACGTTCCCCTCATTGTGAGGAGCTCAGGTCGCCGTAGTTCGGCCTTGGCCGGACTGTTTTGGGAAATGGGATTTGTGGTTCCTTTAGTGAAAAGGCTAGGATGAGAAGACTGGATGATGAGGCATGGGCCTCGGGATGATTCCTTGACCAAGTCATTCTTGGACGGCTGCTTCAATTGCTTTCTGATTCTCGTCTTTCATTGGGGGAGAAAGGACTTGCATATGCCTAAAGGCTCATGAAATGCTTCTGCTTTTGCTTCGACCGCCCCATTGTTATCGACAACTTTCATTCTTTGAGCTTTGATTTTGCCTGTCCGTCAAGCTTTTGATGGGCGGTGCTGGGTCCTTGGCCTCATTTTTTTTTCTTTTATTTTTATGTGCAACCCTGTTTTTTGCCTAGACTGCCATTTTTTGGGATTTTCAGCCTAGCTGGGCATTACTCTTTTTGCACTAAGATTTTTTTTCTCTTTTTCTTTTTTTTTTATGTGCAACCCTGTTTTTTGCCTAGACTGCCCTTTTTTTGGGATTTTCAGCCTAGCTGGGTATTACTCTTTTTGCACTACATTTTTTTTTTTTTTGAAGCACCTGAGGGCCAAGGCAAGCCCCTGCTTGAACATTCTTGATACCCTTGAGGTCTAAGCCAAGCTCCTAGGTTGTTGTCGACACGGGGTCAATCTTTCGAAGCTGAGTGGCCTTTTTTGTCGTTCCTTGATGTTGTCGCCGTCGTTGACTTGGTCAAGATGAAGGTGGACATGGTTTGGGAAAGTGTATGGCTTTGATGAAGGCCTTTTGTGGGGTAAGGAAAGTGTATGGCTTGATGGCATTAGTTGACTTTCTCACACCGATTAATCAGAACGTTAATTATTTCGAGAGATTGTTCGTTGAGCAATGCAAGTGATCATATAAAATAAAACCATTTCATTAAATGTAATGTAGGTGTGCAAATAATGTCTTAAGTCTAGCAAGAAAAGAAGAAGACTCTTTTATAGAAAATTGAAGATTCAATACAATGTCCGTAGAGGACTTAATTGAAAGGAAAAAATACTAGGACCTACGAAGGTTGACTGAGAGACTATTTTTCTTTTTCTTCCTTTTTTTTTTTTTTTTTTTTTTTTCTAAATCTTACTCAAGGATAAGTAGACCCTAATCTAGCTACTCTTCGCCGGTTGGACTGCCAGGGAGCTTGAGCTTTCCTTCGTAGATCAGCCACTGAATTTCCTTCTTCAGATCCACACACTTGTCTGTCACATGACCATAATGCTTGTGGTACTCACAGAACTTGGTCCTGTCAACTCTACTTGGGTTTCTTGGCTTATGATTCTCGAGAGGTGTGAGAAGGCTTCGTTTCACCAAATCGTTGAAAACTTTGCTCATGGGCATCTCAAAATCATCAGGCTGACGTTTCTGACCTTGCACTTCTTGAATTGACCTCTTGTCATAACTTTCTGTCTTTGGCCCATGGAGGTTCTCAAGCTTCCCATCTTCTATCAACTTTTGGATCTCATGCCTCAAAGCGGTGCAATTGTCAGTGTTGTGCCCATGGTGTTGATGGAAGCGACAGTGTTTGGTCTCGTCCATTCCGAATCTTTGGGGTTCCTGGGCTTCCAATTTTCGGTGGCTTTATCGGTTTTTCTTTCACTAGCTCTTCCAGAATCTTGCTTAAAGGCATCTACGTATTGTTAAAGTGAAAGGAGCAAGGTTTTCGGGGGACCTTGTTATTCTCAAGACTCGGATTCCCATTGTCAATCGGTTCCCATTGTTGGATTTGGGTGAAGGAAGGCTGTGACATTCTTTCCTTTGTGAGGTGCGGTCTTTGAGCCGGGTACGGTTCTTTGCTTGGTATTGGGTTATGCTCGGTGGAGTCATTTCCTTGCCTAGTCCGACATCTTGGGTCAAGGGAGTATTGATACTCATCATGAGGTCAAGCTTCTCTTGCATACATTTCACTTGCTCCATCAATATTGCCACATAGGGGTCAACGGGGACTCTTGGGCTACCGGAGCGCAGCAAGGACTTGTAGTAGCGAACTGACGGCTGAATTCATTAAGTCCGGTAGGTAACGGTAGAAAACTCGGTTCATCCTTTGGCAACTCATGATCACATTCAAGCGGGTATAGGGGCTTGAACATAGCCACATATCTCAAACTGATTATGTGAGGTTGGAGCATAAGCTGGCGGTATTGCTTGAGGACCGAGGAGAAGTGGGGTGAAATCCAATCCGTTACGAGAAGGCGAGGGCGATGGGGCCCACGATGAGCTGGGATGTTGGAAAGGGCTGAGGAGAAGTGGTCCTTGGCAAGGGATCATATGTGGATGGAGGAAGGTATTGGTTATAGGGTGGGAGGCTGAGATGGCTACTTCCGGAGTCTCATCTTCGACCACTACCAGAGAACCGTTGGACTCAATTGTTACTTGGATTCCATTGCGGCGAAGAGCACCGATGAGCAATGACAGCTGCTCTTCATGATCCTTCTGGGCATTTTCCAAAGCCAGGACTAACTCTTCCTTCCTAATCATCTGATTTCCCATACCCTCACTGTTTTCTGTCAAATCCCATTCGACTCTACGAGCGATGAAACTGTCGAACTAAAAAGCCGGCCGGACCCAGTACTCTCGCTCACTTCTTTTTTGCTGCGGGAAAGGGATAGGCAAGGTTTAGACTCGGGGATAGGTAAGGTTTAGACTCGAAGGATAGGTAAGGTTTAGACTCGAAGGTAAGTGTTTAGACTGAAGGCTCAAGTAACATGCCCTTATCGCTTTAACTTTTGCTCGAAACGCATTTTCTCCTAATCCTAATTGATCGGAAAAGATGAGACCTTGAAAGGTCAAGATTGGAAGTAGAGATCGGACCGAAGGGGGGTCACGATTAAGGATTTGACCATGAAAGGTCGAGATGGGAAATCGAAAATTGGACCGAGGAGGTCTCGATTAGAGATTGACCATGAAAGGTCGGGATAAGAAAATCAAAAATCGGACCGAAAAGATCTCGATTAGGGATTTCAGAGATAGGAACATGCAATTATGATTACACTAATTGTTCAAGTTTACTTAAAACAATGTCTTTTATTTATTTCTATTTGGTTGGAAAAGGGGGGGTTTGCCCTTCTTTTTCGCAACTACTCTAGATCCTGGATCAGTGGGTTCCGTCACTACGTCTATAAGCCCCTCGTATTCCACCTGTATTTCGACCTCCCGGGGTGGGCGGCCCGGGCGAGGGTCCTATAGGGCACGCGGATCCCACCAACCGAGAGTAAAGAACGCTCCTAACGGGTCTAGCGGGTCATAGGACCTTTCAACGCACGAGCGATGCGGATTATAGTCAAGGCAATACCGGGAAAGTCTCGTCTCTCTGCCTTGACGGATCTTTGACAGAGTTTCGCTTGAGCGAATGACGTTTTTTGACTTTCGGTAATGTCCGAGAATATAATAGGCATGGGTCGGGCGGCAAAAGCCGGATGACACAGTGTCACATTGAACTTCGTTGCATACGCAGTGCGTGAGTCGAGAATCGAAGTCAATGCCGGTCAAGATCTTGCCAATTATTCCTTGTCGGAATTTTCGCAGAGCTTCGCTTGAAGCGAAAGATCTTTTGATTTTTTAGCAAAGACTTGGTCTCGACTCTTACGCATGCCGTGCGGGTCAAGGTCAATAGTCAATGTCGGAGTCAAGATCTCACCGATTTTTCCTTGTCGGAATTTCGGCGGGAATTTCGCTTGAGCGAAAATCTTGGCTTCCGTTATGAGCTAAGGCTTGACCTTTACGTGGGTATGCAAGCTGGGCTATATGACACGGACTAGACCAAAAACCAACCAAAAGTCACGGTTTTTGAAACGTGTGACACGATGTGCATTGGTCGACACCGCCATGGGGAGGTTGGGATGATTCCGTGCGCGCCCGGGAGCATCGTAAAGGCTGTCCGTGTGCAGCTGGAACCACCCTCGGGTTTGAAGGACGTGCGTGCAAAAAAGTGTACAGGATATATCAGGTGCGCGTAGTGTGTGGTCTCCTAAAAATGTTCCTTTTTGAGTTAAAACAGAGATTTTCATAAATGTGTTTTAAAGGAATGATTTTCGGGACGGGGGAAAATGCAACACATAAGCACGTAAATTTTAAGGAGCCCCGGTCGGTCATGGAGCCGAGTAGCCCAAGTGCTAGGACCGCGATTAACCATGATTTTTCCTGGTGGAATTGCCAGCGAGGTCGCCGGTCGAGAATCCAATGAGGATTAGCCGTACGACTGCATGGATCAATTTTCCAGGTTCCACTCCTTTTGCTATTTTTCGGGTTGTTTCCCGTTTCAAAGTATGCACAGATTCCAAGATGCAAATGATGCAATGCAAGGTAAAGAAAGCAAGCACGATTAATGAAATCGGCGATGGGAGTCTAACCCGCTCAAAGGGAAAAGCTTTCTTCTATATTTTTTCTTAAAATTATTTTTTTCGAAAAAGGGATACTGGTACGTGGGATTGTTAAACCACCTTGTTATCCCAAGCCCCGGGTTAGGGAGCGATACAGGAAGGGTAAGTGGGGTCCACCTATATACCAAGTATCGATTTTTGTTTTGAAAATAAAGCTTTTCTCCTTTGGGTATTCCCCAGCGGAGTCGCCAAACTGTGAATGTGTGCCCAAAATTTTGTTTCATTGGAATTCACGCGAGTTTGAAGACATCCGAGTTATTTGAAAAACGGAGTCGCCACGCCATTTTGACTACCTCAAAACTTTGAAAAAAAGGTTTTTATGGGTTCGGAGGTTAAGTTACCCCTTGGGAAGAACGTTTGGCGTTCACCCAAAGTGCCTTGCCGGAGCAAGTCTCCCGAGATTTCATTAATCGTGTTTGCTTGCGTGCTTTCTTTGTGTGCATGTGTTTGAAAATAAGGGGGGGGAATGTCCCAAGTTATCTTCCGGACGTACAAACCATTTGTTGGTTGTCGCTCGGGATTCCTTGGAATTTATGTATTTGGGATTATGATCCCGTCCTCATCTTGTGACTTGTGATCATCGCATTTTAACCTCGGGACCCTCGGGACTTGCATGATCGAGAGAATGACTCTCTTTTGGTCAAAGATGAGGTTCTTTAGGAAGGAATGTCCTTAGCCCATCAATCCTACGCTTTAAGACGGTCGAGCTCGTATAGAGGCTTCATACTCTTTCTTAAGCGATAATCGGAGATATAGGGTTCAAGGTTATCACTTTCTAAAGAGATTATGAAACCTTTAATGGAAGGAATGATGCAAAGATGAGAACTTTTACACCGGTCCGTTCCAAGGTTGCTAATGGGGACATGGGGAATGCATATAAAAATGATACTTTAGTGAAAAGATGACTTTTTGGTTTGAAAATGATGCATTTGATTGCAAATGAGTGCTTTTATGTTGAGAAATGATTTTTGTATAAAGAGTGCATCTTTAATGTGAAAAGGGATTTTAAATGGAAAAGGAATGATTTTAATGCATGAAAAATGGGATTTTGTTGCAAAGGATGCACCTTTATGTATGAGAATGGTATTTTAATGAAAAGATGACATATTATGTACATAGATATTATCTAAACATCAGGTATTAGCATTATGGGGGTTAACATCGGATTACGGCTTGAAAGCGTGAAGCTTACAGCGGCTACTTATGTCGCACGACATAGGCTGCCTATGTCGCGTGACATAACTAGCCATTTTGCGAGAGGCTTTACAACCGAGATTTGCAGAGGTAACAAGGCACCAAATGGTCAAGTTACTTCACAAACAAATCTCATAGAGCATGTTTATCAATAATGAACACTTCAAGAGGGTGTGAATATGAGGATCCACACTCATCTTGAGTGTTCATGCAAAAACCAAGTCAAAACGAAGATTTTATATGAAATGTAATGAAATAAAATGTGGATCTGGTAATATGAAGCTAAAGCATGCAACTTTAATAAGAATACTATATTATAAATGCATGTAACACATAGATTTTATATTCAAAGGAAAATAGAGAGTGGAAAAGGGGTAGAAACTCGTTACCCTTGAAGATCCACAACTCCTATATCAAGTTAGATATAGGAGCCTTTCTAGCGTCCTCCTCAGAGAGGCGAGTTCGGCCTTGGATCCTTGGGAACTCCTTGATTTCTTGATGTATATGAGAAGTGTGTGTGTGTGGGAAGTGTGTGTGGGATGGATTTGGGAGGATTAGGTTGATTTGAGGGGTATGTGAGGAGAGAGGAGGCTTACGGAGCGTATTCCCTATAGAGGGGGCTGAGGGGTGGAAGAGGTGTGTGTAAAATGAGAGGTGAAGGCCTCTATTTATAGGCAGCCTGCATGGGCTTGTTATGTCGCACGACATAACAAGCCATGACTGTATTCCTTCTAGAAACATGCAAGGTGGCATGGTTCTAGAACTTTTCCTGGCTGGTTATGTCGCACGACATAAGTAGCCACTTCTGGATTCTTCTAGAAACATGCAAGGTGGCAGGTTTCTAGAAGGTTTCTCTGGCTGATTATGTCGCACGACATAAGTAGCCAGATCTGGCTTCTTCTAGAAGCGTGCAAGGTGGCAGCCTTCTAGAAGGGTTTTGGGATTTAAGAAAAACGTGTTTCTTAATCACCAAGCATTCCCTTCAGCCCTTAAAAGGCTTGGAGCAGTTCCGGAATTGTTCCGGAACTTTAGGAAAATCTGGGGAATTACCGGAAAAATTACCGAAATTGCCGGGAAAATTAACCGAAAGGCATGAGCCAGATTTGGGTACTTACAGCGACCAAAGAGGAAATGATCACCAAGCTTGGATTGGTCCCCCGTCCTTTCGTGTCAACCTTTGTAAAATCCTCCGAGTCTCTCATTGTTGAGTTCGAGTCTCTCGAGTCGTCCGATAGCCTTACGCCTGAAGACTACGAATCTGTAGCGAACGTTGTATTCCCTTCGTCTTCAATGAAATGATGAACCTTTACGAGTATCCCTTAATTGCCACTTTAACTAATGATGAATTAACTAATAATCTAAAAAGCAGGTTAATAACGATTCACTAGATGAAGAGGCGGACACATTAAATGAACAATATATCAAAGAAATCTTTAAGCGGAGTTGTCAGGAAAGAGGAAAATCGAGCCCAAGCCGCCGAAGAGATTTTGACAAGTGTGAATTTTGGGAACTCGGAAGAGCCTAAAGAGACCTTGATTGGTAGTTTCTTCGAAGGGGTGAAAGGGTTGCCCTAATCGAGCCGCTAAAAGAATTCGTGGATGTGTTCGCATGGTCCTATAAAGATATGCCGGGCCTCGATCCTTCCATAGTTGAGCACCGAATACCGCTCGACCCTTAAGTCAAGCCGGTGAAGCGAAGCTAAGGAGAATTAAGCCCGAATGGTCCTTACAAGTGAAAGAGGAAATAGAAAAAGATGCTCAGGGCGGGGTTCATCGGGGTCATTGAATACCCAACATGGCTGTCCAACATAGTGACGGTGACCAAGGCCAACGGAAAGATCCGATCTTTGTGTAGACTTGAGACTTGAACAAAGCCGGTCAAAAGACGATTTCCCCCTGCCAAACATCGACATTTTGGTAGATTCCACGGCCAACCACGAAGTCAAATCTTTCGTCGATGGTTTTGCCGGCTACAACCAAATCAAAATGGCAGTAAGAAGATCAAGCCAAAACAGCCTTCACAACCCCTTGGGGCACATGCTTGCTACACGGTCATGCCATTCGGACTAAAGAATGCGGGGCTACGTACTGGAGGCGGCTACGGCTCTGTTCCATGACATGATCCACAAAGAAATTGAGGTCTATGTGGACGACATGATAATACATTCCGGAGGATCGAGATGGCCGGCACTTTGTTGATTTGAGAAAATTCTTCGGCCGCCTCAGAGACCACGGCATGAGGCCGAACCCGGCCAAGTGCACTTTCGGTGTAAGACGAGGCAAGGTACTAGGATATATGGTGACGTAGACGGGGAATCGAAGTAGATCCCCGAGGAAAATCAAGGCGATAGTTGAAATGAAGCCACCCACGGACACCGACAGAAGTGAAATCCTTCATGGGAAGGCTGCAATACATAAGCCGCTTTGTAAATCGGTGACCTCGATCTGCGAGCCAATCTTCAAGTTGATGAAAAAGAATGCCTACACGAGAATGGACCCCGGAATGTCGGCTTGCCTTTGAACGCAGATTAAGGCATACCTTGGCCAAGATCCCCGATTCTCGCCCACCACATCGGCAAAAGCCACTCTTGCTATATCTAAGCATCACGGATACGGCAATTGGGGCTATGCTAGCTCAAGAGAAAAAAGATTCCAAAGTCGAAACGCCATCTATTTCGTAGCGTAAAAGCTCCAAGGAAGCGAACTCAATTACTGCCTTGCGAGAAGACTTGCGCGGGTTTGGCAGTGCAGGTAGTGGGAAAGTTGAAACACTACATGCGGTCTCACCCGATACATCTTGTTTCAAGGATAGATCCCATCAAATATACGTTCGACAAGCCTTCCATCTCCATGAGATTGGCAAAATGGTCGTTCTTTTGGCCGAATATGACATCGCTTATGTTTCAAGGAAATCCGTAAAAGGACGCATAATGGCGTAACATCGGCCGATTTCCCAAGTGATGAGTCCCGAGGACCCGAACCTCAATTTCCCGATGATGGAATCTTCGCTCTAGAAGGAGAAAATCACTGCAACTCTTCTTCGACGGGGCTTCAAACAAAAGGGGGAACGGGATAGGAATGCTTACGGTCGATCCTGCTTGACGAACACGCCCCATAGCTTGATGAGGTGAACCGAAGTCACCAACAACTGCCCGAATATGAAGCTTGCATAGGGTTGGAAGCCGCCCTTGAAAGAAATATCAAGGAATTGGAGGTGTACGGTGACTCTGCCCTCATCATCAATCGGGTCTCTAACAAATGGAAGACCGTGGATCCGGGTTTGCGAAGTATCATGCTTACATGGAAGAGTTAGTAACTCAATTCAAAGAAATCGGCTTTCATTACACCAAGAGACCGAAACGGGTTCGCGGATGCTCTGGCTACACTAGCCTCTCTTGTCGAAATACACGAAGGAAAGTACATTAAACCATTCGGAGTCGGGAGAAGAGAAAACCCCGCCTATTGCTTCGAAATTGAAGCGGAAGCCGAGCGATCAATGATCCACTGGTACACTCAGTTTACCGATTACACGAAGGATGGCGAGGCCTCTTTCAAAAACGAAGATGGGGAATATAAAGAAGGAATCAAAGCAAAAAGTCTCTCGGCCAAGACGGCTCGCCTCCCATTATGTTCTTTTGGGAAACATGTTATACAAAAACGTTATCAAGGCCCCCTCTGCGATGTATCGGCAAACAAGAGGCTACCGAACTCATGAAAGAAATACATGGTGGTACTGCGGCCCTCACATGAATGCTCGAGCTCGATGCAAATCATGCGAGAATGGGGTATTTACGGATCACCATGGAAGCCGGCGCATCCGGTTTGTCAAAAGCTGCGACAAATGTCGGCGATACTCAAATCTTAATCACTTGCCTCCTCACGAGTTATCTTGCATGACAACCCCTTGGCCTTTCGTCACTTGGGGAATTGATGTCATAAGCAAAATCACACCATCGAGGCGATACTTGACCACGAGTTCGTCCTGGTAGCCGTGGATTATTTCACCAAGTGGGTTGAAGCCAAGTCCTACAAAATCCTCAATTCAAAGAAAGTTGCCCTCTTCATCAAAGAAAACATCATGTGCGGATACGGGTTGCCGGCGAAATCATCTCGAGATAATGGATCCCACTTCGAAGGGGAATGTGAAAAGCTGGCAGGCGGAATTCGAATAACCCGATCACAAGTCATCTCCTACGGGCCCCCGAACCAACGGAGCCGTCGAAGCGACAAACAAGACTCTGGAAAATATCATCAGGAAAATGGGCATCCAAGGTAGAGATTGGCCCGAGAAGTTACACCTAGCACTCTGGGGCTGAGAACATCGATCGAACGGCAGGCGGGAAACACCTTTTGCCCTCACATACGGAATGGAAGCCGTACTCCCAATCGAGCTAGAGATCCTCGCTCAGGTATCTTCTTTGGAAAGCCGAATCAACGAGGTCGAATGGCTCCCGAGTCGCCATGACGAATTGGCCCTACTAGACGAACGCCCGGCGAAGGCCATGGAACACATCAGGCCTACCAAGGAAGAATGGCGAGCCTTCGACAAGAAAGTAAAGCATCGGGAGATCCGAGAAGGTGATCTCGTTCTAAAGAAAAGCCCCGATCCGTATCAACCCTCTCGGCAAATGGGAGCTGTATGGGTCGGGCCATATGTCGTCCGAAGATCTTCTCCGGAGGAGCCATGCAATTTGCGGACCTCGATGGGAATCCCTTTGTACACCCGAGTGAATGGTGACAAGGCTGCGCGAGATACTACGCGTAAAAAAAAAAAAACAAAAAAAAAAACAAAAAAAAAACAAAAAAAAAAAACAAAAAAAAAACAAAAAAAAACAAAAAAAAAGAGTGCTAAAGAGTAATACCCAACTAGGTTAGAAACCCGAAAAGGGCGGCCTAGGTAAAAACGGGGTTGCACCAAAAAAAAAAAAAAAACAAAAAAAAACAAAAGAGTTCACCGGGTTGAACTACGAAGACCTGAGCTCCTCAAAATGAGGAACGTAGGCGGCGGAAACGGTTCGGTCTAAAGCACAAATAAAAGCCATACTTTGGCATCAATACAATTGATCGAGACCATGAAAGCGTCTCGAAAAACTCTAAAGCAATTCAAATATTCATTACAAGTTAAAAGCTCTTTGATGAGTCTAAGCCCGATTCATTCCTACAAGCGGCAACTGCTAAAAGAAAACTAAGATACATAATCAAACTAATGTGTACGTCATGGCAAGAAAGGGATACTTGGAAACCTCGAGTCACTCCAAGCCACTCGTCTTGGCCTCTCCCTTCTTCTTCCCCCTCCGAGTCTTTCTCTTACTGAACCGGAAAAATGTCGGTATTCCTCCTACCAAGCTCTGGTATAGGAACGGGGTCTATCAAACCGGCCTCTGTCGGGGCCTTAGTAGCCACTGGCGTCATCCCTCATCTCCTGTAACCTAGGCGGCAACATAGGAGCCCTCCTCTCCTGTCTCTTGACGTAAGCCTCATAATCAGTCACGGCGTCTCCGCTCCTGTCATGAGGGTTGGCCCTCGCCTCGGCCCTCCTCCTCTCGAGAACGATGCGGTCCTCCGCACCCATAATGGCCTCACGCCGTCTCAAAATAGCCATCTCGAGTCTCTCCCGGATGCCCCTCGTACCAATCCGGGTACCCAGTGGTCGGGAACACCGGTCTCGGACGCCGAGAATGACCCGAGGAGGAAAGGCATCATACCTCCATGCTCGGGAAAGAAATGGAAACACCGAGGGATCATCCATGGAAACGGGAGCCACCACCCTGGTGGCTACATCATCAAAGCCCTCCAAAGGAACTGCTCCAAGCCAAAGCGCCTAAGGACCGGAGCCGGAATGTAGAAGCTGGGTGAAAGCCCCGGAAGCATAACCACATGGGACCCATCTGAAGCACTCTGCGAGTCTCCACCCGCCAATGAGGCACCAACCATCGATATCTTGATCTGGCGACCCGCCATCCAACGCTCCCACGAGCCACGATCATCAAAATCTACATCAACACCTCTCCTGGCAAAAGTCCAAGGCCCGATCATATCGAGAGGTTTCCCGAAGAACCCCCAAACGCTCCATCGGCCACGGGGGTCAAGAAAGCAGGCTGCCCCGTGCATATACCGCCTTCCGGTAGCTAATCTATCAAGAGCATGAAAAGTCTCCCCAAGAATCAAAGGAACGACATCTCTGCCCGGCGACGGTGAACGACAACATCCAGCAACGACCGATGGCAGATCCCAAAGGAATATACCATGAACAGGGTGCCAAACATACAAAGTGCAAAGGCATCCCAATAGGCATCATCCACCAAACCTAGGCCCCTAAATCTGTCGGGAAGACCGGAAATATCGAAATGATCGGGACCGCGGATCATACCTTGCGCTTCCTCCGGGGAAAGATGAAGGAGGACGCACAATCTGTCAGCAAAAGAAGCCCCTCCGGGCAAAGGGACCGCTATCTCTTCCACCTCCGGACCTCCAAGCAAGGCCCGAAATTCTTCCACAGTCGGAACAACCTCGTTGAAGGAAAGGCAAAAGACATGCCTTCTAGTGTCCCAGAATGATGAAGAAGCTCTCAAGAGGTCGTAGTCCGGAACCAATTCCTTGAGAGACCATAAGCACCTCACCTTGTACCGTTCTTCAAAGAAAGACCTTCCCTCATGCATAATTTCCCGGGACCAATCCTTGAACTTGTTGAAAAATGACATTTGGGATTCTTGGGATAACTTTGAGGAGCTCTTCTAAGGTTTTCCATGGTTTTCTCTCTTCCTCCCGAAAATGGCTGTTTGCTGGAGGTTGAAGAAGATATTTGAATTTGAAATAAAGCAAAGCCAGATTTAAAGCAAAATCAAGGGCAGGTGTCGGACGGGTCCCCTCCGCGCGGACATGTCTGCTTTTCATCGAAAAATCTGCACGGGCCAAGCTGCTACACCAAAAGAGGAATATTCTGTCCCGGTTGCTCGAAACCAGTGCAAAAAAAAAAAAACCTCCCCAAACCAGTCCAAACACTAACACCCTTGCAAAAAAAAAAAACAAGGCTCATGCAACATTGCATTCACACTGCATAATAATCCTAAATAATTACATTCCAAAAAAAAAAAAGCATTAATAATCCTAAATTATTACAAAAAAATGTGCATCTGTCTAAACAAGTACAATCTCAAAAAAAAAATCCCAAAAGATAATCAATCAGAATCCCCAGCGCCTGACGTCTGTCCCCGGTCCCTCTTGCGGCTCGGGCCCGCCTCGTCAGGAGCCCTGAAAGTCTCGGGCTCAGAATCGTCCTCATCTCCAGAAAGAGGCTCGTCGGGACCAACTGGCACACTCTGATAGGGTAAACCCAGATCCCTGAAGAAATCGAATCCGAAGGTGAAGGCGTCCGACTCCTGAACATACGGAGACGACCCACCATGCCGCCAGACGTGTCCCTGCCCGTACGGATCCCCAAGAATGACGTGATCCGAAGGCAGTGCCGCGCGGTGATCAATGAGAGGAGAAAGAGGGGTCTCGGAAGAAGTCTCCGAGGGAATAGGAGAAGCCTCCCGTCGGACAGGTGCCGGCCGTGGTCTCCTCGCCCTAGCCTGAGGTGCCCCGCAAGCAACCATCCTCCGTATGAATCTCTTAGCCCCGATCACTTGCTTCGTCAGCTTCTCGACGACCACCTCCGAAAACTGCACAAAAGCAAAAGTGTCAAGGAAAGAAATAATGCTAAAGATGATGAAGCGAAAGAAAGAAAGGAAGAGGCGGAAACGTAAAAAGCCATACCTTCATACCCGGACGAGGCCGGAAAGCTCGTGGAAGTCGCTCGGGCTGAGGGATCTGCACCCTCAATCGGACCCCGTCCTGGATATAGGAAAAATCCGTCCGAGGGTACCGCGGGATCCCAAGCCCCTCCCTATCCAAAACCTGAGGCATCCTCAGCCTCCTCAAGACGAACGTCGCATACGGCTCAATCGCCACGAAGTCCGAGAAGTCTTCGGCACTGCTCGGTAATCATCCCGGAGTCACGGACCGATCGCTCGGGTGCATCATATCGGCGGGAGGCTCCACCGGTGTCCTCAAAGGCGAGTTCACGCCATGCTGGCGCGTCACCCTCTCTCCCGGATAATATGCATCGCAGTCAGACCCCTCAAAATCCTCCCATTTGCCTTTGTCCAGATCTCAGCGCCCTTCAGCTGCGCTACCTCAAAGCGATCCCAGGGGAAGAATATCATCCCCTCATCTGTCTCGGCCTCCGTCAAAGGAAGGCAATCCGCGTACCTGAGAGTCGTACGCCCCCTGGAGCTTATCTTTTCCCGGGCATGCTTGGACCAAGACTGCATGGCCGGATACGCCCCGACGTACGCCTCAGGCTGCCTCCACACCGTGACGTGGAAGAACTCCAGCGCCCATACCTGCCAAAGGCAAAGATCGAATCAATCCAGGTGCAAAAAAAAAAAAGAAGTGCGTGCTCAAAGGAAAAAGGAAAGCCAAAAGAGAGCTTATACCTCCAGAGCAAACTCGAAGCAGTACAAGGAACTCACAGCCTTCCGGCTGTATCTATCAAGAGCGAAGTACAGCTCAGCCAGCCCGGCCTCCCCCCAGGAAATATCTCCGACCGTCTCCATGTCCTCCAAGGACCTCAGCAAGGCAAAGACTGCCGTCCCCTCAGCATGTCCAAAGAGCGTGCTCGAGAAAGCAAACCACAGGAAGGACCTAGCAATCTGCTCGGCGCTAAACCTATCCTCCCCAGCCTCGTAACTCGCGATGGTCTCCACAATCTTACCGTAGACCACGGCATACTCCATCCCCATCCCCTTTTTGGGAATAGGGGAAAATCCAAGAAGATCCTGCAGGTCCGCGTCACTGTAGCCATCTCTCCACTCAATGCTGCGTCCATTGAAGGACAGACCCGTGATCGCAGCATAGTCGGAGGGCGTAACTGTAACCTCGCCCCAGAAGAAGTGGAAGGTGTGGGTCGCGTCCCGCGTCTTGCCGCCAGAGCAAACATCAAGCCCTTGCTCTTAGGGAACTTGACCAGTCCCCTCAAACACTCGACGAACTCCCAGAGCCCCGTCTCGACAACAATCTGTCTCGGACTCGACAAAGCTCCTCGGCCCGCATTCGGAAGCCGGTCCCACAAGTCAATCACAGACTCCACCGATCCTCGAGTCTTCATTTTGCTCAGCTGCTCCGTCACAAAACGGTGTCCGCCCTGTAAAAAAAAAAAGAAAAAAGGAGAGAGAAAATGTCAAAAAAAAATTGCATTTGCATTTACAAAAAAAAAAGAGAAAGCATACACATTAAAAAAAAAAAAAATTTCGACAGCATAACAGCATACAATGAGCATAGCCCCATTTTTCTCGCATGAAAGAAAACAATTTTCAGCAAGTCCCAATGCATTCATCAAAAAAAAAAAAGGAGATGCATTCCTACGCGAGTAAAAACTCCGTCCCATTTTCAAAAAAAAAAAATGCATACATGCATATCATCCATCTTACATGCAACGGGAGGAAAAATCCGTCCCACTTTTCAAAAAAAAAAATCCTAAACATGCATACATCTCATATTGGCAAAATGCCCATTCTTTCCAAACAAAATGCATGCATTGCATCATCATTCATCAATATCAAAATTCAATTTCAAAAAAAAAAATCCTCATCATCAAGAACATGCAATATTCAATTTCAAAAAAAAAACCAATCATAATTCTCGAATTTTCACATGCAATTTCGGATATAAAAAAAAAATGGCAAAAATGCCAATTCTTTTTCCCAAGCAAAATGCACATTTTGGGTTACTCATATACTCATTACAACATGCAAAGCATCAAAATCAAGATTCAAAGCCAAGAACATCAATCATTCGAATTTTCAAAAAAAAAATTCAAAATTCAAAAATCACCCAAAAATTTCAAGCAAGAAATCGACAAAGGGATCAAAGGGTTTCAAAGTATACCGTTCGGAGATGCGGATCCGAAGCCCAATGTTGCCAAGCATCGGGATAATGCTCCTCCGTAACCGATTGCGAGAGGTTGTAATGCCTCCTCATCCGGACGAGCTCCAATCGCCTCTCCGCTATGGGACCACGTCCTTGGCCTTGAAAAGCGCCTTCCCCGTGTTCCATTGCTTGAAAAATTGAAGAAAACGGACGAATTTTGAAGCTTCTAGGGCCAAAAATGGCTGTTCTCCTCGTTTCTGTCTCCCTCTCTCTCGGCAATTCAAAAAATTGGACTGAGGAAGAAGAAGGGCGTTGGCCCCATTAATACCCCTGACTTTCCATTCCTGCCCGCGCGGATGAGATTGTCAGGGTCAAAATGACCCTTTTGCCCCTTAAAATTCCAGGACTCTGCAATTCAGTCCCCAACTTGACAGAGTTAACCAAAGTTAACCAAAGTCAGCCCCTTGTCAAGAAAATTACCCCCGGCAGTCAAACGTAAGACCGAGTGCCCCGAGAAAGATAACGAGATCCCGTATCTTTCATCAAAATTACCCCCGGCAGTCAAACGTAAGACCGAGTGACCCGAGAAAGATAACGAGATCCCGTATCTTTCATCAAAATTACCCCCGGCAGTCAAACGTAAGACCGAGTGCCCCAAGAAAGATAACGAGATCCCGTATCTTTCATCAAAATTACCCCGTGATCAAACGTAAGACCGAGTACTCCCGAGAAAGATAACGGATCCCGTATCTTTCATCAAAATCTTCCCCGGCAGTCAAACGTAAGACCGAGTGCCCCGAGAAAGATAACGAGATCCCGTATCTTTCATCAAAATTACCCCCGGCAGTCAAACGTAAGACCGAGTGCCCCGAGAAAGATAACGAGATCCCGTATCTTTCATCAAAATTACCCCCGGCAGTCAAACGTAAGACCGAGTGCCCTGAGAAAGATAACGGATCCCGTATCTTTCATCAAAATCTTCCCCGGCAGTCAAACGTAAGACCGAGTGCCCCGAGAAAGATAACGAGATCCCGTATCTTTCATCAAAATTACCCCCGGCAGTCAAACGTAAGACCGAGTGCCCCGAGAAAGATAACGAAATCCCGTATCTTTCATCAAAATTACCCCCGGCAGTCAAACGTAAGACCGAGTACCCTGAGAAAGATAACGGATCCCGTATCTTTCATCAAAATCTTCCCGGCAGTCAAACGTAAGACCGAGTGCCCCGAGAAAGATAACGAGATCCCGTATCTTTCATCAAAATCATCCAACGGCAGTAAAACGTAAGACCGATTTCCCAGACGAATACGTCTGATTTTCCCCAGCAAAGGCTAACGAAATCCCCAGCAAAGTTAACGGAATCTCAAAAGCCAACGGAATCTCGAGTAGTACTCGAACTACGAAAGGGCTTGATTCCCACTAGGGATACGTAGGTAGCCTATCATTAGGTCCAGCCCCTCGACCAAAACGGTCACCCTCTCCTTCGGCAGCAGCATCTAAGTCCACCGAAAGGCCATTTCAAATCAAGGTCCGAGGCGCCTAAAAAGCCATCATCATCAAGGTCCGAGGCACCTAAAAAGCCATCTCCAAGGTCCGAGGCGCCTAAAAAGCCATCATCATCAAGGTTCGAGGCACCTAAAACGCCATCTTCAAGGTCCGAGGCACCTAAAACGCCATCTCCAAGGTTTGAGGCACCTAAGACGCTATCACTAGGAAAACAATAAATCGCAATCATCCCCAGCAGAGACCGAAAATGGTCATTCCTATCCCCAGCCGAGCGGATAGCCATCAGACCGAAAATGGTCATCTCTTATCCCCAGCAGAGTTTCTCTCCAGCAAACGACTGTAGAACTCGCTCATCAGGTTCGAGGCACCTAAAACGCCATCATCTCCAGGGTCAAAGACCCGAACTACGACTGGCTTGATTCCCATTCGGGATACGTAGGTAGCCTATCGCTAGGTTCAGCCACCCGATCACTCGATCATCCTGCCAAATATGGAGCCTTACTCTTATCGACGACCCCGCTTCCTTCGAAAGCGCCGTCGCCGAGGGGCTACTGTAAGTGCTCCAATTTGAGCTTGTTAGAATTTTCGTTAGAAAATTAACGAAAGTTATAACATTTCTAACAATTCCTAACTATCCTAACATTTCTAACAAAGTGAGGGTAAAATGGGCATTGTTATTTAAGGTTAAACCTTAAAAAGAATCTCAAAAAGAAAAAACAAAAGAAGAAAACCAAATATAGCAATGCTGGAAACATAAACTGGCTGCCTAATTTGAATTTTGAAAAAGATTATTCTTCTTGTCCAAAGCTGAAGCTGCATTTAATGAACAAGGCACGCCTGTTGCCCTGGACTTGTCCGCGCGGATGGGATTGTCATCTCAGAGGGCTATAAATTGAGCCCTCCAATCACAAAAATAAAAGGAAGAACACATTTGCACCGAACCTCTGGCGAAATATAGAGAGAAAACAGTGAGAATTCTTCAAGAATTGTCACCTTTTTCTCTCCAATCTTTCCCAACTCATACTCATCCACTCACTCTCATATTAAATCCCTAAACACTCATATACTCAAGCCAAACACTCAAGAACACAAGGAAGATTGGTAAACCCTCCTCTTCCTAACCCTAAATCTCAACCATGCATGCATCTTCAAACTACAAAATGTAGTTCTTTCATCTTCTTTCTCTAGATCTAAGAAGATCACCATGGAAGACCATCTCCATGGATGATCTTCTACAAAGATCAACATTATTTTCAAAGCTTTTCTTGCTTACTTGCAAAAATGCACTTTCAAAACCCTAAAAAACCATTTTCAAGCACCAAATCTTGATTTCAAAGGGTAAAATCCCCTCCCCAAGCAAATGAAATGCTTAGTCCTAATGTACCCCAAGGATGGTTTGGTATAGTTGATTCACCACTAAAATGTCTAGTGATCACTAACCAAAACCTGGGGAAATGGGGACAAGCATGGATGCAAAACCCCTTAAAATCATATTTTCTTTCTTGAGGAGTTGCTGTCCAGTAGCAATTTTCTCAGACCTCAGTCCATGGTCTTAATTTTTGGACACAGATGAACTTGGAATTTGGTGTTGACTACAAATCAATTTTTGTAGCCAACATCCAGAGCTTTCCAGACATATTTTTACTTTATTTTTTGGGTGAGTAAAACTCCTCTTTTCAAATTTTCTTTCAGAGGCTAGTTCATCAGCTTCTGGGAATCCAGATCTCATATCTGAGGTTTCCAGAAGGTTTTGACCCCTCAAATCTTCTCCAAAATGGAAAATTCCTTCGCACAAACTTTATTTAAGGTGTCTAGAACAACTTTCATTCTCTGAGTTTATCCAGATTATGAAGTTTTAAGACCCTTGAATCCCTTTTAAAATCAAAGGTCCACTGCCTTTTTCATTCTGGCAGAAATGACTCTCAACTTCAAAAGGTCTTTTGAGTACCAAATCTCAATCCAAAAATCCTCCAAAAAAATCATGGGATCAGTTTAAAGTCTTAAAAAGATATCCCAATTTTTACTTTTCTGAGTTTCAACTTATTTTGGCCAAAACACACACACACACACACACACAAATGATTTTCAGCTTGGAAGACTCGTTTTTACGAGGCGCGTCGGGTGCACACTAACGTCCTTCCCGACGCGTAACATGACCTCCGAACCTAAATCTCTGATCTCGGGCTTTTTTCAAAGTTTTGGCCCTCAAAATTAAAATGGCGTGGCGACTCCGTTTTTTCCGGTTTTATTTGGTTTTTCAAAGAAACGCAAAAATCGAATTTTTCCCGCGAAAAAGGCAACATTCATCACAGTCTATAAGCCCCTCGTATTCTACCTGTATTTCGACCTCCCAGGGTGGACAGCCCCGGGCGAGGGTCCTATAGGGCACGCGGATCCCACCGACCGAGAGTAAAGAACGCTCCTAACGGGTCTAGCGGGTCATAGGAACTTTCAACGCACGAGCGATGCGGATTATAGTCAAGGCAATACCGGGAAAGTCTCGTCTCTCTGCCTTGACGGATCTTTGGCAGAATTTTGCTTGAGCGAATGACATTTTGACTTTCGGTAATGTCCGAGAATATAATAGGCATGGGTCGGGCGGTAAAAAGCCGGATGACACGGTGTCACATTGAACTTCGTTGCATACGCCGGGCGTGAGTTAGAATCGAAGTCAATGCCGGGTCAAGATCTTGCCAATTTTTCCTTGTCGGAATTTTAGCAGAGCTTCGCTTGAGCGAAAGATCTTTTGTTTTGTTGGCAAAGACTCGGTCTTGACTCTTACGCATTTCGTGCAGGTCAAGGTCAATAGTCAATGTCGGAGTTGAGATCTCGCCAATTTTTCCTTGTCGGAATTTTGGCAGAGTTCTTCTTCCGTTATGAACTAAGGCTTGACCTTTACGAGGGTATGCAACTGGGCTATATGACACGGACTAGACCAAAAACCAACCAAAAGTCACGGTTTTTTGAAACGTGTGACACGGACTGTGCATTGGTCGACACTGGCTGCCATGGGGAGGTTGGAATGATTCCGTGCGCGCCGGGAGCATCGTAAGGCTGTCCGTGGACTAGCACTGAATCACCCTCGGGTTTGAAGGACGTGCGTGCAAAGTGTACAGGATATATCAGGTGCGCGTAGTGTGCGGTCTCCTAAAAATGTTCCTTTTTGAGTTAAAATAGAGATTTTCATAATGTGTTTTAAAGGAATGATTTTCGGGACGGGGAAAATGCAGCACATAAGCACGTAAATTTTCTCGGGAGCCCCGGCCGATCATGAAGCCGAGTAGCCCCAAGTCGCTAGGACTGCCCAGATTAACCTTGATTTTTCCTGGTGGAATTGCCACTGAGGTCGCCCGGTCAGAATCCAAGGAGGATTGAGCCGTACGACTGCATGGATCAATTTTCCAGGTTCCACTCCTTTTGCTATTTTTCGGGTTGTTTCCCGTTTCAAAGTATGCACAGATTCCAAGATGCAAATGATGCAATGCATGGTAAAGAAAGCAAGCACGATTAATGAAATCGGCGATGGGAGTCTAACCCGCTCAAAAGGGAAAAGCTTTCTTTTATTTTTTTCAAAATTGTTTTTCGAAAAGGGATACTGGTACGTGGATTGTTAAACCACCGGTTATCCCAACTCCCACGTCAGGGAGTGTACAGGAAGGGTAAGTGGTTTCCACCTATATACCGAGTATCGATTTTTTTTTGTTTTGAAAATAGAAGCTTTTCTCCTTTGGGTATTCCCCAGCGGAGTCGCCAAACTGTGAATGTGTTGCCCAAATTTTTGTTGGATTCACGCGAGTTTGAAGACATCCGAGTTATTTGAAAAACGGAGTCGCCACGCCATTTTGATTACCTCAAAACTTTGAAAAAAAGGTTTTTACTTGGGTTCGGAGGTTAAGTTACCCCTTGGGAAGAACGTTTGGCGTTCACCCAAAGTGCCTTGCCGGAGCAAGTCTCCCAAGATTTCAGTAATCGTGCTTGCTTGCGTGCTTTCTTGTGTGCATGTGTTTGAGAAAAAGGGGGGGGGGAATGTCCCAAGTTGTCTTCCGGACGTACAAACCATTTATTGGTTGTCGCTCGGGATTCCTTGGAATTTTATGTATTTGGGATTATGATCCCGTCCTCATCTTATGACTTGTGATCATCGCATTTTAACCTCGGGACCCTCGGGACTTGCGTGATCGAGAGAATGACTCTCTTTTGGTCAAAGATGAGGTTCTTTAGAAAAGGAGGGTCCTTAGCCCATCAATCCTACGCTTTAAGACGGTCGAGCTCGTATAGAGGCTTCATACTCTTTCTTAAGCGATAATCGGAGATATAGGGTTCAAGGTTATCCCTTTCCAAAGAAATCGTGAACCTTTAATGGAAGGAACGATGTAAAGATAGGATCTTTTACACCGGTCCGTTCCAAGGTTGGGGGAAAGGGAAATGCATGATGAAAAATGACTCTTTAATGAAAAGATGACATTTTTGGTTTTAGCAAATGATGCTTTTTGATTGAAAGAAATGATCTTTATGCAAGTGATGCGTAAAGATAGGATTTTTATGCAAGTGATGCATGAAAAAGGGTTTTGAATGCAAAGGATGCATTTTTATTGAAAAGATTGGATTT
Source organism: Adenophora triphylla var. japonica (assembly GCA_022495995.1). Lineage (NCBI taxonomy): Eukaryota > Viridiplantae > Streptophyta > Magnoliopsida > Asterales > Campanulaceae > Adenophora > Adenophora triphylla. The sequence continues at coordinate 629,107 of JAFEMH010000490.1, forward strand.
TTATATGCAAATGATGCATAAAGATGACATCTTTATTTAAAAATGGGGGTTTTAGGTGCAAAGGATGCACCTTTATGAAAAAGACTACATTTTTATGACAAATGATGTCTTAATGCATGCAAAAGGGGAAGGGAATGATAAAGATATGATCTTTAACTATGAATGCCAAGTCCCAAGCAAGATATATGAATGCAATGAGCAAGTATATTAATTAAAATGCAAGGTTAGGGCGTGCGAGGTTACCAATGGCTTCCTTTGTTTCTTCGGACGGAGCTAGGAGGAGAGGTTGGTCTTGGGTCTTCAAGGAGGAGGGAGATGGCTTCTTTAGCTTCTTCTTCACCTTCTTGAGCCTTCACCAATATTCTTCACGTCTTGGGAGTGACTGATTGTGGGTGTATTGTTTTTGGGGTGGTAATGTTGTGTGTTGAAATGGGTAGAGGAGGCCTCTATTTATAGGTAATCTGGATAAGGTGAATGAAGCCGTGCGGCTAAGAGCGGCGAGCTAATGCAGCCGTGCGGGCTTATCCTGAATGACTCAGCATTCTAGAACCATGCAAGGTGGCAAATTCTAGAACCCTCCTTCCTAATTAAGAAAAACGTGTTTCTTAATTAGGAAGGATCCTCTTCAGCCCTTATTTAATAAAAATAGTTCCGAATGTTTAACGCATTTGAAGAAGGTCTACGGGAATTACCGGAAAACTTACCGAAATTGTCGGGAAAATTAACCGGAAGGCATGAGCCAGATTTGGGTACTTACACTTGTGACTCAGCATGTTTCTAGAATCATGCAAGGTGGCCATTCTAGAACTTTTTCCAAATTAAGAAAAATGTGTTTCTTAATTGGAAAGCTTTCCTTTCAGCCCTTATATGATTTGGAACAGTTCCGGAATTGTTCCGGAACTCCAGGAAAGTCTGGGGAATTATCGGGAAATTTACCGGAATTGCCGGGGAAATTAACCAGAAGGCATGAGCCATATTTGGGTACTTACAGGTACGTCCCACTTTCTTTACAAAAATTATCAGGGTACTGTAAGTACCCAAATCTGGCTCATGCCTTCTGGTTAATTTTCCCGGCAATTCCGGTAAATTTCCCGGTAATTCCCCAGACTTTTCTAGAGTTTCGGAGCAATTCCGAAACTGTTCCAAACCTCTTAAAGGCTGAAGGGAATGCTTAGTAATTAAAAAACACGTTTTTCTTAATTACAAAAAGCTTCTAGAATTGCCACCTTGCAAGATTCTAAAAACATGCTGAGTCTTTGTGGATAATGCCGCACGACTGCATTAGGAGAAGACTCCTAGCCGCACGGCCTCATTGGCGATTTCCAGACTGCCTATAAATAGAGCCCTCCTCTTCCCATTTTAGCAAGACGAAAAACACACACCATACACCACACTCAGCTTCAAAAGCTCTCCAAAACACTGCTGGAAATCCAAGAGGTTGAAGAAAGCAAGAAGCCACCTCCCTCCTCCTTGAAGATCCCAAAGCTGGTCCTTCCACCTAGCAAGACCCAAAGAAGAAGAGGCCACCACCATTGGTAACCTCTCACTCCCTTACCTTGCATTATACTTGATCTATGTGATTTAATTGCTCCTTGCATACATAAATTGTCATTATCTTGCTTGGGACTTGGAATTTATCATTAAAGATCCTATCTTTATCATACTCCTTTTTCCCCTTAGCATCCCTTGCATGAATTAAGCATCACTTGCTATTAAAAATGTAATCTTTACATCTAAAGGTGCATCCTTTGCACCTAAAAACCTCCTTTTTACACAAAAAAAGTCATCTTTATGCATCCTTTGCTCATAAAAATGCAATCTTTACATCCAAAATGCATCATTTGCATATAAAAATCATGTCTTTATAATAAAGGGGCATCCTTTGCACCTAAAACCCATTTACATGCATCCTTTGCATTAAAAATCATCTCTTTGCATGAACCTAGCATCCTTTGCTTTCAAAAATGAAATCTTTGTGCATCCTTTGCATATTAAATCCTACTTTTCCTCATAAAAATGCATCATTTGCATAAAGATCACTTCTTTACATCAAAAATCATCATTTGCAATCAAAAGCATCCTTTGCAAACCAAAAATGTCATCTTTTCACTAAAAATGTCATTTTTACATGCATTCCCCCATGTCCCAATTAGCAACCTTCGGAACGGACCGGTGTAAAGATCCTATCTTTCCATCGTTCCTTCCATTAAAGGTGCCACAATTTCTTTAGAAAGGGATAACCTTGAACTCGATATCTCCGATTATCGCTTGAGACGAGCATGATAGCTCCAATATAAGCTCAATCGTCTCAAGGCGTAGGATTGATGGGCTAAGGACACTCCTTTCTAAAGAACCTCATTTTGGACTATAAAAGGGAGTCCTTCTCTCGATCATGCAAGTTCCGAGGTTAAAAAGCGATGATCACAAGTTCAAGATGAGGACGGGATCAAAATCCCGAACACATAAAATCCAAGAAATCCCGAGCGACAACCAATAAATGATTTATACGTCCGAAAGACAACTTGGCACATTCCCCCCCCCCCTCTCTTTTCAAACACATGCACACAAAGAAAGCACGCAAGCAAGCACGATAAACGGAATCTAGGGAGACTTGCTACGACAAGGCACCTTGGGTGAACGACGATCCGTTCTTCCCAAGGGGTAACTTAACCTCCGAACCCATAAAAAACCTTTTTTTTCAAAGTTTTGAGGAAATCAAAATGGCGTGGCGACTCCGTTTTTCAAATTAAACTGGATGTCTACAAACTCGCGTGAATCCAAAAATTTGGGCACACATTCACAGTTTGGCGACTCTGCTGGGAAATAACCCAAAGGAGAAAAGCTTTTATTTTCAAAGAAAGCTTTTCCCTTTGAGCGGGTTAGACTCCCGTCGCGGATTCCGTTTATCGTGCTTGCTTTCTTTGCCTTGCATTGCATCATTTGCATCTTGGGATTTGTGCATACTTTGAACAGGGAGCCTTCTCAAGGCTAAAAGGTGCCTAAAATATTCGGGAAACAACCTGAAATAGCAAAGGAGTGGAACCTGGAAAATTGATCCATGCAGTCGTACGGCTCAATCCTCATTGGATTCTGACCGGACGGCCTCAGTGGCAATTCTACCAGAAAAAATTGAGGTTAATCTGGCAGCCTTGGCAGCTTGGGGCTATTCAGTTCCAAGACTGACTGGGGCTCCCTGAAAATTTACGTGCCTTATCTGTTGCATTTTTCCCCGTCCCAAAAATCATTCCTTTAAAACACATTTATGAAAATATCTGTTTTAACTCAAAAAGGAACATTTTTAGGAGACCGCACACTACGCGCACCTTATATATCATGTACACTTTGCACGCACGTCCCTTTAAACCCGGGATGGTTTTTCAGCTGCAGTCACGGACAGCCTTACGATGCTCCCGGGCGCGCACGAAATCATCCCAAACTCCCCATGGCAGCCAGTGTCGACCAATGCACAGTCCGTGTCACACATTTCAAAAAATCGTGACTTTTGGTTGGTTTTTGGTCTAGTCCGTGTCATATAGCCCAGTTGCATATCCCCGTAAAGGTCAAGCCTTAGTTCATAACGGAAGTCAAGATCTTTCGCTCAAGCGAAACTCTGCCAAAATTCCGACAAGGAAAAATTGGTAGAATCTTGACTCCGACATTGACTTCGACCTTGACCCGCACGGAATGCGTAAGAGTCGAGACCGAGTCTTTGCCAAAAAATCCAAAGATCTTTCGCTCAAGCGAAGCTCTGCCAAAATTCCGACAAGGAAAAAATTGGCAAGATCTTGACCCGACATTGACTTCGATTTTGACTCACGCACGGCGTATGCAACGAAGTTCAATGTGACACTGTGTCATCCGGCTTTTACCGCCCGACCCATGCCTATTATCTTCTCGGACATTATCGAAAAGTCAAAACGTCATTCGCGCAAGCGAAATTTCGCTGAAATTCCGTTAAGGCTGAAAACGAGACTTTCCCGGTACTGCCTTGACTATAATCCGCATCGCTCGTGCGTTAAAAGTTCCTATAACCCGCTAGATCCGTTAGGAGCGTTCTTCTCTCTCGGTCGGTGGGATCCGCATGCCCTATAGGACCCTCGCCCGGGGCTATCCACCCTGGGAGGTCGAAATACAGGTGGAATACGAGGGGCTTATAGATGTAGTGACGGAACCCACTGATCCAGGATCTAGAGTAGTTGCGAAAAAGAAGGGCAGAACCCCTTTTCCAACCAAATAGAAATTAATAAAAGACACTGTTTTAAGTAAACTGGAAGATTCCTAATTTGCATATTGCTTGAGCCTTCAGCCTAAACACCTACCCCGAGTCTAAACCTTTCCTATTCCCTTCCCGCAGTGAGAAAGAATTGGGTGAGAACACCGATACAGCAGTTTGTCGGCACAAAGATCTCAAGTAACTCATCAAAATCTTCGAGTCTCAGTTTTCCAGTGTCAAAACAGCCAACATGGTAGTCAACAATGGTAATGACCAAGTAGTCGGAGAGGCCATCCCAGTTCAACCCAAACCCCATATCTGGTATGATGTATGCGACTGTGAGGATTGTCTGGAATACGAGTATCAAGAATGGATTAATGAAGACGCTCCTTCAAGAAAGAAGAAGAAGAGGAAGTCCACGCAGAAGAAATTAAAGGAAAGGTATGAAGCCGGGGACAAGAGCGTCGGAACTTTAGGAGAGCCTTCGGGCAAGTTTGACTACTACGTCAGTTATGCCAAGGAGCCTACCAGGAAACCCATCATTCAAAGCACAGTCCAGCCTGACATCCCTGTGATCAGTGACCCTCTTGAAGCAGAGAATTCCGAATTCGTTGCCATCATAAAGTTCAATGAGAAGCTAGCAGATCTAGAAGCAGAATACAGGAAACCCATAGAATACGTAGTCAGTCAAGGAAGAATCAAGATCCCTTCTGAAGAAGACTTCATCAGCATTATCCAGGCCAACCCTCCTGTTGGCTATACTGACAAGGTCGTAGTGTCCAAGATCAGTAAAGAGAAAATGAGTTATCAGCAGTGCATTGATAAGATGAGTCAGACTCTTCAGTCAATGAGTCCAGTTGTCACGGACGAGCTCGCCGAGAGATTGCATCAAGCTACTCTAGCTCCTCTCACCATCTTTCCGAGGTACAGGCCTACCAATGATTTCCGACAAGTTTTTGATCAATTTGAAGTCTCTAACTTTCTGAAGGATGCTGACAAGACTGCTACTCCCTAGGGCAACAGCAGGAAAGAGTGAACCCCAGTCCAACCCGCGTCAAACACTTCGAGTCAATAAGTAGTGTAGGGTCCATAGTCAGTAGGGTCAAGATACAGTTGAGTCAGGAATCTTTGAATTCCAGTCCTCTGAGTCATCCGAAGGCCTCACGCCTGAGGATTATGAATATGTAATCGATGTCATCTTTCCTCTTGCTTTGAATGAAATGACAGATCTTTCTGATTATCCCCTTATTGCCAACTTAACAAATGATAAATTAACTCAAAACTTAACAACAGTTAATAATGAATCATTTGAACAAGATGCAAACACACTAAATGAACAATACATTAAAGAAATCTTTAAGCAGGTTACAGAAAAAGAGGAAAACCGGGCCCAAGCTGCCGAGGAGGTTTTGACAAGTGTGAACTTGGGTACTGTCGAGGAACCTAAAGAGACACAGATTGGAAACTTCTTCCAGGGGGTTGAACGGGACAGACTGGTTAATCTGCTCAGAGAATACATGGACGTGTTTGCGTGGTCATACAAGGATATGCCGGGGCTAGACAGTTCAATAGTGGAGCACAGAATCCCTTTAGCACCAGATGCTAAGCCAGTAAAGCAGAAATTGAGGAAAATCAAGCCAAAATGGTCTCTACAGGTCAAAGAAGAAATTGAGAAGCTACTGCGGGTAGGATTCATCAGAATCATCGAATATCCGACATGGTTGTCCAACATTGTGACTGTAACCAAGGCCAATGGGAAGGTGCGCTGCTGTGTAGATTTCCGGGATCTGAACAAGGCCAGCCCCAAAGACGATTACCCCTTGCCAAACATAGACATCCTGGTGGACGCCACTGCCAACTACGAAGTCAAATCCTTCGTTGATGGTTTTGCAAGCTACAACCAGATCAAGATGGCCGAAGAAGACCAAGAAAAGACAGCCTTCACCACGCCATGGGGAACTTACTGCTATACAGTAATGCCATTTGGGCTTAAGAATGCCGGGGCTACTTATCAAAGGGCAGCGACCGCGCTTTTCCATGACATGATCCACAAGGAGATTGAGGTCTACGTAGACGACATGATAATCCACTCCAAAGGCGAGGATGGGCAGCACTTTGTTGACCTGCGAAAGTTCTTCGAGAGGCTGAGACAACATTCCATGAGACTAAACCCTGCCAAATGCACCTTCGGAGTGACAAGGGGAAAAGTGCTTGGGTATATGGTCACGGAGCGAGGTATCAAAGTCGACCCCCGAAAGATCAAAGCCATTATGGACATGAGGCCACCTCAAACTCAGACAGAAGTCAAAAGCTTTATGGGCAAACTGCAGTACATCAGCCGTTTCGTCAATCAGTTGACCACTATGTGTGAGCCCATCTTCAAGCTCATGAAAAAGAATGTAGATACAGAGTGGACCGAAGAATGCGAGGATGCCTTCGACCAGATCAAGGCGTACTTAGTACATCCTCCGGTACTATGCCCCCCACATAGACAGAAACCTCTTCTGCTCTATCTCACTGTCACTGATACGGCAGTTGGGGCTATGCTTGCTCAGGAGAAGAAAGACTCTCGGGTAGAGAATGCCATTTACTTTGTCAGCCGAAAGCTGCAGGGAAGTGAGCTCAATTACTCGGCATGTGAAAAGACACATGCGGGAGGGTGCAGGGTAGTCGGTAAGCTGAAGCATTATATGCAAGCCCACCCTGTGAACTTGGTCTCAAGAATGGACCCCATCAAGTACATCTTCGATAAGACTTCCCTCTCGATGCGTCTAGAAAAGTGGTCCTTCTTCTTAGCAGAGTACGACATCAACTACGTGACCAGAAAGGCCATCAAGGGTCAAGCATTGTCAGACCACCTGGCGAACTTCCCCAGTAATGAGGGGCCTGAACCCCAATGCCCAGATGAAGGGATCTTTGTAATCGAGCCTGAAAACCGATGGCATCTTTTCTTTTATGGAGCTGCTAACAAAAGAGGAAATGGCGTAGGGATGCTACTGGTTGATCTGAAAGATGAGCATACACCCATAGCCCTTAAGTTGAACTTCCCTGCCACGAACAATGTCGCCGAGTACGAAGCTTGCATTGCTGGTTTGGAGGCTGCCTTAGAAAGGAATGTCAAGGAGCTCGAAGTTTATGGAGACTCAGCCCTGATCATCAACCAGGTCTCCAACAAATGGAAGACTGTGGACCCTAATCTTCAGCGGTATCATGCCCATATGGAGGAGTTGACTGGATAGTTCAGAGAAGTGACTTTCCACTACTTGCCAAGGGAAAAGAACAGATTCGCAGATGCCCTTGCTACTTTAGCCTCACTGGTAGAGATCCCCGAGGGAAAAGCCATAAAACCCTTCAGAGTGGGTAGAAGAGAAGCCCCAGCTTTCTGTTGTGAAGTAGACCTGGGACCCGAGCCTATCAAGGAACCGTGGTACAATCAAATTTACCAGTTCCTCAAAGATGGAGAGTCAACATTCAGAGACGAAGAAGGTAGGCCAAAAGAAGGTGTCAAAGCCAAGAGCTTGCAAGCCCTGAAAAGGTTGGCCTCCCATTATGTCATTCTAGGAGGCAATCTGTACAAAAAGCGGTACCAAGGACCACTCCTCTTGTGCGTCACTCAAGAAAGGGCCAAAGAGTTGATGACCGAAGTCCACAATGGTCCCTGCGGTCCGCATATGAATGCTAGAGCCCTGATGCAAGTAATCCTCAGAATGGGTTACTACTAGATTTATATGGAGACAGACTGTGTCCAGCATGTCCAAGCGTGCGACAAGTGCCAGCGGTTTGCCAACCTCAACCATCTCCCGCCTCATGACCTGTACTGCATGACGACTCCCTGGCCGTTTGCAACTTGGGGTATTGATGTGATAGGGAAGATAGCCCCGGCAGGAAGCAATGGGCATGAATTCGTGTTAGTGGCAGTCGACTACTTCACCAAGTGGGTAGAGGCCAAGTCCTACAAGGTCCTCACTTCCAAGAAGGTGGCCCAGTTTATCAAAGAAAACATAATGTGTAGATATGGGGTGCCCAATGAGATCATTTCTGATAATGGGTCACACTTTGAAGGGGACTGCGGTAGGTTGCTGTCAGAGTTCAGGATCACTCGCCACAAGTCGTCCCCGTACAGACCTCAGACTAATGGAGCCGTGGAAGCTGCTAATAAGACGCTCGAACGGATCATCCGAAAAATGGCTACCCGTGGTCGTGATTGGCCCGAAAAGCTACACCTGGCACTCTGGGGCTACAGAACATCTGTCAGAACAGCCACAGGAGAAACTCCTTTTGCCCTAACTTACGGGATGAAAGCAGTGTTACCAGTGGAGTTGGAAATCCCGTCATTAAGGTTCCTCCTGGAAAACAGTGTCAACGAAGTAGAATGGTTGCGTAGCCGGCATGATGAGTTGGCCCTGCTCGACGAAAGAAGGCTTAAAGACATGGAGCATACCCGAGCCTATCAGAGGCGAATGGCCAGAGCATTTGACAAAAAGGTCAAGGCCAGGGACATCAAAGAGGGTGACTTAGTGTTGAAAGTGAAGCCCCCTACCAGAGACAACCCCCTGGAAAAATGGGAACCCGTTTGGATCGGCCCGTATGTGGTGCAGAAGATACTATCGGGAGGAGCCATGAAGCTTGCAGACCTGGACGACAATCCCTTTGTCCACCCAGTCAACGGTGATAAGCTCCGAAGGTACTATGTCTAAAATAAAAAAAAAAGAGAAAATAAAAAAAAAATATTAGTGCAAAAAGAGTAATACCCAGCTAGACTGAAAACCCAAAAAGGGTAGTCTAGGCAAAAAACAGGGTTGCACATAAAATAAATAAATAAATATATATATATATATATATATATATATATATATTAGTGCAAAAAGAGTAATGCCCAGCTAGGCTGAAAACCCAAAAAGGGCGGTCTAGGCAAAAAACAGGGCTACACATATAAAAAAAAGAGAAGAAAAAGAGTTCACCAGAATGAACTACGAAGACCTGAGCCCCTTAGTCTTTCTTGTAAAAGGGGAACGTAGGCAGCCATTTATGGTTCGGTCTAAACAATAAAAAAAATAAATAAAGGGCATTCCAGTTTCCATAAAACGGGTCCTGAGCAAATCAATAAGACATTTGAGTTTTCATAAAATGTGTCTTGATTAATTTCTAAGATAATATCTCTTGTTCATTACAAGTTAAAAACTTCTTGATGAGTTCAAGCACGGTCTACTCTTGACTCTGCTAACCTGCTACAAAGATCTAAAATACAAAAAAATACCTAAATAAATTACTGTGTTTGCAAAATGGCAATAAGGGAATCCTAAGAAAAGATCTGTCAGTCGTCATTCGCTGAGTCTTCTTTCGTTTTCTTCCCTTTACCTCGACCCCGCCGAGTTTTCTTTCTCTTCTTCTCTATAATGTCGGTCTCCCTCATCTCGATCTCCGGTATCCTCACTGGAGCCTCCATCAAACCCGTGTCAATAAGTGCCCTCTCAACCCGAGCACGAGTCCGCACTTCCTCCCTCTGAGCCTCAGTCAAAGGAGCGACCTCGGACAATCTCTTGTATCGAGCCTCCATATCTTTAATAAGGTCACCCGACTGGTTATGGCGACTCGCCTTAGCTTCAGTCTCCCTCAGAGTCCTACTCGAGTCGCAGTCAGCTCCCAATAAAGCCTGACGTCTCTCCCCAATATGACCTGAGTCGCTCCCATCTCCCTCTCGTACCAATTCAAGTAGACTGTAGTCAAGATGGTACTCTTCCTGCTCATGAGAATGGCCCTGGGTGGGAAAGCAGCGTATGTCCAAGCCCTCGAGAAGAATGAAAAGCTGGCTGGATCTCTCATATCAAATGGCACCACCTCCATGGTACGGATGTCCTCCCAATCGCCCAACGGCTCCTGTAAGGTCCCGAACTGCCTGGATACCAAGCAGGGTATGTAGAAGGATGACCAGCAGAACCCTGGAACCCTCACTATATAGGACTCCTAAAATATCCTCCTGGTCTGCAACCTCATGTGAGGTACCCACCAGCGGATGTCCGAAGTGGATAACCTAGCCATCATCAGCTCCCAGCTACCCTGGTCCTGCTGTCGAGGTGCACCTCTCCGAGAAATCACCCAAGGGCACTGAGTCGGCAAAGCCCCTGGCAAAGCCCCAAGCCTCTCCTGCAGCCATAAAGTCGGCATGTAGGACTCCCAGACCTCATGAAATGGTCTCCCCTAGCCATCCTGTCAATGCCATGCAAGGTCTCCCCCAAAACCAGTGGGACAATGTCCTTCCCAGCCCTGCAATCTCTGACCATGTCTAAGAGACCACCATGACAGATCCCCACGGACTCAGCGGTGAACAGAGAAGAGAATATACAGAGGATAAAGGCATCCATAGCCACCGTGGTCGCAGCCATAGCCGGAGACCCAAATCTGCCCGGGATGTCAGAAAGGTCAATCCTGTCCGGAGCTATCATCATCTCCTCAGCCTCTCCCAGAGAAATCTGCAGAAAAGATGCAAGCTTTGCCGCCACCGGCACGTCTTCAATCAGCGGAATCGATATAGCCTCAATTTCTGGACCCCCAATCAAGGCTCGGAAGTCTTCATGCGTTGGGACAATCTCATTGTAAGAAAAGCAGTAAACGTGTCTCCGGACGTCCCAAAACTTTGCTGCTGCTCTCAAAAGGTCCCAATCGGGCGGGAGATCCCTCAAATGCCATAAAGACTTGATCTTGAAGGTAGAATCAAGCAACCCCTTGTGAGATTGGCAGTTATATCTCAACCAAGACTGAAGATCGGACAGAAAGCGGTCTCTTTTCCCCCTTTGCAATCTAACGGGCTTCTCCATTGCAAAATGATCAAAGGTGGTGTCTTTAGGTCCAATATGTGCTCTTGGAACAATTGGGACAAGTCTAGGTTGAAAATGAAATGAAATGGCCAAGCCTTAGTTTTATTCTAAAAATAACCAGTCCAGACAGAACTGTGAGCCGCACGGCCTTATTTGCTCCAGAGACCATGCCGCACGGCCTCATTTACCTGATGTAAATGGCAAATCTGCAGCAACCAAGTTGCTGCCAAAAGGGAGTTTTCACCCCACTTTTCCAACCAAAACCTGTACAAAAACATGTTCAAATACCATCCAAGCATTTATATATCATTACATATCATTTTGGCCCAGTTTCAGCCCCAATTCCAAGCAAAAAACCGCCCCGAGGCTCAAATAATATGCAAATTAATAAAGCATAAAATAGAAAAGCGAATAAAACAGTAATACATTGTTTTCGCTCCATCGGCGCCCAAATAAAGCAAAAAATAAACAAAATGTGCATAAAACTTGTTCATTGTTTGTTTTTCTTCCTAAATCAATTCTAGAGACCTCCTAGGCCTCCGATCCTTCTCCTTCATCGCTGCTCAGCTCATAGACGCTAGCCTCCCTCATCAAGTCCTCCGTGTCGCTCACATCAGAAAGATGGACGTTCTCGTGCTCGTACTCAGCCAACTGCTCCAGGATGCCAGCATTGGGTCCTTGCCCCCAAGGAATGGCACTAGAAAAGTACTCCGAGGCTGAAGAGGTGGATGCCGTGCTCCCGACGTGCCTCTTTTTGCGCACGGGCTCCTGCACGTTCGCTGCCGCCTTTGAAGCGCAGGCCAGCTTCCTCAGAAGGGACCGACACACATCTTTCCAGCCCCTATTCTGCCTGACCAACCTGTCATAAGTGCGAGCTGGAACCTGAGAAAAAGAGAAGAAAATCTCAGGAAATCTTGAAATTGCAAAAAGCAAAGAAATCTGAAAAAGGGAAAAGACCCTAAAGTGTACTTACAGTGCTGTCCGGCGGCAAGGTATACTGGGGCTCCCTAGTGTTGGGGACAGGTATCCTCAACCTCCTGGGTACTCCATGGACCACATATGAAAGATGGGCAGGAGGGATCGGCGGGTCGGAAGGCTCGGCCTCCCCATATCCCTGAGTGACCGCCAGCTTCACTAGCTTCTGTGGCGTCCTCGCCGCCGCTCCACAAACACAAAGATATGGGGTATCCATATCAAAGTACTCCTCGGCCGGCCACGCCTCCACGGTATCTAGCAATGTCGTCCTCGGACCAATCTCTAGGCTGGCAGATCCGTCTGGAGGATCCCGGGAGTAATGGCGTCCAATGGAGGGACATGGCCATGCTGCCTAGAAAATCGGTCCCCCAGATAGATGACATCACATGTCAGCCCAGTCAACCACCGCCTCTGCCTCGTCGCCTCCACGGCCTCTCCTAGCAGAATCTCTGGATACCTGCCCCACGGGTAGAAGTCCACTCCATCGTGCCCATCCTTGTTGATAATTGGCCTCACCATCTTGTAATCAAAGGTGATCCGGGTCTTTCCGGTGAACTTATCCCTCGCATCTCCCCTCCAGCGGATCATAGCGGGAAAGATGGTGACGTCGCTCTGTTGGTTCCACGAAAAGAACCTGATCACCTCACAAAACCAGACCTGCATGTTCAAAACATCAAAAATGTTATTTTCTCTCATAAAAAGTCTCAAAGACAGAAAGTAAAAGAGAAAGGAAAGTGAGACTACCTCAAGAGCAAAAGAGAAGCAATCCATCGAAGCAGCCTTGTTACGGCTGTACATATCCAGGGAGAAGTATAGCTCCGCCAATCCGGCCTCGCCCCATGAGACCGTCCCAATCCCATCAACGTCCTCCAGAGATTCGAGGAGGCAAGTCATAGCCAGAGTCCCAGAATTGGCAAAGATGGTGACTGACAGCATCAACCACACAAAGGCTCTAGCAAGCTGGTGGGCAGTCACCTCACTAGCAGCAAAGTCCCGCATGCAGTTCTGGACTGCCACCTCGACGTTCCTCGTCTCCATTCCAAGCCCCTTGGGAATCATCTCAAACCCGACCAAAGCCCTGAACTCCTCCGCCGTGATATGGTCCCTCTAAGTCACAGGCCTCCCGGTGAACTGTAAGCCAGTGATAGCAGTGAAATCGGCCGGAGTCACCGTCAGCTCCCCCCCAGCTAAGATGAAAGCTGTGGGTGGTGTCCCACCAGAACTCAGATAGGGCCTGGACCAAGCCCTTGCTCTTCGAGGTAATGTGAATACCTCTGCCGATGGCCTCAATAAATAAATCCAAGCCGGTAGCCCTCACCAGCTGCTTAGGGTTCGCCCCATTCTTCTCGAAATCGGGCATCCTCTCCCACAGCTTTACTGCAATCTCAGAAGGCCCCCTAGACTTGTTCTCCTGTAGACAAGCACAGCAAAAGAAATGTGTCAGTCTTTTTCAAAAAAGCATGCATATATTCAAAAGTGCACATATTTTCAAAAGAAAAGCATTCATGAAAATTTTCTAGCATCCTTTGCATCGAAAACGTGTCTTTCACATCGTGTCAAGCACATTGCTTTCCTAAGCACAAAATCACAATTTTCAAAATTATTTGCACATAAGCATTAATTTTTTTCTCAAAAAATGGCATGCATGAATCCTTTTCACCGTCCAAAATCCCGTTTTCTCATCTATGACCTAGTTCTAGCACATGCAAGAACTCCGTCACCTCTTAGACAATTATCCCTCTTACTTTTATTTTCGAAAAAAAAGTGAGTCATTCTCATTATTTTGTCAAATAAATTGCACATGCATGTTCTTTCATCTTCTTAGCCTCATAGGTTAATCATTAAGATTTCAAAATCATCGCCAAAAATCCTAGAAAAATTTGAGAAATTCCTAAAGCTCGGGTCAAGCCCTAAATCAATCAAAATTCAATCAAAATCGACGGAATTGAGCAAACTAAGAATGCTTACCCCAACCGATTGAGGGTTTATCGATTTGTGCTCCCTTCTACCCGGATAGAGCTCCGATGGAGGTGTAAGGAAGTCATACCTCCTCTCCATACGGACGAGTTCCTTCCTCCTCCTTCTCGCAGCCGCGGAGATGTTCCTTCTAGCTTGCCTTGGCATTGGATTCCCCTCCGGATCCATCCTAAATCAGTAGAGGCAAAAGGATTGAAGGATTTTGAAGAAAATTCTCTCCCTCCTCTCTCTCTTTCTCAGCAGTCTTGGGCGGCAATAATGCCCAGTCCCCGTTCGAATTTTGTTTTAAATAATCTGGAAAAATCAGGCTTCTGGCCGTACGACCTCTTTTGCCTCCCTCTCATGCTGGGCGGCCTCTTTCGCTCTGAGCAGAAATTACCTTTTTGCCCCTGGACTTTCCACTTGGGCATGTAATTCCCGTTATCCTTTAACTAAGATAACGTCGTTTTCAAAAGATATCCTTTATCTTCTAAGCAAATAAGCTTTCTTCCCCAGTCGCCTCTGTTACTTCCGTTATAACAGGATAACGCTAGGTGACAACCTCCGAATTGTCGAAATCTGAACTTTAGCTACCTCTATCACGAATAGAGAAGTACGCTCAAGCTCTCCAAACTTTAGCTACCTCTATCTCCTCGATAGTGAAGTACGCTCAAGTTCTTCAAACTTTAGCTACCTCTATCTCCTCGATAGTGAAGTACGCTCAAGTTCTTCTAACTTTAGACCTCTATCTCCTCGATAGTGAAGTACGCTCAAGTTCTTCTAACTTTAGCTACCTCTATCTCCTCGATAGTGAAGTATGCTCAAGTTCTCCTAACTTTAGCTACCTCTATCCCAGATAGTGAAGTATGCTCAAGTTCTCCTAACTTTAGCTACCTCTATCTCCCAGATAGTGAAGTATGCTCAAGTTCTCCAAACTTAAGCTACCTCTATCACGAATAGAGAAGTACGCTCAAGTATCCAATCAGGTGACAACCTCCATTAATTGTCAAAACCTCAAGGATCCTAGACATCGTTCCTAGCTATCTAGTGATGTTTGAACTACGACCAAGGCTTGATTCCTTCGGGAT
The DNA here is from genome assembly GCA_022495995.1 of Adenophora triphylla var. japonica. NCBI lineage: Eukaryota > Viridiplantae > Streptophyta > Magnoliopsida > Asterales > Campanulaceae > Adenophora > Adenophora triphylla. The sequence goes on from JAFEMH010000490.1 coordinate 644,154, forward strand.
ACGTAGGTAGCCTTTCATAAAAGGTCCAGCCATCCGACCACTTTGGTCACCCTGTTCCTTCGTCACTCCTCAGTGATGAAATAGCCCCTCATAAAGGTCTTGACATCTGACCACCTCGGTCACTTCTAGCATATCCCCAGTAGGATCAATTGCTTGACCTCCTAGGTCATTTTCTCTTCTATTTCCCCAGCAAGAGACCAGTTTTCTCTTCTCTATTCCTCAGCGGATCTTTTCTGAACTACGGCCTGGCTTGATTCCCACTCGGGATACGTAGGTAGCCTTCCAGAGGTTCAGCCACTCAACCACCTTGGTCATCCTAATCCATCTCGGCATTCGCCAGATCGGATCCTTTCCTATCGACAACCCCACTCGCCCTGCAAGTGACGTTGCCGAGGGGCTTCTGTAAGTACCCAAATCTGGCTCATGCCTTTCGGTTAATTTTCTCGGCAATTTCGGTAATTCCCCAGACTTTTCTAGAGTTTCGGAGCAATTCCGGAACTGTTCCAAACCTCTTAAAGGCTGAAGGGAATGCTTAGTAATTAAGAAACACGTTTTTCTTAATTACAAAAAGCTTCTAGAATTGCCACCTTTCATGATTCTAGAAACATGCTGAGTCTTTGTGGATAATGCCGCACGGCTGCATTAGGAGAAGACTCCTAGCCGCACGGCCTCATTACTAGCGATTTCCAGACTGTCTATAAATAGAGCCCTCCTCTTCCCATTTTAGCAAGACGAAAAACACACACCATACACCATACTCAACTTCAAAAGCTCTCCAAAACACTGCTGGAAATCCAAGAGGTTGAAGAAAGCCAAGAAGCCACCTCCCTCCTCCTTGAAGATCCCAAAGTTGGTCCTTCCACCTAGCAAGACCCAAAGAAGAAGAGGACACCACCATTGGTAACCTCTCACTCCCTTACCTTGCATTATACTTGATCTATGTGATTTAATTGTTCCTTGCATACATAAATTGTCATTATCTTGCTTGGAACTTGGAATTTATCATTAAAGATCCTATCTTTATCATACCCACTTTTCCCCTTAGCATCCCTTGCATGAATTAAGCATCACTTGCTATTAAAAATGTAATCTTTACATCCAAAGGTGCATCCTTTGCACCTAAAAACCTCCTTTTTACACAAAAAAAGTCATCTTTATGCATCCTTTGCTCATAAAAATGCAATCTTTACATCCAAAATGCATCATTTGCATATATAAATCATGTCTTTATAATAAAGGGGCATCCTTTGCACCTAAAACCCATTTACATGCATCCTTTGCATTAAAATCATCTCTTTGCATGAACCTAGCAACCTTTGCTTTCAAAAATGAAATCTTTGTGTATCCTTTGCATATTAAATCCTACTTTTCCTCATAAAAATGCATCATTTGCATAAAGATCACTTCTTTACATCAAAAAGCATCATTTGCAATCAAAAGCATCCTTTGCAAACCAAAAATGTCATCTTTTCACTAAAAATGTTATTTTTACATGCATTCCCCCATGTCCCAATTAGCAACCTTCGGAACGGACCGGTGTAAAGATCCTATCTTTCCATCGTTCCTTCCATTAAAGGTGCCACAATTTCTTTAGAAAGGGATAACCTTGAACTCGATATCTCCGATTATCGCTTGAGACGAGCATGATAGCTCCAATATAAGCTCAATCGTCTCAAGGCCTAGGATTGATGGGCTAAGGACACTCCTTTCTAAAGAACCTCATTTTGGACTATAAAAGGGAGTCCTTCTCTCGATCATGCAAGTTCCGAGGTTAAAAAGCGATGATCACAAGTCCAAGATGAGGACGGGATCAAAATCCCGAACACATAAAATCCAAGAAATCCCGAGCGACAACCAATAAATGGTTTGTACGTCCGGAAGACAACTTGGGACATTCCCCCCCCCCCTCTTTTCAAACACATGCACACAAAGAAAGCACGCAAGCAAGCACGATAAACAGAATCTAGGGAGACTTGCTACGGCAAGGCACCTTGGGTGAACGACGATCCGTTCTTCCCAAGGAGTAACTTAACCTCCGAACCCATAAAAAACCTTTTTTTCAAAGTTTTGAGAAAATCAAAATGGCGTGGCGACTCCGTTTTTCAAATTAAACCGGATGTCTTCAAACTCGCGTGAATCCAAAAATTTGGGCACACATTCACAGGTACGTCCCACTTTCTTTACAAAAAATTATCAGGTACGTCCCACTTTATTTACAAAAATTATCGAATCCTTCCTACTTCTTTACAAAATCCATCCTTTCTTGCGATCTCCGTTATTCCAAGATGAAGGAATAACATTTCGCTCTTTTTCGATCTCTGTTATTCCAGATTGAAGGAATAACATTTCGACCTCTCTCGCGATCTCCGTTATTCCAGAATGAAGGGATAACATTTCGCTCTCTCGCGATCTCCGTTATTCCAGGATGAAGGAATAACATTTCGCTCTCTTTCGATCTCCGTTATTCCAGATTGAAGGAATAACATTTCGACCTCTCTCGCGATCTCCGTTATTCCAGAATGAAGGGATAACATTTCGCTCTCTCGCGATCTCCGTTATTCCAGGATGAAGGAATAACATTTCGCTCTCTTTCGATCTCCGTTATTCCAAGATGAAGGAATAACATTTCGACCCCTCTCGCGATCTCCGTTATTCCAGGATGAAGGAATAACATTTCGCTCTCTTTCGATCTCCGTTATTCCAAGATGAAGGATTAACATTTCGACCTCTCTCGCGATCTCCATTATTCCAGGATGAAGGAATAACATTTCGCTCTCTTTCGATCTCTGTTATTCCCAAATGAAGGATAACATTTCGCCTCAGTAAAAGTTCGAACTACGGTCTGGCTTGATTCCTCTGGGATACGTAGGTAGCCTACTTTAGGTTCAGCCAATTCGTCACATTTGACACCCCTTTCCCCAGTGGATTCCGAACTACGATTATGGCTTGATTCCTCCGGGATACGTAGGTAGCCTTTCATAAAGGTCCAGCCACTCGACCACTTTGGTCACCCAATCCGTCTCGACATTCGCCAGATTGGATCCTTTTCTATCGACAACCCCACTCGCCCTGCAAGTGACGTTGCCGAGGGGCTTCTGTAAGTACCCAAATCTGACTCATGCCTTTCGATTAATTTTCCCAGCAATTCTCCAGACTTTCCTAAAGTTCGGGAGCAATTCCGGAACTGTTCCAAAACACCTAAGGGCTGAAGGGACTGCTTGAAATTAAAGAAACACGTTTTTCTTTTATGCAGAATTCCCTTCTAGAAGACTGCCACCTTGCATGTTTCTAGAAGGAACTGGATAAGGCTTGCTATGTCGTACGACATAACCTGCCATGAAAACTTCTAGAAGACTGCCACCTTGCATGTTTCTAGAAGGAAAACGGTTATGGCTTGTTATGTCGTGCGACATACTAAGCCACTACCATGCAGCCTATAAATAGAGGCCTGCACCTCTTATTTTAGGCACCCCTTTTCACTCTCCAGTATCCCTATGATAAAATACGTCCAGTAGCCTAGTCTCTCTCCTCATATACACCCAAAACACCCCCTAATTCCCTCAAATAAACCCACCATTCAACCAATCCCACACACACTTCCTATACACCTCAAGAACCAACGATTCTCACGGAGTCAAGGCTTGATCTCAGTCCCGGAGGTTGCTGTTTGAAGGCTCCTATATCTAACTTGATATAGGAAGTCGTGGTCTTCAAGGGTAACGATTTTCTACCCTTTTCCTCTCTCTATCTCCTTTGTACATGAAATCTCTATACTAAATGTGTGGATAATGAATGTATCTTGATTAAAGTTGCATGCTTTAGTATCATATTGCTTAGATCCACATCTGATTGCATACCATTTCATGTAATAGCTTCGATTTGACGTTGTTTTGCATGAACACTCGAGATGAGTGTGGATCCCGCATATCCACACCCTCTTGAAGTGTTCATTATTGACATACTTGCTCTCTGAGATCTATTTGTGAAGCAACTTGGCTATATTGATGCCTTGTTGCCTCTGTAGATCCCAGCTGTTAAGGCCTCTACAAATGGCTAATTATGTCACGCGACATAGGCAACCTATGTCACGCGACATAGGCAACCTATGTCACGCGACAACTTTGGCCAGATTGCAGAAACTTCATCTGTTCAGTCTGTAATCTGATTTTAACTCTTACCATGCTATAATATGATATCAATCTGCATTTAAACTAGGATATTTGCATACAAATTAGTATCCTTTGCATCAAAAGAACATCTTTTTCATCAAAAGGGCATCTTTTGCATAAAAATTGCATCCTTTATACTCAAAATCTCTTTTCACATTAAAGATGCATCCTTTGCACCCAAAAACTCATTTTTCATACATAAAAATGCATCCTTTGCATTCAAAATCATTTCTTCACATCAAAGTAGCATCCTTTGCTTTCAAAATAACATCTTTATGCATTATTTGTACCTAAAATACTATTTTCCACATAAAGTTGCATCCTTTGCATTAAAATCATTTCTTTACATAAATAGCATCCTTTGCAAACCAAATATCATCCTTTGCATTCAAAAATGTGATATTTTCCTTAAAAATGTCACTTTTATCTTAAAATATGCATTTCCCCCATGTCCCCATTAGCAACCCTTCGGAAAGGACCGGTGTAAAGATCCTATCTTTACATCGTTTCTTCCATTAAAGGTGCCACAATCTCTTTAGAAAGGGATAAACCTTGAACCTATATCTCCGATTATCACTTAAGACGAGCATGAAGCATCTATATAAGCTCAATCGTCTTAAGGTGTAGGATTGATGGGCTAAGATCACTCCTTTCCTAAAGAACCCCATTTTGGACTATAAAAGAGAGTCTTTCTCTCGATCACGCAAGTCCCAAGGTTAAAAAGCGATGATCACAAGTCCAAGATGAGGACGGGATCAAAATCCCGAACACATAAAATCCAAGAAATCCCGAGCGACAACCAATAAATGGTTTGTACGTCCGGAAGACAACTTGGGACATTCCCCCCCCCCTCTTTTCAAACACATGCACACAAGAAAGTACACAAGCAAGCACGATAAACGAAATCTAGGGAGACTTGCTACGGCAAGGCACCTTGGGTGAACGACGATCCGTTCTTCCCAAGGGGTAACTTAACCTCCGAACCCATAAAAACCTTTTTTTCAAAGTTTTGAGGAAATCAATATGGCGTGGCGACTCCGTTTTTTCAAATTAAACCGGATGTTTTCAAACTCGCGTGAATCCAACAAAAAACAAAATTTGGGCACACATTCACAGACGTGGCAACACATGACTGGGTGGAATTGGAGAGTGTGTCACACTCTCCGACATAGGCACGTTTAAAAGCTAGGCACCTTTCCTTTTTTTTTTTTTTTGGGACACTTGGCACACTTAGATTGGTTGGCTCAATTTTCGAAAAAAAAAAATTCACCCGAATTCTTTAACCTTAAATATTTTATAATAATTTTTTTTTTAATTTTGTTTTCACCAAAATTCATAATTTTTTTTCCTCTACAAATAGAGAGTAATTTCATTTGATTCGGACAAGGAAAAAAAATCCTCTTTTTAGAATATAAATGAAATATTTTATAAGAAATTATTTTTTTTTAATTTTTTTCCACCAAAAATCATAAAAAAAAGTTCCTAAAAAAATAGAGACTATTTTCATTTGATTTTGACACAAAAAAAAATCATCTTATGTGAAGTGAATATCAGTATTCTAAAAAATAAATATAGTATAAATAGGTATTTTAAAAGATGAAGGGGAAGAAGTGGGTTAGGGTTGGGGTTGATGACTAAAATAAATATAGGAATAGAGGAGTAATTATTCTGTAGTCATGTTCATAATAGAAAAATGAGAGAGTGAGAAAAAAATACCTGCATATATCATGTTTCTTTCTTAGACCAAATGCAATGGGATGTTGAATAAATTTTTTCAACTGTTGAATGGCTTCCAATGGGGGTGTTGAAAATTTTTCAACTGTTTAAACTTTTTAAGTTTGTTGAATTTATTCAACGGTTGTTGAATAAAAAAGTGGGACCCGTTTCAAGCCACGTGGCGCCATGAGAGTGGACAGTTTTGGCGCGTGTAAGTTAATCGCCGACAAAGGCGCGTATGGAGATGGGTTTTTTCCTTTTTTTTTCTTTTTTTCTAATCTCGCCACTTGTCATTTTCTGATTTGTTACTTTTTTTTTTCAAATTTCATCCAAAATTTTCAAAGGCAATTATTTTATATGAAAATAAATTTTTTTTATTTTTTACACCAAAATTCATAATTTTTTTTTCTCTATAAATAGAGTCTTGTTTCATTTGATTTGGACACAGAAAAAAAAACACTTTTTTTCAATATAAAATTTTCAATTATTTGAAAAATAAGGAATAAAAAATAAAATAAAATAAGTATGAAGTATTTTTTTAATTATAATGATAATAATAATAATTATTATTATTATCATTAATAATAATAATTATTATTATTTTTTTAATTAATAATAATTATTATTATTTTACTAATTATAAAAATAAAGAATATAAAATAAAATAAAAGTGGTGGGGTATAGGATGATGAGTTGGAAGGGTGTTGAAAAAATAAGGGTGTTGAAACCATTGTAAGGATTAAAAATTGAATAGGGTGTTGAATAATTAGATGGAGGAGAGAGAAGATGATGTGTCGTATTTTAAAGGGTATTGAAAAAATGGGGTTGTTGAATCCATTGTAAATGGTCTTACGTGGAGAATGGTGAAGACGAAGGGTTTAGAGTTAGAAAATAAAATAAGATTGGATTGGTAAATTGTAGCTTACTGTTTTTTTTTTTTGTTTAATGCCTCCGGGTTTTTGTAGAAAAGCGGTTTCAAAGAATGAGAAACCTATTTTATTTTTTTTTCGAAAAATTGTCAAAATTTAAGGAATGTTTATATACTAGTACTTCAATGCCCGTGCCATTGGCACGGGTCAGTATGAAAAGGAAAAGAAGTGGAAGAAATGAAACGCATAATAACTAAGACGATCTAATAATGATCATAACTTGTATTGAAGTAAGTAGATGAAGTATATGTTATATTTATTTACGATCGCTCTTCGTTACATATCAAAATGAAGATCGACACATTCCAATTTTCTTCATTACAAATCGAAAGGGAGATCACACTCCAACTATTTGTTAAGTTTTTCATTCCCACTGTTGGAAATTTAAGGTTTGACCAATTGTTGCTGCTTGATGAGCTTAGAGAATCCAAGAAGTTCTCTAAGTCTAACCACAATCACATTTTTTATTGTTGCCATTTGATATACGAAGTACTTGATTTTACAACAGAAACATTAACACAGATCAAACTCATAGCTTTTTATCATAAGGGCTTTTTCTTCCCATTAATCACCCAAAAATTCTCATAAGCTGCTTGACACGCCTGAGATTTAACCAAACAAAGAAAATAGGTCAAAAACGTAATAAAAAATTAAAGAATCAAATAATGGATGTGGAGTAAATTTGGTGTAATCCTTTTACCTACAGGCAAACCCATATTTTGGTCACTAAAGAAATCATATATTTTTGCAATGTCGTCATTGAAATTTAATTTTTTGCAATATCCTCATTCAAGTACACGATTTTTGCAATGTCCTCATTTCGTAAATGAAGACGTCAATTTTTTTAACGGTAGAGGGGTACATGTTATCACGTGACTAAAAGCCGTTATTAAATTAACTTTCCACATCAAACACAACCACAGACTAATAGAAAGACCCACACCATTTCATTTCCATTTCTTTTCATATCAAAAACACCATTTTCTGAATGATTTTCAATGATGGAAATTTAAGTTTACAACGGTTGTTAGTCACATTATAGCACATGCTCCTCTGCCGTTAAAAGAATTGACGTCTCCGTTTACAGAGTGAGGACATTACAAAAATCGTGTACTTGAATGAGGAAATTGCAAAAAAATAAACTTCAATGAGGACATTGAAAAAATATAGTTTCTTTATTGACCAAAATATAGGTTTTGCCCCTAACTAAATAATAACCTGATTGATAGTATCAAGATAAATAGTATATGGTAAGAAGCAAGGGGACCACGATAACAAATAGCTGCAAGACTAAATGATGCCACTGCAACCCATTCCTATATCACAATATCATATGATAAACTCTCCTGAATAAGAAGGAGAGCGAAGTCAATACCAAGCATACACGAATATATTTACATATATGATATAAAGATAATATGGTATTTATATTAAGCCTCTAGCTTTATCATAAATTAAAACTTTATACACTACAATAAGACTAATAGATAGTAGAGTAGGGTAAGAAAGAACTCGATGAATCTTTCTTACCATGCTATTGGATTTCATAGAATGCTGCCAATTATAGACCGTCCATTTCATTTATAATATTTATTCATTTGAGATAAGACGAATAGAGACGTACGTTTATGCTTGTTTTCAAATATGTAACGATGGATGCCATTAAAAAGACAACAGAATTGCTGGCGTGGATTGACTTAGCTAGCATATTAGTCCATTATTTCTATTAACGGCATCCATGTATTTTCTTTTATTGAAAACATAAATGCAAGTACACAGCATTATTTGTCAAATTTAAAGTATGCTAGTCTTTTTTTCTTTTTTGGAATAATACGCTACCTTAAATGGTCGATAGCCCTTAAAGATTTAGAAAATGTTATGTACAGTTCTCTTAATTGTGTAAGCTACAATATCTGGCTTCTCTTTGTAAAGATAGGGTGACAATTTCACATGCTTCTTTGAGTTCCCTAACAGCAGGCTGTTATGCGTGTTTTTTTTTTTTTTGTATGTGTTCACGCATTTAGTGTTTTCAGGCTCAGGTCCAAAGATTGTTAACTATTTCAATAATTATTCATGAGAAGTGTGATTTCTATAATGTGAATAATGAAATTGATGAGAAAATAAACATGTGTTTGGATAGCAAACATATGATAATGACAAAGGGGGAAAAAGAATTATATCATGTAACTGTAGCATTTGGTTTTAGCAAAATCTAATTCTCTGCTGCACATGATTTTAGATTTAGAAAGGTGCGATATAGGTGGAAGCTGGTATCCAGTTGAATTGGTATAATTCATTACTGATGGGCAGCATATCAAATTTCTGTTTTCATTTTTCTTTTCGACTTTTTAGCTTTTTTTTTTTAAGGGTACGCTTGCTTCTGTAATAATAGCAGTAAGCCTTGATCTCTTACTTTTTCAAGCATGACATATGATGCTTAAGTGGATCACTATGGTTTGCTTGGATTTTTCAGGTAATGATTGCATCAGGGTTACCTGGTGACTCCAATCTAATGAACGGCTTGACAGTTGAGGCTCCATTGACCATAAATATACCCAATAGCCAGTTATCAAGAGCTCCTTCAGAGAATTCACAGCTTGCTAGTGCTATGAAAGGGACCAACATCACAGTCCCAGTTTCTGTCCAAAAACAACCACTCCCCACTGTGACATCTGCGGAAGGATTGGATGTGAATGGAGCTTCTGCAAGTGGGAACCTTCCTCCTCGAAGGAAAAGAAAACCATGGACTACAGAGGAGGACGATGAACTGATTGCATACTATTTTTTCTCAAAAGCCTAAGCATTCTCAAAAAATACACTGGTCCTAAACACATTAACCCCCCCTTTAACTCCATACCACCAACAAAAGTTCCCTCAGTTGGAATGCCGTCATCTACAAAAACATATCAGGCCTCAATCGATCCAAATCCACCAGCAAAATCATATCTAATACCCTTAAACACTCCCTCAATCCTACCTCTTCTGAACTAAATTCTACACCTTTCATTTCCAATGTAATCCCCCAACTCATAAAAATCCTTCCCGATCTTCTCATCCATCTAAAACTCAATCTAACCCACTTCTCATCCTTCCCTCTAAACTTCTCTATTTCCAACCAACTCTTTTCATATATCGTAGAATGTGCCATTGAGAAATCTATCACTGCCAAGCACAAATTTCCTCCTTACAGCCTCTACAAAGTCCTCGCTAGACTTGGAACCACTAAGAATCAGTCACGACCTCCTTTTGTCCTTAACATAGTCAATAAAAAAAATACATTTTTAGACAAACAAATCAGATCACATAGAACATTAACTGCAAACTCAAAATGGCTTACCATTGACAGAAGACATAGAACATTAACTGTAATCTCCAAGAAAAAAAATAATTAAAGACAGATTTTCCATGATAGGCCTAACATAACCTTTTAAGGAAATCCAGAAGTGATATTTTAAAAACTATCCGTTGTTCGTCTTAATTCCTCTCCACCTTAACCCCTTCAAATTCGTTAAATTTCACTCCCTAAGAACAAAGATTAACAATCAGAAATGTTAATTAGGAATCAGGAAACCCTAACCCTAGCAGTGAATAGAATTGAAGGGAGAAAAATTGGGGGAAATGAAAATGTTGTGAGATTGAAACATTAAATGGGAGCGAATTAGTTGGGGGGAAGGGATCGAGATCTAGAGAGAGAAATGAATTTTACCAGTCGGGAAACAATGCCGTTGAAACGTTCTTTCGAGGACCAAACACACACACTCACACGCACTCAAGCACCTTCTCTTTCTCTCTCTATTTCTTTTCTCTCTCTGCAATCTGCAAGTTAGGGAGGGAGGAAAGACTATTTTGGGATGATCTAGAGAGTTGCCAACCATAGACCAGCCTCCGTTGGAAGGAACCGGAGCTGATGACGACGAGGGGATATTATTTCTGGCGATGTAATTTTTGTTTCTCCGTCTTCTTCTTCTTCTAAATCTTCGTCAAACAGAGTGGGTTACCGGTTGGAAGTTATTTTTTAAAGATTCAATCTCAGCCCTTGAATCAGATTTCCAAGATTGAATCTCAGCCTCTCTTTATGTAAAGCTAAGAGGCGGTTATTACCGTCCTCTATTGTATAATAGACTAGTACACAGATGCCCGTGCCAATGGCACGGGACGGTATACATGATGGTCAGGTGTAGAAAATATAAAGAACCCCTTTTAATTTTGTCGCTCTCACATAAATCCCCACCCCACAACCATTTTCGTCTTTCCCACATCAATCCTGAACCATACATCCATACCCATTAACAAATAAGAAAATTATGTTGTCTATAGCCAACAGCGAAAGAAAATCAGTTCTAAACTTCCAACATAAGTTGGTGATTTCAGTTTTCACTAACGAATTAAATAGAAAAAAATAATACCATTTCCTCTAAATTATCAGTTCTAAACTTCTAACCCAGTGATAAAGTCAAGCCCCACCCTCGGTGACTCCCATTCCAAATATACTTAGCTTTGCCACTTTTTAATACCAAATTATTGCCTTTACTGATGGCAACAGTGGCAACCGAGGAAGGGAGGGGGGTTTACGATTCAGAAGAAAAGTGGAGTGAAATGCTTAGCATTGATACCACCACTGCGAAAAGTCTTCAAGAATTGCAAATATGACCGACTTTTTCATACTCGCTGTGAAAAAAATGTCTAATGCATTCTGCACCTAGCAAACAAACAATAGGGAGGTTCAAACATATTAAATCAAAAATCTTAACTACAAAAAATCATAGAAAAAGATAACATATTATGATATCTGAAAGTTAAAAATAGACATTCATTTTAGATAGAAGTACTCCCTCCGTCCCAAATTGAGTCTAAAAATTGAGATTTTTCTTCCTTAAACCCCTTTCAAAATCGCCTAAAATATACGACGTGGATATCCAGAAAAGTTTGATAGTAATGGTTGTCCCTTAAAGAATGTTGATGCCAAAGAAAGCAATTATTCCAAGATTATTAGCCCTCACCTGAATTATATAAGCGTATTTCTCCCTAATTCTTGCAGTCTTCCCACGCCTTTTCATTGAAGAGTTAAACACCCGAGTTTAATCACCAAATAGAAAATAAATCATCTCCATACAAAAAAAAAAAAAAAAAAAAAAAACAAAGAACAAAATGATCATGAATATCCACACTTGAAAGTCCAAACATAACAATTCCAAGCACTCGCTTGAAGCAACTTTTAATCAATTTGGTTTCAAAAATGGACGATCAAACCAAACTGAAACAGTACAACCGAATTTCAATTTTACAAATAGACACTACTTTATTTAGAGAAGTAGATTATACCTTCTTCAGTGAGGTTCAAACATATTAAATAAAAAACCTTAACTACAACAATATGAGTTCCAACCACCAAGTAACACACATGTATGGGGAGACCTATGATTCTCAATCGTGTGCTACAAAATCCATCAACTCCGCTCAAAATGTAATATCAAAATCATTTAAAGTTAAGGACACTTGAAACAAACTATATTTAAAATTAATGATTATTTGATAGCCTTTCTCTCATTTGAAATTTTTTATAATAGATATTTTAATATTTAAGATATTTTTTGAAAGGTGTCAAAAGAAATATTTGTTTGCATTAAAAATTAATAATATTTCTGATATTAAAAAATAGAGAAATTTTTGTTCATTATTTTTTTAATTGATATTTACAAATTTTATGCTTCTACACTATTTATATTTCACTGAAAATATATGGCTAAAGAAATAATATGAAATAATTTTATTTATTTTTCTGTAATTTTAACACACATATATATATAATTTTTGAAATAATTTATGCACTATTTACAGTTTATTTTTAATATGAAATAATTTTATTTATTTTTCTGTACTTTTGTTTATTTTTATGTAAATTTTAAAATTATTTAAAAATAGATACAGTATATAATTAGTTTTTTTTAACAACAATGTGTGCATTGTAATGACTATTATGCCCTTATCATAATTACATTAGTCCAACCCATTTTACACACAACTTAAAATTTCCACCCTCTAACCCGGTAAATACTAAATACAGAGAACTAAAAATACAGGGAAGAAGAAAATTACCAAAATACCCTTTTATATACCTAATTTTTTTTTTCCCTCATTCAATTTTACGCCTTTCCATTCTCTCTCTAATTGCTCAGTCTCCCTCACCCATCCCTCCGGCCAGAGCAAAAATTGAATGAGGAGACGAACGGAGAAGACGAACGGAGGAGACGAACGGAGGGATATAGGATTTCTGTGGAGGGGATGAACGCACGGTGTTTGGGCTGAAATTGTGCCCATTTTGGAAGGGCGAATTCACGCTAATCTTGCAAATTTCATCGACGGAGGAGACGAACGGAGGAGACGAACGGAGGGATATAGGGTTTCTGTGGAGGGGATGAACGCACGGCGTTTGGGCTGAAAATTGTGCCCATTTTGGAAGGGCGAATTCACGCTAATCTTGCAAATTTCTATACTTGCGTTCCAGAGTTGGGCATTAACAAATTTGTTGTTTCGATTGGTAGTGGTTTAGGTTGGGGATTGATTGAGAATATCTCGTGTGAACTCACACGAGACACATCTCGTGTGAGTTTACACGAGACACATCTCGTGTAAACTCACACGAGATGTGTTTCGTGTGAGTTTACACGAGACACATCTCGTGTGAACTCACACGAGACACATCTCGTGTGAGTTTACACGAAATCTCGTCTGAACTCACACGAGATATCTCGTGTAGATTCACACGGGATGAGTGAGAATATCTCGTGTATACACACACGAGACGGGCAAGGGCAGGATTGGAATTTTTTCGTTCCGTGTATTTTTGAGGCCGTGTATTTAACTATATCCCTCTAACCCATTTATTTACCCAACTCTCTCTCTCTCTCTCCAACACAATCTAGAGAGATGGCAAAAACAAAACCCCCCCCTCTCTCTCTCAAAATAACAACCACCAGCATCTTCCACCATCTCCCTCCGTAACCACCACCGCTCACCCTTCGCCACCACCACCGATCTTCGTCACCACCGCCCATCTTCGCAACCACTGCCCTCCGTCTCTCTCTCTCTCTTGTTATTCTGGGTGATTTCAATGTTTCCCACTTCAACAACCCTCACGCCATGGCCACCGTCCCTCTTGATCTACACGCAGCCGTACATCCACTACCTTCAACGTCCACCGATGTCTCCTTCACCTTCCAGGTCATATCTCTCTCCGTCTCTTCTCTTTCTCCTCCACACGCCATGACCACGGTCCCTCCGGATCTATCCATGGCCACCGTCCCCCTGTGTTTGTGTTTAGATCAAACATCTAGGGTTTAGATATAGGTTTAATTTTTGTGCATCTTTGTGTTAGATTATGTGTTAGGGTTTAATTTTGTAAACCTAGATTTGGGTTTGATTTGATTTCGATGTTACCTAAATTTTGGAAACTCAGATATTTTGGTTTGCTTGAGATTTTAATTTTGAAAACACAGGTCCCATCATAATGTAAAAGAACCGATCCACTTTGTTCACCATGACTGGTACATTGTTCATTCTTATCTCCGAAATTTTGTTCACCTGACGCTACTATTTCTTTATGATTTGTCCTACGAAATAATCCAATTTTGAAAAAGTAGTACTAACTACAGTGTAATTTCCGCAAGATACATTATTTCAATCTATAATCTAGGCTTTCATAAAAAAAAAAAAACAAAAAAAAAAAGCCTACATCTAAAATAGTTTTAAATTTGTACTTAATCAAAGATCAAATTTAAATATTAAATTTGGAAAGAAGATAGCACTATGATTAATAAATACTCCATGAACATTTATAATCATTATGCATGAAAATAAAAAGAGAGAGAGAGAGAGAGAGAGTTAACATACACGAATTAAGGTTGGGATTGTTTGTCAGAAATGAACTTGGTGTTGACTGAGCTCTTTGCTTTGTGATGAATCTATATTTGTCTCTTCTCCTGTTTCTATTTTCTCTATATTTTTCTCCTCATTTATTCTTCCTGAATATATGCAGTTAACCGCCGAGGGGAGTTACCAACCACCGAGGGGAGTGGGTAGGTTTTTTAAGGACGATAATTTTGGGCCGTCGGATCAGATTTCCAACTTTCAATCTGAGCCGCCACTTATAGGGGGGCTAAGAGGCGGTTATTTCCTTCCTCTATTGTATTATAGATTTGTCAACCAGAAAATTTTGGGGGAAACATGTTTCTCCATAAGTTATAAAAAGTCCTGTTTTTAAATATATCGACTTGGTGTTTTAAAGCCTAAACTCACTGTTTTAAGGCATAAACTCGCTATTTTATTTTCTAGCTTAAACTCAATGTTTTAACGCCTAAACTCACTATTTTATTTTCTAGGTATTTTAAGGCCTAAACTCAATGTTTTAAGGTCTAAACTCGATAATTTTAAGAATGAAAAGTGGATTTTTTATAACTTATGGAGAAACAGATTTCCCCTAAATCTTACTCTTTGTCAACAATAAAAATGGTTACCAAAACTTTGTATTAATATTTTAACTGCTCGATATCAATAAAGATGTAATGAAAAGGTATATTAATTAAAAAGATACATAATTATAAAAATAATGGATAATGAAAAGTTAAATTAATAATGACCAAAAAATTCTCATGTGACATGAACATGACCGGTTTATGGTAAATTTCTAACCCATTTTTGATGTTAGGGTGCATATTGAGATTGGGAGTTAATTGAAGTGCCACCACCTTGAGACAAAATTCATGTGAGGGTAAAAAGTGAAAAAGAATAATATTTTGGGAGGCTAAACATATTTTGATCAATTATTTATATAATTATTTATTTGGATATGAGATAATTTTTAAATATTAAAGCTTAACTAGTGCTACACCCGTGCGTTAAACGCACGGGCCAAATACTATCTTATTTCACGAAAAAATAATATTTTATACAAAGTTAGACATTTGGAAAATATAATTGAAGATAACTCCAATAATTAAGACAATATTTTTTGACAAAAAAATCTTACACGTGTTAATGAAATAATATTACAAATTTTGAAAAATTTCCTTGTAAACAACATTAGTTGTTTGACTTGTTGACTTCCCCTCTTCATCACATATTAAAATTTTCAAACCAGCACGATTAGTTACCCTTGACAATGCAACATAGAGCTGACCATGACTAAATACTGATCTTTTGAGAAAAAGGGCAACATGAGACAGCGATTGACCCTGACTTTTATTAACTGTCATTGCATAGAAAATAATCAACGAAAACTGTCTCCTTTGAAACTTGAAAGGCAACGATAGATCCGAGGTAGTCAAGGACATAGCCAAAATCAAAAGAATTACTATACCTATAAAGCTTAATTTAGATTTCTTTTAAATAAATAAATTCATCAAAAATATATAAATGTATTAATAATAATAATAAAGTTACAAATTTTGAAATATTTTCTTGTAAACAACAATTTTAGTTTCATTCACAGTATTTCCCTTTTCATCAACCACTAATATCTTCAATCCAGTATGAGTAACTGACCATGACTAAAATCAGGTCTTTTTAAGATGTCATTATTTAGATATTTAGATATTTTATGTATCAATCTAAAGAGAAAATGATTTTTATTTATTTTCAGTAAATATTTTATGGCTCAAAATAGGTGTACTCTTCGTAGGTCAAAGACAGTAAATGTCATATGCTCTTCATAATTAAAAATTTAAATCGATATTGAACATATACCATTCTGTAAAAATGTGTTCATATAAACCAATTAATTTACTTTTTCTCAAATATAATTATTCACACATAAATATTTGTAAAGATAAAGTCCATAAATATTTGGGCCATAGTAAATCACAAATATTTCCAAAGAATAATTTCGGCCCAATTCATAACATTAAAAGATGGCCCAATTTGGATATTTGATAATCATATCAATTTGGCCCAATTTAGTGATATTTAAAAGGAAACTCTTAACTCTAAACCTAATTCTTTCTTTTAAGTTGCTTCATCTGTTTCTCTCTCTATAACCGCCGCTACCTCTCTCTATATCCATATCGTGAAATTATCTCTCCTTTGACCAAAAATCCCTCAATTCGCCGCAAATCTGTCTTGTTCATGAATTCCAAGAACAATTTAAGCTTGATGGAGCGACATAGAAGACATACGGATCTCGATTTCCCGGGATCATTCTAGCGTCTTTCAAAGCCCTAAATTCTATGTCATGACTATCCTTTAATTCCAACCCTTGATTTCGGTAATACTCTTTTTTCTTAATATTTTGTTCCTTTATTTTTGTCCAAAATAAAAAAGGTTCATTCTATTTTTTAACAACAATCGTCAATGCCATGAACCTTTTGTTTTTATATTTGTTTGCCTTTTTTGTATTGATCTGATGAAAAAAATTGTTGCTTTCGTTTTCAGTTAGCTTTATATCGATTTTCTACTTATAAATTTATTTCAGAAAATATCATAGTATTATAAATATAGGAATAGATATAAAGAATAATTTTCTTTTATTTTCAATGGTTGAAACATAAATATTTGTTTTATGTTATTTTCAGTTCATTTATTTGAAAATCTTAAGTAAAGAGTTACCTTTAGTTTGGACTTGTTATTGGGCCATAAACTATCTTATACATTAAAATATGCTTGATAAGCATTGTCTCTAATCAATCTACCTTGCAAATTTTCTGTGAAACTGAGAGTTCTTTGGTAATATGGAAAATTGAGTCAAAAAATTTAGAAACACTATTTTAAATGGGTGGAAACTTAACAGGCAAAGATGTTTTATTGCAATGAAAAAGGATCTTGTGTGTGTATGTATTTCATTTGCTTTGTTCATCCGTATCTTCTACTATTTTTTTTAATAAAGCTTACTGACATTATATACTTCTGTTTTTAATAATAGTTTGGATATGGGTGTTAATTGCTATTGCAGATGGTTCACGTATTTGAATTCTGATTTCAAAAAGGCCGATGGTCACCACATGATGATAGGCTCTTATGCTAGGTCAATATATTACTCTTAACATTGATCTTAATTATCCATATCAATTATCATGTTGATTTCGTAATGCATATTAGATGCAACCACAATGTTTCAACTTAGATAATGGCCCCCTTTTTGTGGCGTAGGGAGTAGTTCGCGGCTCAATTTTATGTCTTAGTAAACCCCTACCAACCAACCTGCATACAACGTCTTTAAAAAGAAACAAATACAATCAGTAATCTTGTAATGTTCTAACAAAAGTTATTTTGATATGGATATTAGAAATGCCCTAATTATTACCTATCAAGTCAGAGTTTACCACATTAGTAATAGACGTTACTTCAGGACATGCCATTAAATTATATACTTGTCTAGGAAGATTCATATCACCGAGTGGAATGGCATTAGTTGCTTCAATAAATTGAACTTTGTATCCATGAGTTGTTATTCTATACTTGCCACGTTTGTCAATCACACTTATGTTGGAGATGTAATACAAGGAATGTTTCGTCAGCTTGCTTTCAAACTTTTTCAAGGTTGACTTGGTAATAGTGGCTTGAATTCTTTCTCCCTGCAGATAAATTCAGAAAGAATAGGTTAACAAATCATGGACTAACCTCTCAATCTGTAATAGATTTCAAGTTCATTTCATTTGCAAGGTTACCAGTTGACTCAGGTAAAACCTTGATTACCATTATACTTTTGCTCAATAATGCACATTTTCGACAAAAGCCTTCTTTTTTTGTTGGATTTTTTTGTGCTCATGCATAGTTGTATTTTAATCTATGTGTTAATTTTTTCCTTTGATTATAAAAAGTGGTTTAGTTCTTAAGATTGAGGCATTAAAATGAAATTTAGATATAATTTTTTAAGCACGACTTGATTAAAGTTTTGATATATGATGAATGCCACAATGTTAGGGTATAACTTGATAACAGTTCTAATATTTTGTTTGATAAAAAGAAAGGGTGGCCTGGAGGATAGATAAGTGAAATCTATCAGAAACTGGTCCAAGTATTGAGATGCACCCCCAGGCTTCAATATAAGCTAAAATTTACCACATCTATTAATTCATTCAGCCTTGCAATCAAACTAAAAGAATGTTGTGTCTTTCAAAAGATGCAAAAGCAGCAATAGTTCAATATATTAGTGATTTAGAAGTTCTGATGTAAAAAAATACAAATAAACCTGAATGTGGTGATGAATCGCATATTGTTCCCATGATTGAAATTGAAAGGCAGAGAGGTTTATATTAATGATGTAACTAACTGATAATGCATTTTAATTAAACTATTTATTGGTTAATTCTTACAATGATCAATCTCACAAGTAAAAAAATAAAGTAGTACTACTAATGGTGCGTATCAAAGTCAACAGGTAAATCTTTAAAGTCTTTAAAGTTTTCAATGCCCCTCTATGACTGCTAATGTAAATAAGAATGATAGTGTACTGTAGTAAGATAAATCTACCGACTCAGAGTTTTTCTAAACTTTTGGACATCTAATGATCTGATACTTATTCTTTCAGTTTCATTTTAGGGGGAATGGTTGAGAAAGAGGAAATGAGGAAATCATTTGGATATACCATACAGAAAAATGAAGAATTACCTCTGAGTCCATGAGTACCAATTCCACACTAGGAGGCAATATCATTCGGTTATCCGTTGGAACAACCCATTGCGGGTCCTCGAAGATAGATAATGTCATCGCCATTGCCATTGATGTGGTGATTTTCTTTGGAGCAAGAAATAGAAGGATATGGGGAATGATAAATTGAAGAAACCTTCAAGTTCAATGTAACCTTTTAAATCGAAAAGTCTGACCTTACAAATTACTGTCTATTCAAATTATTAATTGTAAATTGTATATTTTATTTTTTGTTAGAAATATGTGATAATGAGGCCAGTTGGTTTCGCATTGGGACTCAAATATGGACTGGAATCAATGCCAAAGCCATAAATGTTGTTATATTCCAGGCATTGTTTGGTAAGCCCAATTATTACTTCAGCATTGATAAAGGTGAGAAAGAAGTTAAATATTTAACGGAAGATAATGGGGCGTATCATTAAATTTTTGTTTCTAAATATAATTTTCAATTTTGGCGCCAAATTACCTCTTTTAGTAAGTGTGCCAAAATCACTTGGGTCATTATATATATATAGATATAGATAATTTAATAAAGAAACTTGATCACTCCGTGCATCGCACGGGTGATACACTAGTATGAAATTAAACCGTATGAAATTAAACCATACTTATATTTGTACGAATGAGAATGAATTTTAAGTAATTACTTAGGTCAATTGAGTTATTCTAATAAAATTTTAAAAATTGTTATTTATAATATTTATAATGGTGTACCAATCACAAGTTTTATATTTACATTAAAATAATTAAATATATCTTTAAATTTTTGCTCAAAATTATTTCGTATAACATGAACTGCCTCTCAAAACCCTAACATAAAGTATATAAAGTCTGCGAAAAAACCCTACTGAAAAGAAACCCTAAAACTACGAAAAGGTCTAAAACAATGAAAAAACGGATAAAAACTTCAGAAGGCCGTTTGAGGCCCTTAGAAGCGTTTTTTGGCTTATTTATGGGCCGCTCAAGGGGCATATCCCGGTGACTTTTGTTCCTCTCGAAAAGACGGTCGTTTTGATATGTTGTGCGTCCCGTAACTCCTCTGAAATCAAAAGTTACGCCCGTTACGGTCGAACGCATCTAAAAACTCGAACGCCAACTCTTCAACTTCATCATTCTCCCCACGCCTGAAAAAATTCGTCCTCGAATTAACAACCACTTCATCATTAGACGAATCCCCAGCATACGGAACCAAATGCTTCACATTAAAGACATTCGAAGTACGAATATGACTTGGCAGCTTCAATTTGTATGCATTTGAATTAATCTTCGCAATGACCTCAACATGACCAATCTTCCTAACTGACAGCTTATTATACTCACCAACTGGAAAACGATCTTTTGTCAAAATAGCCCACACAAAATCACCAACCTGGAACTCGACGAGACGCCTTTTCTGATCAACTGCCTGTTTGTACCTAGCGTTCGCAGCCTCCAAATTAGCACGAACCTTGGTATGAACTTCCTGCAACCCAGAAGCCAGATCGACCGCTTTACAATGCACCTTCTGTTTGCTGGGCAATGTAAGCAGATCCAATGGACCCTTAGGCTGTACCACATAAACCACCTGAAACGGACTAAAATCGGTACTGCGATTAATGGCATGATTGTGTGCAAATTCCGCTTGACACAACTTCTGATCCCAAGATTTAGCATGACCCCAACCAAACATCGCAGCAAATTACCCAACGACCTGTTCACCACCTCGGTCTGACCTTCATTCTGAGGATGGTATGCACTGCTGAAATTAAGCTGAGTATTAGCCATTTTCCACAAGCTGCGCCAAAAATGACTTAGGAACCGAGTATCACGATCAGACACAATAGAAGACGGTAGACCATGCAGACGGTAGACCTCCTTGAAAAATAACTGAGCCACATTAACCGCATCAGTTGTGTTCTTACATGGAATAAAGTGAACCATTTTGGAAAACCTGTCGACAACCACAAAGATGGAATCAAACCCCCGTTGTGTACGTGGCAACCCCAAGACAAAATCCATACTAATCTCCGCCCACGGCTGACTCGGAACAGATAATGGCATATACAACCCCGCATTAGTAGCAGCCCCTTTTGCCATGTGGCACACCCGACACCGTTGCACATACTTATCGACTTCCTTACGCATACTCGGCCAAAAATAAGAGGCCTGAACAAGCTGCAAAGTACGATCACGACCAACATGTCCCTCACCGTGAAGCTCCTATATAATTAGCAAACGGAGACTACATTCAGGAACACATAACTGATTACCTCGAAACAAGAACCCATCATGAATCAAGAAATCTGGTTTACGTCCAGCCCGAACATCCGCCAACACGATCGAAAAATAAGGATCAGCAGCAAGCAACTCACGGAACGAATCAAACCCAGGTACTTCCACTCGCATAGTAGTTAATAAACCCCGACGCCTACTCAAGGCATCAGCCACCTTGTTAGTAACTCCAGCTTTATGATTGACCACAAAAGTGAATTGCTGCAGAAAAACAATCCACCGAGCATGGCGAGCCGAAATCTTGTCTTGACCATGAAGATGGCGCAAGGAGTCATGGTCGGTGAACAAAATAAACTCCTGATGGAACAAATAATGCCGCCAATGCTTCACAGCTTGTACGACAGCATAAAACTCCACATCATAAGTACTATACCGTGTCTTGGCTCCCGCCAGTTTCTCACTGAAATACGCCACCGGACGCCCATTCTGACTCAAAACAGCCCCAATACCCACTTTAGAAGCATCCGTGTGTAACTCGAATGGCTGTGAAAAATTGGGTAACACTAAAATAGGAGCAGTTGTCAACCGCTCCTTAATCTGCTGAAATGCTAAGTCGACTTCAGCAGTCCAAGTGAAACGAACCTCTTTCATACAATCAGTAATAGGAGCCATGATACTACTGAAGTGAGGAATGAAACGTCGATAGAACGATGCCAAACCATGAAAACTCCGTACCTCGGTGATCGTAGTAGGGCGAGGCCAATTCCGATACACCTTTTCCACAATCTATGATTGGTTGGTTTCAGCCTTCGATTTATGATGATGAGATTATTAGTCATCGATTCGTTGATCCGTTTGATATCCCTCATTCAAAGACATTTTCTTCTAGTTACATAAAAAATTTGTTACTTCATGAGTTTATTAGATTACATTGGACGGATTGGATGGAGGTTGTTACTCAAGTAAGCAAGTTTAAAGTCCGACAAGGTTATAAAGGAAGATTTCAAGTGTTCAAGTATTATTTCAATGAGAGGATTGTTACAAATATTTTTTATGCAATGATCAAGATTCGACTACAACTTGCTGCAAATTCGAGGACGAATTTTTCGAAGCCGAGGAGAATGATGAAGATGAATATAGTGATAAGTATAGTTTTAGTTTTATTTATTTAATGTTATTTTCGGATTTAATATTAGGTTGTTAGTATTTTTGGTATTAGAAGTATATTAGGACTTTATTTTAATGTTTTATTGATTGATTAGGTTACTATATAGACTAGGGTTATTTTGGGAAGTTTTTGACTTGTTTTTCAAGTCCTAGGGTCACTATATAATTAGGATTAATTGTAATTCCGAAAATCAGTTGTTGATTAATAAAAATTGAGTGTTTACTCTGTTAAATCCGGAAGTTTGAGTGTTCTCCTTTCGTCCAACTTTTGTATTGATTAAATTCTATAAGGTTGAAGGTCTCTTGCTAGGATCGATTAAATTCTTCTAGTAATTGACATCTATCAAGTCTTCCGCTACGTCACCATGTGATCTAAATTGCCTAATAACTTCACTTAGGAAATTTATATTACGGCACAAACGATGGGAGATGGGATAATAACTTCCCGAGAAAATCTTGGTTGCCCTCCACCAAGGTTTAAGTAAATCTAATAGCTCGGTAGCTATCATCCAATCTGTAAGTGCGAGTGTTTCACACATATTTTTCAAGGATGATTTTTTAATTATTAGGATTTGTATCTTTCTTATTTTTAGAATATATTTGTAAATATCTCTTTAGTTTATTTAGTTATTTATTTTATTGACTAATCTACTAACAAAATATGAATTTGTTTTAGTATATTTTGTTTATTTAGTAGGACTCTCACACAAGAAAAGAAGTCTAAATGGAAAAGGATTGCTTGAGTGGTTAATGAGATAAAGAAGACTCAGTTGAAGAAGTAGTGTTCATCAAGTTTATCTCATCCTGAGTGGTTAAGGAGATAAAGAAGACTCAGTTGAAGAAGTGTTCATCAAGTTTATCTCATCCTAATCCATGATTTCCTTGGCTATATATATGAACATCTCAGTTCATTATTTTATATACCTTTTACAGACTCAATTGCTGAAGAATCAGAGAGTTTGCAGAGTCTTTTTGTGTGAGAGTTATTTGGTTATTTTTGTGTTCTCTTAGTTTCTTTTGTGTAAACCGATTCAAAAGCATTTTAATAAGAGAAATTTTATTGTCTACAGCAATTGTTGTAGATAGGTGTTACTTTGGTGTTTTAAATTCGTTTTTAATTTTATTATTCCGCTGCTTTTGTCGCTGATGCTAGTGCTGGTGTGATAGCATCAGTACTCACATCAGACGTCTGTAACTTCCTGTACACTTCCTAGCCGTTCCATTTCTTTCACAATCATACTCACTAATTCTGTAGTCCATTTGATGACTAGAAAAGTATTTTGTGAGGATTACCCTATATTCGACGGCTCTCTTCAACATTTTATATGTTGAGTTCCACTTAATATCCTCGACAACTTGAGGTTTCTTGTATTTCATGTTATAAGCGGCGCATAAATCGGCATAAAATATCAACCTTGGGTCGGAATTTCTGATAACATGGGAGGCCGTTTTGATGCTATTGGTGACGGACTTTAGTGAGTAGATCAAGTCTTGGACACATAGATTAACAATGTGGCATGCACACCTAACATGAAACAAAGCGCCATCTAGGGGAGGATTAAGCATTTGGATCAACATTGTGGCGGTGAGGGTATTATAAGTCACATTAACAAAGGATATTGTTAAAATTTTGTTGGTGATAACACTCACTCAACACATCCTTAATGTGACTTGTACATTGCAAAGCCGTGTGGGGATATGACATTGTTCTAAAGGAAAGCATCCCCTTTTGCAACATCCACTCCTCATCAATCCAATGAGCGATTATACAAGTAAAGGTTTCAGAATTAGAACTTAGAGTGGCCTTCCAAGCATCGATGGTCAAGCAAACATTACCCTTGAATTTTTGGATGTCGCTCGCTAGTTGAAGTTGACGAGTTTGGAAGAGCCTCTTTATATGCCTAGTAACAGTTTGGCAGCTCATTGGTTGGTATGACGGGTTGAGGCCTCTAGAATAGCGGGTGAGTCTCTCATCATCCGAAAATGAAAGAGGCAATCGACAACTCACTAGTAACATCGTAATCAAATCGACGTCCACTTTTGGGTAAGTGACACATGGTATATTTAGTTGCGTTTTCACGGTACCATCTATCCCTTTAGGGGATTCCTTATCATGTTTATCCATGTGCCTCTTTATATGGGAGGTACCATGTGCACCCACCGGATTTAAAAATTTTGAGCACCTCTTGCATTTGACCTTTGTTTCGCCTTCAATAATTACTAAATCATATAAATGGACATATTTGGACACTCTAATTTGTGCCTTACCCTTACCCTTATCCCACTAGGTGCACTACCCGAGAAAACATCGGTAGTAGGAGTATTTGAAATTGTGCGGAATTCGTGTGTAACTTGTATATCGTCATCCTCATTCCCCTCCCCACCCTCATCTATGTCTTCTATGTGATGATAGATTCTAGATGTATAGTTTGTGTTGGACTCATTCATCCAATCCGGAGTCGAATCCGGAGTATAGCCGAAAAATTGAGGGTGTTGATTGGGTTCGAGAATTGATTAATTAGATCAAACATAATTTGATCATTACTGTTTAAAAGGGAATTATCTATTCGTCCTAAATTTTGATGGGATACATTACGTGTAAAAGGAAATTATCTATTGAGTGGCGGTTTGAAATGGGTACATTTTGATTTTGATTTTGATTTTGTGGTGGGGGAGGGGGTAATATGCAAATATATCATTAACTAGATCATTCATGATAACAAGCAATATAAATTACCTAGCAATTAAAATAAAAATGCAACACTTAAAAAAATATTTTTTGAATTTTCAAAAATTTATAAGGATTAAATAATTTTGGCAATAATTTACTAACAATAAAAGTAAGCAATTATAATTTTTTTGTAATTTTCGGAATAAAAGTAATTTTTTTTTTTTTGGAATTTTTGAAATTTATGAAGATTAAAAAAAATTAACTACTTAACACAATATTTAACTAGCGAGTAAAGAAAAATTAAATACTTAAAACAATAAGATTACCTTAAACTCTTACGATGTAATCACAAACTTTGATCTTGAAAATATTTTGATGATTTGGTTTGAGAGAATGCTATAGGATTAATTGAATTTGTTTTGTAAGAAAAATGGTAAGACTTCCTCTTCAATTTATACTGATTATAAATTCACAACCAGGTCCGCACGGATCTCTTTGATAAATCTCTTTGATAAATGACCGTTGTGTAAATTGGACCAAAATACCCCTCAAACGAATTTATTAACATATATTGAAGGACATTTTAGACATTTACAAATAGGTCCGTGCGAACCTTTTTGTTACCGGGCCAAACGGGCCACAGACCAAACAGATAGTCTGATCCGCGGGCCAAAGCCCGGTCTGTGCAGACTTTCTTGATCCAAGTCCGTCACGTATGAAAAGCGGGCTGGACGGGTTACGGGCCACAGGCTGGACGGGCCCGGGCCAAACGGGCCACGATCCGTGCAGATCTCCCACGGATTTGAGCCCATTTTGGCCATCTCCCGTTTATATAGAGTATAGTAAAAAAAGAAAAAAAAATATTAATAAAAATGAAATACATCTCAAAATACAAAACCTTAATCTCAAAATACATCTCCATTTCTTATTTTCAGACTTGTAAAATTGCAAGTCTGAACATTAACAACAACAACCAACCCTTAATCTCAAAATAATTTGAGATTGAATAATATGAATTTTCATATGTCATCATTGTGTAAGAAATGACGAAAGAAAAAGATAAGTTAAAAGAGAAAATAGGTGGAGGGTGGAGTATATTTTTTTTTTAGAAAAATGTGAGGAAAAGCAGAAAAAAAATTGTGATAAAAAAGAATAAATATAAAATAGATATGGAAAATGAAAATAATAATAATAAATTAATTAAAATAAATCAATCAATCCCCATACCCCATGTGAATTATTCAGATTTATGTCATAATAATGTGACGAAGTTTTTATGTTGGCTATTACACATTTACCGCAACCCTCATCCTTTCCTTTAAATGTGCCAATATTTATATCGTTATTACATTCAAACTAAATTAACTAATGCTTTTTAAATGTGCCATAATTTCACATTTAAATGACCAAAAAAATTCAAAAAATATACCCGTAAAATATTTTTAATCATTCATTTTGAGAGTAATATTTTTTCAGATTCAACAACTTTCCGGACACCATAAGTGCGAAATAGATGAAACAGTTCCTCCGTTTATAACCTTTATTTACTTCCCTTTTACTTAAAACATACTCCCTCCGTTCTCCAGAGTCCGTCAGTTTCAACGATCGAAAGTTTAAAATTTTCCACAAGGTTTTTTTCTTTATGGGTCCCACATTTATGAACCCCACATGTCATACTCGACTCACGACAACTATCTACTAACTATTTTCTATCTCACTTTCTCCCTGTTACCCAACTATATACACTCACTACACATCACTTTTTTTCTTAATTTTTGAAGCACTTTATTTTTTACACTATCGACCGGGACGGAGGAAGTAGTACTTAAAATAACCGCATTGAATACATAATCACTTCTTTATATAAATGCAGACAGTTTAAAAAACAGATTCAGGACATTATTATACCAGTACAGGACATTACAACCCTTATTTACTTAAAATCTGATTATATAACATAACCAGACCACACCAACACAGACCGATCTTTGATGCGAGAGACAGACGGATAAATCTCAGCTTTGATAGGGTCCTCAAATGGATGAGATCAACCATGCATGCTTTATACGGAAACTAAAGGAGACGCACGTCAATCTTTCTTTCTTTTCGTCTTCCATTGTCATCCTAAGAGTGTACGAACCCTGAGTATGTACGCCACACCAAATAATAATTATCCGTGCATAAACTTCTTACAATTCTAAATTTTACGGGAAAAATAGAAACAGAAGATGGGATGATATAATATTTATGATTTCTTCAAGTATGCATATATTTTACTCCCTCAGTCCCCGAAATGATCTTCCCTCCTCTTATTGTCATTAACGCGAAGCTTGTTTAATTTCAGGTTGATTTAATTATCCGAATGGACATCTAAAAATTGCTACTGATAATATTTATAATGGTGTATTGATAACATAGTTCTAAATTTCCATTATGACAATTAAATCAATCTAAAATTATTCCTCGAATTCTTCGTGTCAACTTCAAAAAAAGTGGGAAGATCATTTCGGGACGGAGGGAGTAGCGGGAAACAAAGCTGCAGAAAGTTCATTGTTGGTACCCTAATAGGCCGAAGCTACATCTCAAAGCCAGATTACGAGCTCTACGCAAAGAATGAATCAGGCATATAGGCCCTATAAGAAACTCTTCGGATTGGTGTGTGATGTAACAGTTAAACCTCATGAAATTTTATTCCCTCAATGTGGAAGTGCCCAGTTTGTCTGGAACAAGTTGCTCCTGGTGAAGGAGAACAGTGAATCAGCCAAAGGTGTGTCTCGGATTCAGATGAGACCTATATAGCTACACAAATCTTAGTGGTGGTGTTAGAATAGCTTAGGGAAAGGGGAATTATGAAGTAGGAAACAGGAAGTAAAGAAGTAAACTCTACTAATCTCTCTCAGTAGAATCTCACAAAAGAAAATATTAATAGCCAAACAGGAGAATATCCAAAGAAATAAAACACTTAATAAATTTCCGATGCATCATTACAAGCTAAGACTGACTCTTTATAGAGACTAACTAGTACCAGAGTCCCTATAAATCTGGTCTTCTAACTAATGACTCGAAGAAGTGGGCAAACATCCCTAATAAAATGCAAAAGACTCAACAAACTAAATACTGACTTTAAGACGTGGGCAAACAGCCCTAATAAAGTGGAACTGACCAGACTCAGTCAACTACATGTGACTTATTCCTACGTGAGTAAGTAATGAGAGCCTTATCAGGTGGCTTGAACTTTTTGTGGTTCGTTGCATTGCTCGTTGGGGAATGGTCCATGTACTGTAGTTAGCTAGCTTCATAAATGTTGTCAGGTTGTGCATGTAGGTGTGCTCAGAGGACTGACCTGCCGGCCATTTTCAGTTCCATACACTGTCTGTGTGAAGTCGCTCCTCTTTTGGTTTGTACATACAAGCGTATGTGGTGCTGGTGTCACACTTGACCAGGCACTAGGTACACATGACAGCACTTTCGTATTCCCGCCTCCAATCACTGGGATGAGATAAAGGTCATCTACAAATGACTCATCCACATAGACACGAACAGTTTACCACAAGCGCGTAAAACTATTCATAATATTCCCCATGGGAACTTGCACTCCTACATTAGTCCCCTTGTGCAGAAAACTTAATTTGCGGGCTTATAGAGTCCTGTTCCATACTAATAAATAAAGTCCCAATGAAAAACGAGAACCAGAAGGGCGTCTGAAATAAATGCATTTTTATCATGATTTCCTAACTTCCACTGCTGTGAATAGGACACTTAGATCATTGTTTGACACTTTTTTTTTATAAGTAAAATGGTATATATAAACAAAAAAGCGTCAAATCAGGTGACGCAGCCTTTGTACACTAGGAGTAAACTCAACTAAAGCACCTAGCCAACCACAAACTATCCACAAATTCGACAAGAGAAATATAAGAAGCCGACATCGACCCCTTGCACCAAAAAAATAACATATGGAGAAGGGATTCTTTCAACTGGAAATAGACGACTCAACATTCTCAAAAGTTTGCGGTTCCTTTTCTTCCATATTAACCAACACACTCCCGGGGGGGCAGCCTCCCATATACAATTTCTTTTCCTTCGCTTGTAAAGAGACCAGCTCAAAAGGAGCTCCTTCACAGAGTTGGGCATAACCCACGAAAACTGGAACAAATTCAGGATGAAATTCCAAAGCTCCCTTGCAACCGGGCAATGCATCAAAACATGATTAACACTTTCTCCATTACTCTTGCACATAAAGCACCAGTTAACATAAATCTTCATGTGAAGCCGCAGGTCGTCACCTATTAGAATAGCTGCATTAGCGGCCTCCCAAGCAAAAAAGGCGACTCTAACCGGGGGCCTTAGATTTCCAAACTACTTTCCAGGGGAAAATAGGCCTAATGTTGTTGTTTGTCAAAATGTGATAGAATGATTTAACAGAGAAGCAATGTCCTTTAGCTCCCTTCCAAATAACTCTGTCTTCTCTATCAAAAGAAATCTTTTGTGAATAAAGATGATGAAAGAGTGTAGAAAGAGAATCTAACTCCCAATCTTGAAGATGCCTTCTCAAAATTGGACTCCAAGTGACAATACCTTCTTGTAGGTGCAAAACAGAACTAACCAACTCTTCCTTATTAAAGGCAATACTGTAGAGATCTGGAAAAGCTCCTCGACTCTATGTCGCCACACCACTTGTCTTTAATTTGACTTGAGAGCCATTACCTACTTCAAAAAAAAATAAAATTTTGCTTAAATAAATCCCAGCCTTTTTGAATCCCAATCCAAACACTAACCCCATTGGATGAAGACACCAAATTAGGAAACACAAGTGTTCACCATTCCCATACTTCCCCACCACCACTTTCCTCCGAAGGACATCTCTGTCTACCAAAAATCTCCAAAGCCACTTACCTAACAAAGCAACGTTAACCGAAGATTCTTTATTCCTAAACCTCCAACTCTCATGATAGAACAAACATTATCCCATTTGACAAGGTGATATTTCTTTTTGCCACACTGACGGGGATCACAAACAGAGACAAATAGTATGTAGGCAAACTAGATAGAGTCTTCTTGACTAGTGTTGATCGGCCACTTTTGGATAGATATTGTTTCTTCCACCCTTCAAATTTTTCAATCATTGTTTGACACTCTTCACAATAGAGAGAGGTGTATAGACCTATACATATTAAAATACGTCTCCTGTAAATTGTTTGACCAAATCAAACAGGAAAATACCTTAGTAGCAAAATCAATAAAACCATAAAAAAATAAAATAAAATAAAATAAAATAAAAAATCAAACACGTATCATAATCCTATTACCCCTGATCAATTTGAATTCCTCTAAACCTAAAGCTTACTTTGACCCTACAACGAGTATTAGCTTTATCAAATCCCTCACCATAAGCTAAATCTCATAACACTACCTACACCAATGCCATCTTTAATTGCTTCACCATCGGCAATGAACACAACCAATCCAATCCTAGTTCTCAATAGACCCTAACAAGCTAAGAGATCAATGAAAGGGGAAAAAGAGGGTTGTGATTTCACAATGATTAAAATCATAGAAAGGGACATATATACAAGATTGAGCTCTATTTTTATTTTATTTTTGCTTCAGGAGAAGAGGAAGAACAATATGAATTGAGTTGAGAGATGCAAGGACATAAATGCGGTTCAGATCTGAGGGTGTTGCCACCAGCTGGTTGTGGCATAATTCTAGGAGTAGCCTGGATTAAAGTATATAGTCCAATAACATTATATTACAACAAAATGGAGATCTCCTTGTACTAGGGAAAGAAGGCAACCACGAGGGTTAGAAAATGAGGGGTCTTTAAAACTCATCGATAGAAAAGGAGTAGGTTATTAAGACAGACAAAGAAAGGACTGGGGGGATGCGAGTTTTATATGAATGGAAATTCTAGCCAGCCTATTGAATGTTCATAGGATGCTGGACAAGTACCAACAGGTATTTGGAGCACATGTAATGCTGCCTCCTATAAGAAGGCATGACCACAGAATTCCAATGAGGGTGGCAATCCTATCAGTCAAAGGTCCTATAGGCAACCCCATTTTGAGAAGGCGAAAATTGAGAATCGGATGAATGAAATGCTAGATAGTAGGATAACTCGGCAACAACAGTAGTCCCTTCGTCTCTCCGGTGTTTTTAGTGATTAAGAAAGATGACTCGGAGATTATGTGTGGATTACAGGACTACAAGATTCTATCCATTGAGGGTAGAAATCCCCACAAGGTTTGAATTAGTCGCTGGTCCTATTAGTCAAAGGCTCTATAGGGTAACCCATTTTGAGAAGGCAAAAAACTGAGAAGCAGGTGAAGGAAATGCTAGATAGTAGGATAATTCAGCACAACAGTAGGCCCTATAGGGCATCCCCAGCGTCTTGCGGCGTAAAGGGGGAATGGTTGCGGGAGTAAGCAACTCAAAAATAGAAGCCATGTTGGCGAGTTGTTGTTGTTTTTTAATTGTGAGATGGCTTTTGTTATTGTGAGAAGGCAGAGGGCACATTAGTGAACTGTTGTTTTTGTTATTGTAAGATGGCCTTTATTATTGTGAGAAGGCAGAGGGTTAACCAGTACATTATTGGTCCCTTTCCACGGTCAAAGCCCCTTTGTCGCATAAGCAGTTGGATATATGAACTTGTCATAGTTATAATTAAAATGTCATTCTTTCTAGGTAATTGCAATTTGCCATCTCAACAAAGGTAAAATAGGAATTTGGAACATGCTCATAAAGACTAAATCGCAACTTTTCGAGCAATTAAGAATACTATCAAAACTTCCATGTTTCAGTCTTTAAATTGCACAGTAATCAGGTAAATACAAGTCCTCAACTTTGAGATCACGAAAAAAGAGTTTAATGTACAAGCTAATCAGCATAATTGTATGCACTTAATTATGATATGAACTTCTTTCCAGCTAAAACAACATACAGATAGAATAAGCTTTTGAAGTCTCATAAGCTGCTTCGCAGAAGCTGTACCAGACAACACGACAGCATTTATAAGCCAAATAGTGCAAAGACCTATCAAATTGATAGGATAAATACTCTCTGTCCCAAAAGATAGTTCCATTTCCCTTCTGGTTTATCCCAAGATATAGTCTCCTTATCTATACAAGGATATAAACATAGTGCATCTTCAAGGAGGTACAGCCAAAGAAGTTATAATCTCAAAAAGTTTGGTTTGTCAATTGGGACCATCTCTTGGGACGTAGGGAGTATTTTGATGAAGTACAATAAAAAATGAGAGCACAATGGAATGTCAGGTGAATAGTTACTTACAGATGGGGTTATTCCCGGTAGAGTTTGACTGTGAGATAGCACAAATTTGCCACTTAAGGGGCAACGCGACTTCTCACATATATCATGAGCCTCACTATGGACAGGCACCGTGAATAATGAAACTTGAAGATTTAATCTTCCCCCTGATATTGTTTGATCTACATGGAGAGTAACTTTATCAGCAATGGGAAAAGAACATGTATAAGGGCCATAACCTCATACTCGTAACATAATGGAACTAATTCTAGATTGAATATGTATAAGTGACAGACTGGTGTTTTACCTATGCTTTGGTGCTTATAGATTGAATGAAATTCTAGAAGAAACAGAATTGACAAGAGGCAGGGACTGTCCCGAAGACCAAAGAAACTGGTAAATTTCTCTCCAAAGGTACCAACGAAATACAAAAAGCACCAATTTTCTTCAACGAAATACAAAAAGCACCAATTTTCTTATTCCTATTCGCTATCTACTGAAATCCAAAGTACAATATGTAAGAGCCAGAAAGCAGGCCAAACCCATTCATTATTTGCAATTCTTAACAGGCTTTTCCATAAGAATTGTGAATCAATTTTTTCCTAAAACCTCAAAGAGGCACTACTTGATTTCAAAACTCTCTATATGTCCTATCATCTTTATAATGCTTTACGGGCTCCTCTGTTAATTTTTCTAAATGTTTTCATCAAAAATATGAAATGTACTTGTCTTTTAAGGACTACTTTAAATTTTTTTACCAAGTAAGAAAAATAATGGCCATTTGCTTATTCATAGTCATTTATAGTAAGTTTTGGATACACGCTAATGGGAATGTGGGGTTTTTCCTGTATGTTGGTCTATTTGGCTGGAGCGTAACTCTAGGATCTTCAAGCATCAAATTCTTCCGAAACACTTGCCTTTGGATAGAGTTCTTTGCTTAGCTTTGTTACAACTCATGAGATGGGAACATTCCAGCGAAATTATGTTGCTGTTTAAGTACTATGTGATTTTCCTATTTTGATTGATAGACTGCTGGTCCATCAGTTTGTACATTTTCTTCTCTATATTCAGTGACATTATTTTATCTACAAGAACAAAGAAAAAAAGCTATGCACTAATGAGGCTAGACAAGCTTGCTAAGCTTATGAGCAGCTTGGAGGATCTCTGAATCGATATGGTTATGTGTGAGCGGCCACACAGACTCATGATCACAGTGACAAAGCTAGGTAACTATGGAGTAGGTTGGTCAATGTGCCTGGTGAGTCTTTATGTAGGAACTTAACTGATCTTTCTGTAGCTTTGTGTTAATAGTTTTCAGCAGGAATATGGATAAAGTCTTTCACCAAAGCACCACTGCATTTGGAGTGTTATTTATGGCTTTGTTATATGTGCATTTAGAAAAGTTCCTACTTCAGAACCGCAGCGGGATTGGAGAGCTGGATTTTGTTAAGTCATATGCTTTCTCCTAAATCTATTTCTGAATCTTCATTTGTCTTTTAGATATCTTTCCTTGATATTTTTATGATAGGAAAATACTTTGTATTAAATCAAGAACAATAAAAAAAAAAAGGACAAGTAGTCCATCTACAAAAAAAAAAAAAGCAAAGAAAGGCAAACCCCGGTGCGCCAAACACTCCCAGCCAAGTGGGGGTTGGGAGAGGGAACTATTTGCTAGAGCCTTCCCCTGACAATTGCCAAGAGGCTGTTCGCCAAGGTTCGAACCCGTGACCTTATGGTCACCAAAGGAGCAACTTAACCGTTGCGCCAAGGCTCGCCCTCTGTAGTCCATCTACAAAGAGAACAAAAAAAAAAGAAAAAATTAAAAAAGTTACTACATTAAGATAAAGCAGCACCCTAGTCTTTCTTCAAGTCATAAGGAAAACCTTTAAAAGCACCGTTGGCATATGCCCAAAGAAACATTTCTTTATCTCACAAGAAGGTAAGAAATGATTTTCAAAAAATCCCTGCATTCCTCTCATTCCAAATATACCAATAAACAGAAGGAAAAAAAAAACATAATCGTGGCTCCTCCTTTGCCGTACCCCTAAAACAAATATTTCCAAAGATACCGAGCTAAGCTACAATGAAGAAAGAAATGAAAGTGTGTTCATTTAGATTCCTTAAAATTCACACACCAATTTGGCGAAAGGCATTTATTAGGTCCCACGAATATGCAATTCGTCACTTGTATTGTTTGATTCTTCCCACATTCCCCGCCCTCACCCCGAACAACGTAAAAATATTTTCAACACTTGACAATATTTATTTGAGGCTTTGACCAATAAACCTCTAAGCCAAATGAATTCGGCCAATAAAGACAGACATTTTCAAAACTCGCCAGTAAGTCTCAGCTAAAATGTGGACAAAAATACCCCTAACTGCAATTCCCGCACGTACTAGCGCATTCTGTGCTTGATGGGTGAAGATTAGGATCCGCTGCTTCGCACTCCCTATGCATTCTCCTTCCCTCTTTCTCTCTATTCCTTTTTTTTCCCAATTAATAAAAACAACAACAACGGTGAAATTTGCGCTACAGTTGTTCTTAAAGAATTACATAAATAACTGAGAAATCAACAACACAGTTATAACATAAACCAACTCTAATCATGAACAACTGTGAAAACCTATAAAACATTAATGTGAAATAGAATTCTCAGTTTATAACATAAACCAACACAGTTATAACATAAACCAATTCTATTTCACAGTTATTTAAATAACTGTGAAATAGATTTCAAATTTATTTACACCAAAACTTGTGTCCAAGTTTCATGAGAAATATTAGTTGTTCACCAAACTCTAACCAATATAACTGTGAAATACACATCAAAGTTCAAAATTTATCAGTTGTTTAAGCAAAATAACTGTGAAATACACATCACAATTATTTCACAAACAATGCATGAGGATGAACAACTGTGAAAACCTATAAAACATTAATTTGAAATAGAATTCTCAGTTTATAACATAAATCAACACAGTTATAACATAAACCAATTCTATTTCACAGTTATTTACACCAAAACTTGTGTCAAAGTTTCATGAGAAATATTAGTTGTTCATCAAACTCTAACCAAAATAACTGTGAAATACACATCACAGTTCAAAAATTTATCAGTTGTTTAAGCAAAATAACTGTGAAATACATATCACATTTATTTCACAAACAATGCATGAGGATGAACAACTGTGAAAATCTATACACCATTAATTTGAAATAGAATTCTCAGTTTAAAACATAAACTAGCACAGTTATAGCATTATGAATAAGGATGGATTGGGCCTAAATCAATGATCATATTACCCATTATCATAGAAGGCCCAAAATGTTATTCTAGACTCTATTCATGTTTGGGCCCATTTAGAAGATCAAAATTCGACAACTCCAAATCTATTCCTATTCCTAACGGATCAAAAGCAACTCTCTCGCTCTCTCTCTTCAATCCTCACCTCAAAACCCTAGACCTTCAATCAACGAAAACAATGGTGTACATATGCAAAGCCACCATGGACGACCTACTCGCTATGCAAGCCTGCAACCTCTTCTGCCTCCCAGAAAACTACCAAATGAAATACTACTTCTACCACATCCTCTCCTGGCCGAGATCCTCTACGTCACCGAGTACTAAGGTGGCAAGATCGTAGGCTACGTCTTAGCCAAGATGGAAGAGGATTCCACCGAGTGCCACGGTCACATCACCTCCCTCGCTGTCCCCGCACCCATCGGAAACTCGGGTTGGCCACCAAGCTCATGACCGCCGCGCAGAACGCCATGGAATAGGTGTTTGGAGCGGAGTATGTTTCGATGCATTGCAGTTAGGGATATTTTTTCCACATTTTTAGCAAGGACTTATTGGCGAGTTTCGAAAATGTCCGTTTTTATTAGTAAATTTCACCCAATTTCAAGGTTTTATTGGTAAAAACCCCTATTTATTTTCTCTCCTCTAACCGACCCCATACTACTTGCTAGTCCTTTCTATCGATTTAAGTGCACTTATAAGAGGCTATATAAGATAAACTACATGGATTGACCATTTAAATCATTGAGAACAAATATTCAAACATTGAAGAGGGAATAGGGAATAAAATATAGGATAATGGAATGAAATATTACCAGTGGAACCAGAGATGTTAAAGGTGGCTTTTTTGCCGGCAATCACCGGATTAGGGAAGATGTTGACAGCATCAACCTTAACAGCATAATTCTGTTTCTCATCTACAAGCAATCCCAGTAAGATATCAGTCTCAACGTCTAACATTGGAAAATCAAATAACATCAGTAATTCCAAGGGAAACAACCCATTGTTTAAAACAGAAAATCAAGTCCCCACCTCATTCAAAGCAAGTGTAATTTTGGTACATGCAGTGAATAAATAAACCCCGCTTTATAGCATAGTAAACAATACTATATATACCAATCGACTATAAAAGTAGAATTGCACAGCATGTTAATTAGCTATATTTACCCAAATGTAAATTTGCTCTGTAGACATCAAATATACTACCATGCATTTGATTTTTATGTTTCTTAAATTATTTTATTTTTACATTTGAATTTCCCACTAGCTTAATTTCATTATCATTGTTAAGATTTACTTGTACCTTCACGAAATTACACTAAAATCATTTCGTCTTTTAAAAAAAAAAGTAGAAATACATAAACAGAATTTCTGCAGATAAATGCAGTAAGATGATGTATGTCAATGGAGTGTTGTACCACAGAACATTCAAAAGAGTTTTCAATACAATTTTGTAAATAAAATTCGGCAGATCAACAAAAAATTAGACGCAATTGAAGACAATAGTGTATACCGCAGTATTTGACGGTGGTGGATTCAGCCGCCGAGAGCGACAGCAAGGAAGCAGCCAAGAGGAAGGAGACGACGGAGTTGAGCCGCAGCATTGCCATCGCCGATTTGGGAGATTTTTAGCAACAGGGAATATTGAGAGAGACCACAATTCAATTCACACAGGTAGACAAATGAGTGAACTGCTTTTTTTTTTCCCAGGTACTATCGTGGATTATCAGTTTAGCACCAGTACACAGCATCAGTTTAGCACCAGTACACAGCCAAAACAACAAAAATGTTTCATGCGGCATGCCTATTTTTGGTTTAATTGCAAAACTAACCAATGAGCTAACGAATTGTTAGAAATTTAACGAATCTTGCGCAATCAACAATTAATTGGCCCGTCACTAATGATGTGGTTGCTGAGTAGATGCTTAGTTGGACATAGTATAATTCTTTAATTAGTTTATAAATTTGTAATTATTATAATATAAGTATATATATGTATAACATTTTTTTGTATTCTTTAAAAAAAATCATATATTTATATATATTTTTCTTCAAAAAAAAAAGTGCACACACACACTTACATGTATGTATATATATATATATATATATATATATATACGGTGTTCTAAAAGATCCGCCTAAGGGCGCCTAGCCCGCCTGGCGCTGAGCCCCTCTCCAACGCCTGGGTTCTAAGCCCCGCCAGGTCCTAATTAGACTAATACCGACTAGTCCCCGCCTAGGCGCTAGGCCCGGCTCCGCCGCCTAGCATCCGCCTAGCGCTTTTTAGAACCTTGTATATATATATATATTTCAAAAGAAAATAATTTTATATACATTCAATTTCAAAGAAAAATTAATTATATTTATGTATAACATTTTTATGAATCTGAAGGAGTTAAAATACTTTTTTTTTTTTTAAAGACTTTATTTTACATGATAACTATCGGATAACCTTTCTCCTCCATCCTAACCCCCCCCCTCCCACCTATATCCTTATTACAAAATTGAACAAAATCTGGGAAATACAATCCTCTCTTCGCCTTTCCCGTCTAACGACC
Organism: Adenophora triphylla var. japonica; assembly: GCA_022495995.1. NCBI lineage: Eukaryota > Viridiplantae > Streptophyta > Magnoliopsida > Asterales > Campanulaceae > Adenophora > Adenophora triphylla. The sequence goes on from JAFEMH010000490.1 coordinate 682,779, forward strand.
CACTCCCACTTTTTCTTTGACACCTACACCGACACCACCAATCGACCCGACCCCCTTTCCCGAACTGTCCTTCTTCCCTGACTAGAGTTGTTCATCTTTCCTCCTCCCCACATCCTACCATTATGCCGCCTTCACAACTCTCCCCCACATCACACTTCGCCGTCAATGCTCTCCGCCATCCCACTCCTCCTGCCTGGTCTTCGTCTCCCTATTCTATCGCATCAATCCTATATCTCCTCTCAATCGAAACCATTAACAATTTTTTTTTTCAAATAAAACAATTCAAATCAATTTCTTGTCTGTCCGTATTTGTTCGTATGTCTGTGTGTTATAGATCTTACATCTAATGTGTGTGTGCATGTTTTAGAATTTAGATCTGGGGCATGTTTGTGTGTTAGATATCTTTGTGTGTGAGTTACATATTTAAATGTGGGTGTTTTTTGAAGATGATCAATGTAATTGGTTATTGAATTTTTTGGGTATTTGGTTTCAAGAAGATCCATCTATGTGGAGTGTTTTGAAGCAGGTTTATGTATGTGGAGTTTTTTTATGGTGGCGGACGGTTTGATGGTGTAGTAGCCGGTGGTGTGAACTGCTTGTGGGACTAAAGTGGAGACGGTGGTGAAAATTGGTGGTGGTTGGTGTTGGGAAGTTGTATTGGAGAGAGAAAAGTGCATTTGGATGTAATGTAATACTATTTACTTCAAAAATAATTTTTTGAAAGCTTTTGATTTGAAAATAATTATATAAGTGTATTAGAATTATTATAATTGTATAAAATAATTAATGAATATATACTTTGTCCAACTAAACACCTACTCAGCAACCACATCTTCTGTGACAAGTCAATTAGTTGTTGATTAGGCGAGGTTCGTTAAATTTCTGACGATTTGTTAGTTCATTGGTTAATTTTGCAATTAAATCAATAGTACGCATGAGACATTTGTTGTTTCTGCGGTACGGGTGCTAAATTGATAATCCGCAATAGTACGCGGGGCAAAAGAGCAGTTTACTCGTAGACAAATTGAGTACTCCAAATCCAACTATTGTCGTTGTTTGTGAGTATTTTTATTGTGTGTGTGTGTGGGGGGGGAGGGGCAGCACGTGGCCACAGTCCACAGTTGTGGCGCAAATCCTGCTGCACCTTTGATGTTTGGTGGGGGCTTAAATGGTTTGGTTTGATTCGGGTTTGGAGGAATTTACGAACCGAACTATTGGTTATTGGTTTGAAAAAATTCTGAATGAAACCGAATCATGAAAAAATTAAATCGAATCAATTCAAACGGCTATGGTTTAATTCGATTTTGTTCAAATTGCGGTTCAATTATGTGATTCAAACCACGATTCGGACTGTGATTCAGACCATGATTTACATGATTTAGACTATGGTTCAAATCACGATTCATGTCGCAACTCATTATCAGGTTTGTTTAAAATTTCTGTGATAATGGAAGAACATCGAAAGATGCGGGTGTTTAAGAGGAAAGTAAAAGGAAAAGAGAGACTAGAGTAAGAGAAAGGCAGAAGGAAAAAAAAACATTTTACAATATCGATCATGAAGAGAACTTAGTTACTTAGGTGTGCAATGAAGATAACAATGAAGAAATTAATTAATATTAAATGAGATACAAAAAAAGGTTTATGATTAGTGTATGTAATGTAAATTTTTTATTGATTTAACAGTAAATATTAATAAATATACATAAATATTAAATAAGATACAAAACGGGGTGGGGGTTAGGATTAGTTTATTTAATGTGGTTTAGTCTTGCGTTTTGGTCTCACGGTTCAGTTTGGTGGTTCGGTCTCGCGGTCTCAAAATGCGTTTTGGTTCGGTTCGGTTTGGTTAGATCTGGTAGGGTCAGAACACAAACCAAACTGAACTATGTGGTTTGCCAATATTTGATACCGATCCAAACCATTCATACTTGAAAATCAAACCAAATCGCATGGTTTGTTGTGGTTAGGTCCCAAATCGCGATTTGAATCAAACCAATTACACCCCTAATATTTGGTACTTCTGTTCGGTACCAGTTAGCCCTTGTGCTAGACAATTATCAAATAGTCATCCATTCTAATTCTAATTGTAACGACCATATCAAAGACACATAATTTGAAAAATCATTGGGTCCAGTATTAATGACTCGACGCGCGTGTTTTTGCTGATTTGCATCAAATTACACTTGTGCCACTCCTATTAAGTGAACATGCGTTCATGTGTGCTCACGTAAATTGAGCACTCAAACCAGTTCTCTCCACTCCCTCTTTTCTTTTTCTTTTTTTCTTTTTTTTTCTCAAAAGTTTAAAATGAAATATCTTAAGATCAGAAGTCAAAAAAAATCTTATACCACCATTGTATTCGTAGACTAATCAAACTAGAACCAAAAACATATAATTGTGAGCATATTTGGGAAGTTTTTCACATTTGTTTCAAAAACAATTGAGAAGTTCACAGTTGTACGATTGTTTAAAAAACAACTGAAAAATTCACATTTGTTTCAAGAACAATAGATAAAATTATAGTTCTTGTTTCAAGAACAACGAAGAAGCTCAAATATATTCTTGCAGTTGTTCGAAGAGTTGTTTCAACAATAACTAAGAAGTTCACATTTGTTTGAAAAGTTATTTCTAGAACAAATGAGAAGTTCACAGTTGTTCCAAAAATAAAAGGGAAAGTTAACAGTTGTTCCAAGCACAACTAAGATGTTCATAATTGTTCTAGAAGTTCACAGTTGTACCAAATGTTGACTTTATTTACTCCATTCAATTACTATGTTAACCCATTCAATGAAAAAAATGTACTTCTTAAGAATTTGGTTTTTACTTTGTTTAGTAATTATTTATTGATTTTGAATGGTAGTACTTCCTCGGTCGCAAAACACAATCCATTTTGATTTTGAAGACCATTAAGGTAGTCGACCCTCAAGCACATGTAATAGGATATAGGCAAAAATGATATTTTCGTCACTAAACTTTCGCCTTTTCAAAATGTTCTCACTACACTTTTTTTTTTTTTCAAAATGTTATCATTGAACTAACACATTTTTTAAAAATGTGCTCACTTCGTCTAAATTCTCATCAAAAACATAACGAAAGTTAGTCACCTCATAACGAAAGTTAGTCAGGTGACTAACTTTTGTTATGTTTTTGACGAGGCTGTTGACGTGTATGCTGACTGGATTTGGACGCTAATAATCCCGCCCAAATAACTCACGTATGTGGCACATGTCTCCTCTAACCCAATTAAAATAATCAAAAACTACGTTTTAACAGTCGTCATTAAGGCTCTGTTTGTTTAGCGTAAAACATTTTCCGAAAAATGATTTCCTGCAAAATATTTTTCAAAAAATGAAAATATTTTCCGAAAAATAAGATAAACATGTTTTCGACTGTTTGGTAAGGAAAATGTTTTCCGAAAAATGTTCGATTGAGTTGACTACAAATTTACCCACCCCAATCATCACCACCACCCCCACCCTACTCACCACTACCACCCCCTACCCTCCCCGGTCAAGTAAAAAAAATAATAGTCATTTTCAATTTATTTTTAACAACTCCTCCCCCAATCCACTCCCCCGTCGAGTAAAAAAATTAATCATTTGAAATTTATTTTTAACAACTCCTCCCCCAATCCACTCACCACCCCCTGCCGTCCTCTCAAACAATAAATAAAAATGGTAACACCCTCACATACACACACCCCCCACACGTTACCTACCCCACATCAACCAACCCATCCCCATCCCCATCACCCCCTGCCACCCCCCCTCCCCCGTCGAGTAAAAAAAAATCATTTTGAAATTTATTTTTAACAACTCCTCCCCAATCCACTCACCACCCCCACCCACCCCCAAAAAATGATTTTTTTTTTTTACTCAATGGGGGGTGGGGTGGGGTGGCAGGGGGTGGTGAGTGGATTGAGGGAGGAGTTGTTAAAAATAAATTTAAAATAATTTTTTTTTACTCGACGGAGGGGGGGGGGGTGGCAGGGGAGTGATGGGGATGGGTTAGGGTTGATTGGTGTGGGGTGGGTAACGTCTGGGTGTGTGTGGGGGGGGGGTGTGTGTATGTGAGGTTGTTACCATTTTTCGGAAAATATTTTACTTAGGAAAAATCCGTAAATCATTTTACTTAGAAAAGTGGGGAAAATATTTTTCGGAAAACATTTCCCCATTTTTCGGTGCTAAACAAACACCGAAAAATGGGAAAAATATTTTTCGGAAAACATTTTCCCCCCAACAAACGGAGCCTAGGTTTCGTTCTTCTTGCTGCAAAAGAATCAACACCAGATTCATGCTATGGCGGACCGAAATCAAAGCCATAGGTATGTATTGCAAACCTAGTACTCGATTCATAAGGGATTCTTGATAAATTTATTGGTTGTGTGTTGATTTTTTTTATGAATGAAAGTTAGGGTTTTTCAAAATTCAAGGCTTAAACTAGGTTTGACGTATGGAGGCTGATTTCTTTTATGTTATTTATTAGTTGTATGCATAGTCAACTATGAACACCAGTAAAAAACAAGATTTTGTTATGTTATCTTCCTGAAGCACGTGAGAATATTGCATCAATGTATTTAAAAGTGTATATATGACCATTTTTGTCCCCCCTCACTTATGATATAACATATAAATGGTGCAATATTAAAATAAAACTTGCACAATTTGTTTGATATTCTGCTGCATTGTTTTTTTTTTCCCAGCTACTTTGACATTATTCTACATCATGGTGGTAAATTTGTTGAGAAGTCAGTGCTTGAATATATTGGGGGAGAAGTGTATGTGTGTGAAAAATGTGATCATGATTACATTGGGTTACCTAATATTAAGTCTTTGGTGAATTCTTTTGGTTATCCCGACATTGACACAATTTACTTCTCGATCCCAAATCGTAAAACTTTAAAATCAAGTATGATGATTATTTGGTCGGACTAAAGTGTGATATGTTAGTACAGACTGTGGGTATTACCACAGGTGCTATCACTGGCAGTTGGGTGTTACCCGAACTGAAATGATTTGTAATTTAATAATTCTTTCCATATTAATTTATATCCTAATGTCTAATATTATTTGCAAGATATATGTGTTTGTTGGTCTATATTTCAGGTTAATACATGGTTGAATTAATTGCTAAAGACAAGGAAGAAGTTGGAGGAATTATTCGTAAATAAAGATTTACGGATAACTTTCACTTGGTCCATATTAATTGTTGATAAAAGAAAAACGTGGGAAGACCAAGTCCTGGAGTTGTTGCTGATTATTTGAAGAGTACAATGCCAAGAAAGCAAGAGAGTACAAGGTGATGAAGCAAGGACTTGGGCATCAAGTTTCGGTTGCTACATTTTAGGAGGAGTTGGCGCATGAAGAGGAATCAAGCCAAGAATTATTCTCCACTCCTCTCACACGATCTGAAGGTCCAAGGCTGTTATTTTGGAGTAGCCTCCAAGGCATTTGAAGGCTATAAATAGGCTAAGTGTGGTTCATTTGAAGTATGCCAAATGCCAAATATTAAACACACACACCTTAGCACAAGAGAGACAAAGTTCTTTGGTTCGCATAATCCTTCCTCCCTTGTGATTCTAGCTTAAACACTGAGTGTTTAAGAGAGTGTTGGCTAAGGATAGGATTCGTGCTTTGTCTCATTTAGTTCCATAGAGCATCATCATTGTATTAGCAATAGGGAACTTTCGACTTTGTAATTTTTCTATATTGATTATAAAGTCTTCGCCATCTAGGCACACTCAAGTTATATATTTATATAACTTGAGAAAATTATATCTTGTGTTATTTATTTCCGCTGCACAAAGTTTTTACAAACTATTTAATTTGGTGTGTGTGTGCTGTCCGTCAGTGTGTTATCCAAGGTGTTGGGTAAAATCTACGGTAACATCTCTTTCCAGTGAAGCCATTGACAATTTCAATTGGTATCAGAGCAGGTCACTTGACGATACTAAGTGCTTGGTCTAGGTGTCATGGCTTATGATCCGGCTAATCCTAACAATAAGCGTCTTCCTGTGTTAGATGGCTCGAATTATTGTTATTGGAAGATCCGTCTACGCTCGCATATCAAATCAATTGATCTTCGAGCATGGCGATCTATAACAAATGGTTACTCCTTACCAATGTTACCTGCTGATGAGGATGATGACGTGCAAGTCAAACCTGAATCAGAATGGAACATGGAAGAGATCATCCAAGCTAATTTCAATGAAAAGGCACTTAATGCCATTTTGAGTGGGTTGATATGCATATTTTCAAACTTATTCAAAATATTTCCACTGCAAAAGAAGCATGGGACACTTTACAACGTTTTTGTGAATGTGATGGCAGTGTGCGTGAAACTAAGATTAGGGGTCTTACTAGCAGATTTGAAAGATTAAGGATGGGTGAAAATGAAACTATTCCTTCTTATTTTGAAAAATTATTTGATATTGCTAATGAGTGTCAATTGTTGGGTGAACCTTTTACCAACAAACAACTTGTCTCAAAAGAAATTAGAACCCTTCCCGAGCGTTTTAATATGAAAGTTTCATCTATTGAAGAGGCTCACAATCTTTCAACTATGGATATCACTTAATGAGTATTTTGAAAAACTTTGAGTTAAATCTCCTAGATCAAAGTGAAGCATCTAAGGGGAAAAATGTTGTTTTGAAAACTCAAACCTCGAGCTCTTTGGATGAAAATGAAGATGAGGTTTTTGAAGAAATTGATGAAAATGCTAGTGTTGCTTTACTTGCTAGAAAATACAATTCTATGGTTAGAAAGTATAACAATGAAAAAATGCAGGTGAAAGCAAAGGAGAAGCAAACCAAGGTTTATGATTCGATGCCAAAAAGGACTTTCCCATCTAACCCAAAGTCGAACCCAAGAAGAGCATCTTCAGATCAGTTAAGGTCTGATCCAAAACACATTGAATCCATTCAATGTCATGCTTGCTCGGGTTGGGGTCACTATTCCAATGAGTGTGCAAATACACTAAGGAAGAGAGGAAAGAACCTATGGGTTTCTCTCAGTGACGATGAGGATGAAGGACCATCTCAGGAGGAAGAATCTAATCAAACAACCATGTTTGTCACGGTAAGTAACACGGAAAAGGACAGTGTTACCCAAGGTGTTATCCAGTCTGAGATAACATCTGTGATCACACCCGACAGGTATGATGATTTATGTGATAATAATGCTGTTTGTTTTGTTAGCTCTTCTAACCCTGATACAGGAAGTACACAAGAGGATGAGCAGAGCAAAGATGATCTCATTTCTGGGTTAAAAGATCTTTATGAGGCGTTGCTCGTGGTATGGAAGAAAGAGAACAATTTGGTTAAGTCCTTAACCAAGAAGAATGAAGGACTCCAGGCCTATGTGACTCATATGGAGATTCAAGCAACCAAGAGAGAAGTCGAGCTTGAAAGAGTTAAAGGCAACTTGACTCTAGCCGAAACCACCTTGAAGAAGCTCAACACTGGATCTACCAAATTGGATGAGATCTTGAACTTGAGTACACCTCTCAGAGCAGGTATTGGTTTTCAAGAATCTTTGAATAGTATTATTTCTACTTTGTCTATGAATGATAATGAAAATTGTTTTGTTAAGGAACGATTTTTTGACAAAGATTCTTCTTTAAAAAAACCATGTGACAAAGGGAAGGTGTGTCAATATTGTCACACACCTGGACATTTTAAAAATAAATGCCATATTGTTTCGAAAAAATTGTCCAGTCCCTTGGTGTTACCTAAGGTGTTGCCCAGCACACAGGATAACACACCCAGTCAGAATGGTAAAAATTCAAAAAAGGTGTGGAAACCAAAAGCTAATCTGAGATGTGATGTTGTGTACACTGCTTTAAAAACAAATATTGAAGGTTCTTGGTACTTTGATAGTGGGTGTTCACGTCATATGACAGGAACAAAATTGTTTTTAAAAGACTATGAAACGGTTCATGGGGGTAGTGTAACGTATGGTGGTAGGAGCAAGAGTAATATCATTGAGAAAGAGACTCTAAATGTGTCTGGATTTCCAACCTTAAAGAATGTCTTACATGTTGATGGACTTGTAACTAATTTAATTAGTATTAGTCAACTTTGTGATGACAACTTAGAGGTAAAATTTAATAAAGATACTTGTGAAGTTTATGACAAGATTAACAATTGTGTGATGACAGGTACAAGATCTAGTGATAATTGTTATCTTGTTGAAGACAAGCAAGTATGCCATTCGGCAAAACTTGATGACACTACATTGTGGCATCAAAAGTTGGGACATGTTCACTTTCGTAACATAGAAAAGATTGTTAACCGAGATGCTGTCCAAGGCATTCCTAGTCTTGATCTTAAACAAAAAATTATTTGTGAGGATTGTCTCAAAGGGAAACAAACTCGTGTTACCCATAGTGCTGCCCAACACAATGAGCAACACACTGATACGACACATTGTTTTCAACTCTTGCATATGGATTTAATGGGTCCACTTGAGATAGAAAGTTTTGGAGGCAAGAAATATACTTATGTCATTGTTGATGATTTTTCAAGATTTACTTGGGTTTATTTTTTAAGAGAAAAATCTGAGACTTTTGAAAAGTTCAAAATCTTGCACTCTATGATCAAAAAAATGTTTTGTGCTTCAATTTTTTGAATTAGGTCCGATCATGGGAGGGAATTTGAGAATGTTTCTTTTTCAAATTTTTGTGAAAGAAAAGGAATACACCATGAATTTTCAGCTCCAAAAACACCTCAACAAAATGGGGTAGCTGAAAGGAAGAATAGGACTTTACTTGAAATGACTCGTGTGATGTTATTTTCAAAAAGAATTTCGAAAAGATTTTGGGCAGAGGCACTAAATACGGCTTGTCACACGACCAATAGAGTTTTTCTAAGACCCGGCACAACCATGACTCCATACGAAATTTTGAATGGTAGGAAACCAAAAGTTCATTATTTTCATGTCTTTGGTTGTGTGTGTTACATTCTCAATGATTGGGACTACTTAGCAAAATTGGACTCTAAGAGTGATAAGGCCATTTTTCTTGGGTATGCTTCAAATAGTCGTGCATATAGGGTATTTAATCTAAGGTTAAAAACCATCCAAGAGTCCATGAATATTGTTTTTGATGATCACTCAAGTATTGCAGGAGAAAGTGTTCAAGAGACACCTTTGGAGTTGTTGGAAGAAGTCAGACCAGAAGGTGTTACCACAGGTGTTACCACGAGTGCTAACACTGATAGTAACACAGAAACTGAGCAGGGTATTACCATTGATGAGATAACACCTCAAATAGCACCTGATTCTATCCAGCGAATGTAGATCAAGAAGGAGTTGAAACTGAGGCTCACGAGAATGTGAGAAGAGATCCTCTACCTAGAATCAGTAGGAATCATCCTACAACCCAAGTAATTGTGGAGGTGAATGAGGGTGTACAAACAAGACGTATGAATCCCATTAGTGACCGTGACATGGTGAGGTATGTGTGCATGTCCACCACATACTCAAAGGTAACATACTCTTGTTTTACTTCTTTCGTAGAGCCTAAAAATGTGGTTGAAGCTTTAAAAGATAATTTTTGGATTCAAGCAATGCAAGATGAACTTGATCAATTTGCTCGTAACAATGTTTGGTCTTTAATACCCCGTCCCTCAAACACTAATGTCATTGGGACAAAATGGATTTTTAAAAATAAGACCGATGAATATGGCAACATTGTTAGGAACAAGGCTCGTCTTGTGGCTCAAGGCTAAACACAAGTGGAAGGTGACGACTATGACGAGACCTTTGCACCTGTGGCTAGAATTGAGTCAATAAGACTTTTATTGGCCATTGCTTGTTTTCTTAAAATCACATTGTTTCAAATGGACGTCAAAGCAGCATTTTTAAATGGATACTTAGATGAGGAAGTTTTTGTTGAATAACCAAAAGGCTTTGAAGATCCTTTTCAACCAGACCATGTGTATAGACTTGATAAAGCTCTTTATGGGTTGAAGCAAGCTCCACGTGCATGATATGGTAGGTTAACTAGTTTTTTACTAGAGTATGGTTTTACTAGAGGAGAAGCAGATAGGACTTTATTCATTCTTAAACATGGAAAAGAACTTGTCGTGGTTCAAATCTATGTTGATGACATAGTATATGGCTCTACATCAAAAACTTGTTTAAATGATTTTGTAGAGGCTATGACATCAACATTTGAAATGAGCATGATGGGGGAACTTAACTTCTTTCTAGGCCTGCAGGTTAAGCAATCAAGTGAAGGGATTTTCATCTCCCAAAGCAAATATGCAAGGAACCTGGTGAAGAAGTTTGGGTTGGAAGGTTCGAAGAGCTCAAAAATTCCTATGGGCACTTCTCTCAAGATTGGAAAAGATCAAGTGGGAGAAGATGTTGATCCAACCCTATATCGTTTCATGATTGGTAGCCTCCTTTACCTTACTTCTATTCGTCCTGATTTGATGTACAGTGTGTGTGTATGTGCTAGATATCAATCCAATCCTAAAGTGTCTCACCTAAATTTTGTGAAAAAGATCATTAAATATGTATCTGGAACTAGTGATTTAGGGATTTGGTATAGTAAAGATACTAATATTAATTTAGTAGGCTTTAGTGACTCGGATTGGGAAGGGGATATGGATGATAGGAAAAGTACAAGTGGGGGGTGTTTTTATTTGAGAAATAATTTAGTATCATGGTATAGTAGAAAACAAAATTGTGTTTCATTATCCACAGCTGAATCAGAATATGTAGCAGCTGGTAGTTGTTGTTCACAACTAATTTGGTTAAAACACATGCTTGATGATTATGGTCTTGATAGTAATATGTTGACCTTATATTGTGATAATTTGAATGCTATTAATATTTCCAAAAATCATGTACAACACTCCCGTATCAAACATATTGACATCCGTCATCATTTTTTAAGAGATATGGTAGATAAAAAGATAATAAATATAGAGCATATTGATACAAAGTATCAACTTGCTGATATTTTCACCAAACCCTTAGACCATGATAGATTCTCTAGTCTAAAGAGATCTCTTGGTCTTTGTATTCTCTAAAAATGTCCTCTGTTGTTAGGTGTTACCATGGGTGCTGATATCACCTGGGGTAACACATGTATACTAGTGCATATTTTTTTTGCTTGTTTGGTTTTATTTTTCTGTGCTGTAAGGATTCTTATAGTTCTCTGAGCTATGAGAGTTCTCACGGCTGCACATGCTGACCTTTTTGTTGTGGTAAGGATAACACCCTTAATAGCAAACTTGATAAAACTCCCTTTGTGCTCAAAGTGACAAAGTCACTAATGTTGGTATGTGATAAATAAAAAGGCAAAGAGGCAAATCTTATACCATACTATTCTCTCGAGCTCGGGGCACGGCGTTCGCTGCGACGATGCACTCTTGCCAATGAGAATGTATGAAGTGATTTATGCTTAGTATTAGGGACATGGAGTTCGCTAATACAGTGTACCCCACTTGAAAGGCATAAATCAATGAAACGTTACACTTGAAATAAAACTCGGGGCACGGAGCTCATTACTACGATGCTTCCTTGTTTAAAGAAGTGTAAAAGAATTTTATAAATTGCTATGCCTCGTGATCTAACAAGCTTGTTATGCCTTAAGTGTTTGAAAATGGCTAAGCTTGTTATGCCTCAAGTGTTTGAAACTGAATATATTTATCAAGGGGTTTTTATCATATGTGTTATCCTAAGTGTTACCATCATTGCCATTAACATATTTGTATGTGCTATATTATTTTTTTTCTTATTTTTTCGGTTTGTTGTTTAAGCTTTTAAACTTTGAAAGTCTTTTTATTGTTTAAGAGTTTACAAAGTTTGAAAAAGTCTTTAACAAACCTAGTTTATCTTTAGTAAACTACTCAAATAACTAAGTCCTAAAATTTAGGGATTTGATTTTCAAAAACCATATGGACTTAGTATATTTGGTATGTTTATTTTTTATTTTCGTTTGATATATATTTAAAAATTAAAAATTAATAAAAAAAATTCGAAAAATAATTTTTTTTTTTTTAAATAATGGCCGAATGTTTTATTTTGTGTGAGGAGTTTTATATTTGATTTATTCTTTGTGGCCTAGAAAATAGGGGGAATAAATAATTAATTGTTTTTTTGTGTGGCTAGAAATTAGGGAGGTTGGGTAAATATTTAATGTGATTATTTTTAGTGGCTAAAAAATAGGGGGAGGTTAATTAAAAATAGGAGATAATTAGAGGAAGTGGGATAAGTCTTGTCAAATTAATTCCTAGTTTAATTCCTATTTTCTCTCCTCTCTCTCTAACCGCCCTAACTCTCTCTCTCTCTCTCTCTACACGGTAAATACCCCCTCCTCCGTCACCGTCATTCTCTCTCAAACCTTCCAAAATCAAAACCTTCCAAAATTCCAAATTCTTCCTAAACCCTAACCATGGTAACCCCTACCAAAAAGCAATCCGCCCCTTTGGAGGTATCTCCGGGCGTTGGCTCAAGTGGTCCAAGCCAAATGGACACTTCGACCACCCCACTCAATGTGTCTCCGGCAATGACAATGTCGGTGGATGATCCTCCTTTGGTGACAACAATGGCGCAACCCTTGCCCATTGTGAGATTACCACCTCTTCCACCCGTTCCTTCAACCAAAAAGACCAAAAGAAAGGTCATTGCTCACAAACCCTCGGGACAACCCGTCAAAAAGAGGAGCTCGAGTAGGCTCACTGCAATGAGGAGCAAAGGGACTTCAAAATCCAACACATCCTCCAATCCAGTTGAAGTTTCTGAAGAATCATCTCTTGGTCTCTCCTCGGCTCATGTTTCGGATGAAGACTTCAATGCCGATGCTGAAAAGAGCCATTCTGTTGAGACATTTGAAGATTGGGAGATTGAGGAAGAAGAGCCCTTGTATGAAGTTGTGAAAAGAAACATTAAAGGCAAAAGCAAGTGGGCTGCTGTCAAAGATGTTACCCAGAAAACTGCAACACCCAAGATAACATCCTCTGTTTCTAAAGCTTCGAAGTCTTATATCAGTGAGTTTGCCTATTCTGAGTCCACTGATTTTCTTGAGAAAGAGTTTGAAGATGTGAATGTTGCTTTTCCAAAACCTTACTTTTCATTGGAATTTTATTGAAAGGAAAATATGGAGTTTTGGTTGAAACATAGTGACACGAAAATTCTCAAAGAAAAGCACATTGACGAGGTTGATTTCAAAAAGCATGGTGTATTTCAGTTCTTAGAGGATAGAAATTTTTTGAAAGCTAACTTACACCCTTCGAATTTGTTGAAGCTATAGTCAAAAATTTCTATGCCAACCTTCATGCCAACCTAGATAATGAGTAATTCGATCAATTTGAAAAGGTGTTTTTAAGGAACAGAATTTTTTCTATTACACCTTCTTTGATCAACAAGACTTTAGGACTCTCAAATTTGGATGATGATGGTCCTATTGTTCATAAGGATGAAATTGCTAGGTTTATCTCTCATAATGTTGTGCATGAATGGCCTCAGAATCCGAATCCCAAAACTAAAGTTCATTTTCTTGCTTCCCGTCTCACTTCACTCTTTGCCGTGCTTTACAAGCTTTGTATTTTTAATTGGGTTCCTACAACCAATGAACAATATGTGACTTTGCAACAAGCCGATATATTGTACAAGTTAGGGAAAAATCAAAGGGTGAATTTGGGTAGAGTGATCTTTAGACACTTGACTTCATTGGGTAAAAGAAAGGATATCTCAATGTTTCCATACCCTTTCTTGATATTCCAAGTCTTAAAAGCTCAGAAAATACCCATTGAGGAGTCGGATGTGTACACCCAAGCTCTTGATCTCTATGCTATAAATTCTCAGCTGACAAAGAAGAACACTAAGAGTGTAAGGTATACTGGTGATAATCCTTGGTCAAAGATAAATGAATTTGGGTCAAGTGAAGTGGTTCGTGCTAAGGGTGTTACTCATACTGTTACCCCGAATGTTACTCCAAAATCTCCAAGTTTTTCAGGTACAGATGCAGCTCATGTTCTTGCTAATGTATACAATTTGTTGGGGAATGCTTCACCAACAATACCAAAGACCACAGTTTTGGCGTTTCTCCACAAACAAACTGCTACCATTGTCAAGATTGTGCAAGGTTGGACAAAGCTCAAGGATATTACTGATGAATTCATTCGGCAGGTTTCTTCCCAAACTGGGGGAGTTGATAGTGCTGATGGAGCTGGTCCTAGTGGTGGTGGTGTTGGAGATGCCAGTGGTGCTGCTGCAGATGTTACTGAAGGTGCTGAAGATGAAGAAGGGGATGAACAGGAGGAAGATGAAACTGATGATGAGCGAGAAGAGTGAGTACAATACATCGCCTGAAGGTTGATGTTGCCGCTCTTATGGTTATGGTACTTTTGGTGGTTGAAAAACAATTTACTTTTATGTTTTTATTCGGAACATGTTTTTAATACTTTGGTGAATTGTTTTATTTGTTTTTGGTGTTTTTAAACTTTTAAGGGTTGTTTGAACTTGAAGTAGCTTAGTAACTTTGGTTTATCTTTGGTACTTTAGGTTGCTAGTTATTTGGAAAACCTATTTTGGAAAATATGTTTTAATAATTAGTATTTTGTGATAAATCTCTGTGGTTGTTAATTCCTTGATTATGGGGGAGTTGATAACTATGAAGTTGCTCTGTATGGCTAACATTTTCTTGCAGGGATCAGCACTTTAGAGTTTAGAAAGAAATTATAAATTATGGGGAAGATTGTTAGTACAGACTGTGGGTGTTACCACAGGTGCTATCACTGGCAGTTGGGTGTTACCCGAACTGGAATGATTTGTAATTTAATAATTCTTTCCATATTAATTTATATCCTAATATCTAATATTATTTGCAAGATATATGTGTTTGTTGGTCTATATTTCAGGTTAATACATGGTTGAATTAATTGCTAAAGACAAGGAAGAAGTTGGAGGAATTATTCGTAAATAAAGATTTACGGATAACTTTCACTTGGTCCATATTAATTGTTGATAAAAGAAAAACGTGGGAAGACCAAGTCCTGGAGTTGTTGCTGATTATTTGAAGAGTACAATGTCAAGAAAGCAAGAGAGTACAAGGTGATGAAGCAAGAACTTGGGCATCAAGTTTCGGTTGCTACATTTTAGGAGGAGTTGGCGCATGAAGAGGAATCAAGCCAAGAATTATTCTCCACTCCTCTCACACGATCTGAAGGTCCAAGGCTGTTATTTTGGAGTAGCCTCCAAGGCATTTGAAGGCTATAAATAGGATAAGTGTGGTTCATTTGAAGTATGCCAAATGCCAAATATTAAACACACACACCTTAGCACAAGAGAGACAAAGTTCTTTGGTTCACATAATCCTTCCTCCCTTGTGATTCTAGCTTAAACACTGAGTGTTTAAGAGAGTGTTGGCTAAGGATAGGATTCATGCTTTGTCTCGTTTAGTTTCATAGAGCATCATCATTGTATTAGCAATAGGGAACTTTCGACTTTGTAATTTTTCTATATTGATTATAAAGTCTTCGCCATCTAGGCACACTCAAGTTATATATTTATATAACTTGAGAAAATTATATCTTGTGTTATTTATTTCCGCTGCACAAAGTTTTTACAAACTATTTAATTTGGTGTGTGTGTGTTGTCCGTCAGTGTGTTATCCAAGGTGTTGGGTAACATCTACGGTAACATCTCTTTCCAGTGAAGCCATTGACAATTTCATGATATATGCCTTAAAATATGTTTCTAAAACTAAGAAAATTTATTTATTTGTAGAACATGTGATTGAGGAGTATGATAGCACCCCAATATTGGAATTGTCATACAAAGATAATGATCATAGGGCCCATGACTTGAATGAAGTTGAAGTTAATGTGAGTTTGAATGGTGTTGATATACAGAATGAGGACAATGTTAAATGTGATGAATATGATAGTGAGGTGTGATATGACATAATTCATACTATCTAATTCCTATGTTTGTCGTTCCTATTATATTTTATTTCCATGTATTTAGTATATGTTTGATGTATTTTGAGTGAATTATGTATTGTGAGGATTTATTGAGTAACAATGTAATTCGAGGGAGATTTAGAGAGTTTATACCTTGTAATCGAATTCGGTTCTCAAAGAAGGCCAATATCATCATCTCTACATCAAATTAAATCAACAATCAAGTCAAGGAATTGATGGGAATCATGTTGAGGATCAAAGCAAGGCTCGAGAAAGGTCAAAGTTGGAGAAGTCGGGAAATTGGGTTCAGGGGACGAGCCATCCCTCAGCGCAACCAAGTATTCCCCATAAGGGGACGACTGAATCAGAGAGAGAAAGTTTGGGTAGAGCACGAGTCGTCCCTCAGCAAGCGGCCTGGCAGCAGCGACGGGTTTTTGTAATTTTTGGAGTTTTATTTTATTTCATTTTTCCTTTTTAACTTAGGGTTTTTAGGGAGGGAGTATAAATACTATTTTTATTTATTGTTTGAGAGGACGGCTGGATCATTAGATTTATGGGAACAAATCAAAGCTTTTGATTATTCATGGAGGGCTAATCCCTTTCACTTTGGATTAGGGTTCTTTGAACCATTCTATGTAATGAATTGAGGTTTGTTTTCTTTCTCCCATTATAATCCCTAATTTATAATTCTTCTTGTATTGCTTGATTATGTTGATTACTAGGATTTAGAATCTTGATCAATTTCTTAATTCTTGTGATTAATTATTGCTAGGATTCCCTTCTTTCGGGTCGAATTAGGGTTTTCACTGTAGCAACTTCATAAATCTCGTATGTGTCATCTTGATTTGTGATTTTGTAGAATTAGACAATTATCTAAGTGAAAGTATATTAGTAATTGTTCCTAATTTTGGTTTCTTAAATCAAATCGATTGATTACTTGAACTTTGACCGTGATGGCTAAGTTTGTTTATCAATTAGGGTTTTTAGTTGAGAGTGTCGCCGCTATTAACTACTATCAAAGAAAGAAACAGAGATTGAAATATGTCTCGTGATTGGGTGACCGGGGGAATAAGGGAAAAAATTTAATCAATGATATTCGGAACTAGAATGAGGATATAACTATAATCCAAGGTTTTCTTTTATATATTGTTTACAACTTTATCAGTTACTTGCTCTAGTTTAATTGCAACAAACAAATCAAATAAACCCCCAATCTTGCTAAGTGGCAATTACATAAATAAATAACCGTTCTTCAGTTGATCGACCCTGGACTTGCCCGTGCTGCAGTTTTGTAGCCGAGTCTTGGTATTTAATTTGAAGGCGTGCGACTTTGGCCTATCAAGGTGGATAGTTTAGCTTTGCTAGATCCTGCCACCGATAATGATGAGGCTCAAACTATCCATAACAATGCAAATTTGTTTAGGAAAGAAAGAAAAAAAGGTAAGTGAAAATGTGGAAGAAATGGATGTAGAAGAAGAACCTGTTTTGAATGAGGAATTGGAAAGAGAAAAGGAAGTTGGTGAAAAAGAAAAGGAATGGGAGAGTGAGTATGAAGAATCTGAAGGTGCTTTAAGTCCAGATCCTAGCAGTGATGAAGAGCAATGGTGTTCTAAAGAAAAACTGAAAAAACCTAAGTCTAGTCCATATATTCCAAACATTCGTATTGAGGACTTTGATTTTTGTGTTGGTATGGAATTTTCATGGCCTACAGAGCTAAAGGAAGCCATTATTAAGTATGCTGCACATCATAAGACTTCGACTAGCTATGCAACAAATGACAATCAGAGGTTGAGATCTAAGTGTTCTAAGAATTGTCCTTGGTTTTTATGGGCCAGCTATGTTACAGGGTGTCAAACATTTCAAGTTAAATCATACCAAAAAAAATCATAGGTGTTCAAGAAACTTAAAGGTAAAAGTTGTGAGTTTTAAGTTTTTGGCTAATCAGCTTGTAGAAATGCTGAGAGAGAAGTCATTTTGCAAACTTAAGGATATTCAGAAGGAAGTGAGAGAAAAGTTGGGAGTTGATGTATCTTTGCAGAATGTCAAATGGTGAAAAAAAGGCACAAACTGAGATTCAAAGTTGCTTGAATGAGCACTATTCCAATTTGTGGAATTACGCTCTTGAGATTGATAGGACTAATCCATGAAGCACAATCGTAACTAGGGCTCTTGGTGAAGATAATCCCGATGGTCCTCAATTTCAGAGGATTTATATTTGTTTGGACTCAGTAAAAAAAGGTTGGTTATTAGGGTGTAGGCCAGTTATTAGGCTGGATGGGTGCTTTTTGAAGACATTTTCTCAAGAGGAATTGTTATGTGCAGTTGGGAGAGATGGGAATAACCAAATGTTTCCAATTGCTTGGGGTATTGTAGAGGTGGAAAATAAGGATTCATAGAGTTGGTTTTTAAACTTGTTGTTGAGAGACGTTGGATTGACAGATGGACAAGGCTAGACTGTGATTAATGATCAACAGAAGGGGTTAGTCATATTAGTGCATGAGTTACTCCCCTATGCTGAGCATAGACACTGTGCTAGGCACATCTATGCTAATTTCAGGAAGAGGTTTGCTGGGATTGCTTATCGAAACTATTTCTGGAAGGCTGCAAAATCAACAACAAAGGATAGTGATGCAGATCAACGGCAAATTCTGGAATTATTATTTACTTATCTTTTATTATTTTCTTTGTATTTTCGGAATTATTATTGGATAGGTAGTATTTTGATGTTTTAGAATAGATTTAGGAGATATTTTGTTAGTTTTAGACTCCTATTATGTTACTATATAGCTTAGGTGTAATTTTAGTAGGTTTTGACTTGTTTTTCAAGTCGTAGGAGTCATATAAAATAGGATCATATGTTAAATCCGAAAATTAGACTTTGATTTTATGAAATTGAAAATAAAAGCTTAGGCTTTCAATTATTGATTCTTGTTCCTTTCGTTCGGTCATAAAGCTCTAGCCTTCCCTTTGCATCATTTGGTATCAGAGCGCCTGACGCTTATAACAATGGCTGAACGAGGACGCGTTGGTCGTGGTGGACGTGGTCGAGGGAGCGGCCGTGCAGCGGAGCCCCAAGAAGATGACCATCATCGCAAACGAAACCTTCGTGATATCGAGATAGACGAGATACGAAGACATATTCAAATACTCCGGAACCGCATGGATCGCATGGAGCTTCTAGCGAAGATGGGTTCAGATCCGGTTATTCCAGCCGAGGATATGGAGTATCGAGAGGGGATGGATTCCTTCGCCCAAAATCATGGACATCATGACAGGTATACGGCTGACCCTTCTAGGGATGTCGATGTAAGGATCGAAATTCCGGAGATCGAAGGTAAGGCAAATCCTGATGATTTCATTGATTCTTGAATTGATACTATTGAGTATAAAGAGGGTTTTTTTTTTGAATCTTCAAGTCAAGAAGATCTTGTTGATTGGTCAAAATCGGCTAGATTTGATGTGTCATTGTGACTGTTGTCAAGTGATGCCACCTGATCCTGTTCGTGTTGAAATAGTTGATTTTGATTTTTTTTCAAAATCAAGTGATGTGGAAGAGACATCATGACAGGTATACGGCTGACCCTTCTAGGGATGTCGATGTAAGGATCGAAATTTCGGAGATCGAAGGTAAGACAAATCCTGATGATTTCATTGATTCAAGAATTGATACTATTGAGTATAAAGAGGGGTTTTTTTTTTTCGAATCTTCAAGTCAAGAAGATCTTGTTGATTGGTCAAAATCGGCTAGATTTGATGTGTGTCATTGTGACTGTTGTCAAGTGATGCCACCTGATCCTGTTCGTGTTGAAATAGTTGATTTTGATTTTTTTTCAAAATCAAGTGATGTGGAAGATTGAAGATGTCAATTTTGATCAGAGGTATGATGATCCGTTTGACCCCTTTGATGTTGATTGTTCAAATTTTTCGGCGTCTTGGTTCGTCAAAAGATTGAGTATGGAGAAGTTTCTCGCTACGGGATGGACTGATTGGATAGATATTTTGACGAGTGATACGAAATATAAAGTTCGTCAACAACGGTTTCTATCAATTGCTATTCCGTAAGCTGCCCAATGCTAGTGTTGAGGGGTTGGATGGGGCAGCTCAGAAAGTACATTGCAACAAAATTAGTTCTTTATAATCTGGTGCAGGAGCTATATATGTAGCAAAGGTGACATCAAAATTCTTATAAACATATGTACCCATTATGGCCCACATGGCCTCCATTGGGCTGAAGCCGAAGAACCCAACTTGGTAAACCCATATCATCATGAAAATACATCACAAAAAATTAAGCATAGGAATAATTATATGACAAACAACTAAAAGAGAGGGATATCAGCTGTGAAATAACCCATACCCCAACAACACGATTCAAAGGGAGTTTATAAAAACCAGCAAGTGGACGCTTGAAATCACTATAACTCTAAAACAAAAGATATAAAATATCATTCCGTGTTGATTGTCATATTTAAGAGTAAGTACACAAGAACACAGACAACATAAAAGAAAAGAAAAGAAAAGGAATCCAGATAAGAGAAAGAGTAACATATTTTCTTCGTAATGAAATACAAAATAAAGAAAATAGATGGAGAAAACCATTTTTCAATACATTGCTTTGATTCTAGAATATCGAAAGAGTTCATAAGCGTTATTTTCTCTTTATTTTTGAATAAAATACTGAAAAGCAATGAGATGAATCAAGCCTTAAAGTAAAAACTCAAGTTTAATTGCATTAACCAATTTTGTGACGATCTAAAGATCAAACCTTTGATAGAAAATATGGAGTTATAACTCATGCTATATTGCAATGGAAAATGTAAATTACAGGCATGAGCATGGTTTAGACAAATATACAAACACTTGGAGTTCACTGACTAAAGGGCTCATAGTACACACATAAACCCATACATTCCATTGGGTGGGACAGACGAAAAAAGGAAATTAGTCTCTATTGACATGGGACAGAGGGAGTATTAAACTTGTCACTTCAAAGATTAATGTTAAATTGGTCACTTCATAATATGAAGTTGACAAATGGGGTAAGTGAAACCAAACCCACCTAGGGAGGAGGGAGAGTGAGTTATCCTAACCTCGGGGGCGGGTAGTGAACATAACCCTGGATATTGGTTATTTGCATTTTAGCTAAATACCTGGTAGCAATTACAGTAATTTTCTGTAGTTGGGCCTGAACTGCCCTCAGCCTAACAAAGTTGAGATTCAAAGTTTCAGGCAGCTCCTCTGAAGTCAGACCAGACACCCCACTAACCAACTTTAACAAACCAAGCCTCACCGCCAAATCAACCTTTTCTCCCTTGCATGCTGGAAGTTGTTTCTCTGCTCAACCCAGAAATAAATAAATAAATAACAGAATAAGACGAAAAATATCAATTAATGATTCTTTAGATGACTCCCCAAACATTAAAATAATTGGCCACTAACCTTCAGCGTCTGTAGTAGTTGCAGTGGACATTTTGACAGAGAAGTTTCCACCAGTTCTAAGAGTTGAGGACGGAAGATGCCTCTGAGATGAACTTTCTTGCATGTTGGTCAACTCTGAGAGAGCCCTAGTATGGTCACTCCATTCCTGATCTTTGTTTGGCCAAAAAGATGATAGCCATTGAAATGTCAATGGAAGAGCAGTCAAGGCATCAGATGGAGGTCCATAACGTTTGGCAAAAGCTTTTCCCAGGTACTCCAAACCAGCAGGTCCCTTTAGTAATGGTTCCATGATCCTTATGCGAGCTTTGCTGATTTCTTGCTTGAGAATCTGCAAGAATATATGTTTGCAAATGAGTCACAACCTCACGTCATAAGCTGTACTCCCTCCGTCCCATCTTAATCTACAAAATTTTCCATTTTGGGTGTCCCACTAAAAGTTACAAAATCCCAAAATGGAAACTTTTTAATACTCTTTAAATAATGGGACCCACTTGTCATACACTCATACAACAACTATCCAATTACTATAATTACCTCTCTCTCTCTCTCTCTCTCTCTCTCCTATCACACTATCTAGACATATCTCAGCTAGTTATTGCAATACTTTCTGATGGGTTTCTTTCAGTTTATTTTTATTAGCTGCAGCAGAGAGCTTTCGCAAACTGACCAATGCAAACTCCATAATCTTCCCAAGATAATCCATGTCCAGATTACCGGAATTCAGTAACTGAAGGGGAGAGGAAAGTACAAATTAGCTCCGTAATCAAAAGAACAAAAAAGAGAAACACAAAAGCCAGATTAGCATGTACCTGAGAAAGGATCTCCAGATCAATAGCTTCAGTGATCTCTTGTTTCCAGCTCTCAGGAGCCATCTTACAAAGCTCATCTCTCACTTCCCTCATTAACTCAACTACTCGATCATACTCAGGGTTGTCCTTATTTATCCTTTCTGTTACACCATCCCAGAAAGCTTTCTCAATTGTTTCTCTCACCTGCAACCGGCAATAGACAAACATGAGTTTCAGGACAGCTCAGCAAAAGCCCGAGACGGACTAAAATAGGCCAGTTTTTAGGCACACTGGAAATTGCTAAAAATTATACTCCCTCTGTCCCTAATTGAATGTCCTTTTTTGTCCTAAAAGAACGACCTTTTGAACGTTTGCTCTCAAATAAATTTGTCCCTAAATGATTTAAAAAAAATCATAGTTCATTATATTTTTGCAAAACTAAAATTTTGATCGTGAAAGGCAACAATGTTTATGACTTTTTTCTATTAAAAATCAACCTTTTCAAAATGACACTTAATTCCAAATGGTCATTCATTTTGGGATGGAGGGAGCACATAAGATGATGATTTTACCTTGATAGTGTTTTTGTCTTCTTCAATGACTTCTAGACAGTCAGCAAGTGAATGTTGTTGTCCATGAACAAACTCATTGACAATTAACTCATTCTCCACACCCAAAGTTTCACCGAAAACATTAGACAGACTGACTGAATGACCACTGGGAGGAGAGAAACCAACAACTCTGAGAGGTGGAGAGGAAGCACCATCATTGAATAAGGAGCGAACTACATGGCTAGATCCTTCACCATCAACCCCATTTCTTCTCTTCTGCGAGTCAGGACAAGGAGAAGGGCCAGGTGGAGAGGAAGACAAGTTTGGGGAGAAAATATGTGCAACTGGTGAACCTACAGGGTTACCATTTTCTTTGGCTTGGAAGTATTTTGATCGTGTGTCTGAAAGTGCATTCTGCATACGCTCAATTCCAGCATCTCCATTGAGCATGGTTTAGACAAATATACAAACACTTGGAGTGCACTGACCAAAGGGCTCATAGTACACACATAAACCATTACATTCTTCCTCCAAATCCTAATCGCAAACAGAGTAAAGATAGAAGAAGGTTAATAAGCAATAAACTTCTAGTAATGCTTTTTTTCACAATGATTATCAAAGTGTGACATTCAAAAGTAAGCTCAAGATATGTGTATCGATGTATGTAAACAAAATCATAAAATCAATAGAGAAGGTGCATAATATGGTTTTATAGAGCTTCTAACACGCAACCATACATAAATCAAAGACTGATTTTTGAGGGAAATTAAAAGCCCTAATTTTTGAACTATAAATGATGATGAAGAAGCAAATCACAATTCAAAGCCCTAGATTGATCTAGTTCAATACTCTACCAAACCACACACACTGACAACAACATAGCACATGAACATTCAATTTGTAATATCAAAGAAAATTTTGGCAAAGAAAATTTTGGCAAAGAACACATAAACCTAGATTTATATTCTATACACACCTAGAACACACATTCAAATGCAATTGATAAAAATCATTCAAAATTTGAAAGAGTTTCAATTTCAAAGCCCTAAATTTGTTGAGAATTTAGAAATTTAGGGATATGAGATTGGATTAAGAGGGAGAAAAGATGAGTGGAGAGAAGAGATACCTCTGTGTGCTGAAACCGTCAACAACATCGTGTTGCTGCAATTACGTGATGATCAGAGTGAGGCTTTTAAGACTTTGATTATTCGACCTTGATTCTCTCGTTACCGCTGCACAAATAAAAGCGCAAAAGAAATCCAACCCACAAAATCCCTCCCCATAGCCATGGCAAAAGAGAAAGAGAGAGCGCGACTCTATGGAAGAAGAGAGAGGGGGCTGCGACCATGGCAGAAGAGAGAGGGGGAGGCGAAGACGGCGTTGTTTGTAGCAGAAGTCGGGGGCTGTTTTGGGGGAAGAGAAGCGACGCTCGGAGAAGACCGAGAAGAGAGAGAGAGGAGAGAGGAGAGAGGAGAAAGAGAGTGTTTTGGGGGAAGAAGGGTTGCAATGATGATGAAAGAGAGTAGAGAGAGAGACAAGAAGACGAGCGGTCAAAAACCTGAGCGGTAAAAAAGGTTTTGGCTTATTAGAATATCAAAATACCCCTCTTTATGACATTGTAATTACAAATATGACTTGACATAAAATTACTTAACTGTCCTTATTTTGAGCGGGAAAACTATTTTTGCATTTGCCTCATTACGCTACAAGAAAAAGGGCTTTAGGGGACGGATTGTGTGACAACCTTGAGACGGGATGGAAGTTATATGTCAAGATGAATGAGCTTTCGAAGGGTTAAAACAAAAATTATTATTGTGACAAGGAATTTTGTCACATACACCGTCACAATGTTATTTAGAATTTTCGGAGCCAATATAGCCCGCTCAAAATTTTATTTGTGACGAGGTCATTTGGATTTGTGACCTATTGAAGTTGTCACAAAGCATGTGACGAGATAAGCCTCCAATTTGAGACGGCAAAACTATTTTAGCGGCTTATGTGTAAATTTTTAGCGGGTATTTTTTCCCATGTGACGAAATTAATCAATATTTATGACGCTATATTTTTGCATGTTGATATTTCATATTACATGAATGCATACTTGATCCAAATGATGTGGCCCAATTAATAGAATAGGAAATGGCCCAAGAAGTCCAGACGGCACTGTCCATTTTCCAACAGAAAGTTCCTGCAGATGGGTCAACTTTGAATAATAAATTGTTTTGATTGGTAGAGAACCAGCCCATGGGACACATATGGTTGGAAAGCCCTATGAGTCTAGTTTCATACTCTTCAATCGGGTTGTCGTTTGGGTTTGTCTAGAATGAGTTATGTCTGTTTTGCTAGAAGGTGTCAGAATATTTCAAAAATCTGCCAATAAATGTCTTTTGGTGTTCTTTAGAGTCTTGTCAACTACTTGGGGGTTATTCATGTATTTAGAGTCAATGTTCATGAGTCTTTGAGGTCTAGAAAGTTGTATGAATAAATGGAGATGATCCAATTAATAGAATAGGAAATGGCCCAAGAAGTCCAGACGGCACTGTCCATTTTCCACACTACTAGAAAACATACTAATTGAGACAACAAGAATCAGTCTCAAAAGGCCTCTAAAACTGTCTCTAATTGAAACTGGGACAGCACAAGGACGGAAATAGGGGGTCTCATTAAGTGAGTGTCACAAATACTATTAAGACAGTAATTGCTGTCCCTACCATAAATATAAGGACTGTATTTACAGTCTCTAAAACAACTGTCCCTGAATTATATGATAACTTGGGACTGTTTTAAGAGCAGTTTTCTCAATTCTATTGCAGTCTCTACGTGCAAGGTAAGCAACATTTTGAATCACTAAAACTGCAGTTTGCTTTCAGACTAAAACTGCAATATTTCAGACCAAATTACATAGTTCAGATCAAATTACATAGTTCAGGCCTAGAATCACTAAAACTGCAGTTTGCTTTCAGACTAATCAGGCCTAAGTTGATTCACTAATAACAAAGAAGATTAAAGTCTGCTTTCATCCGAACAAAATTAAGCATCCTCATCATCATCTCCAGACCCGAGTGCTTCATCATTCATGTGAGTTTGCCTGCTAAGTTTCTACAATCAAACAATTCCAACAAAAAAAAAATAACCAATTGGTCAGGAATCACTAGAATGAATAGAATCAAATTCAAATGTCGTTTATATATAAATAAAAGAAATACTCCCTCCGTCCCAAACACCACACCCGCAGCAACATTAACTTGAGTGTCACTAGTCATGTTCCTCATTTGGCCAAATACACACACACACACACACACACACACTTTATCCTTAGTGATTGAGTTGGTATAGTTCAAAGGTATCCAAATCCCCAAGCTATAAAGTTCTTGTGAGTGATCATAAAAAAAAAAAAAAAGAGAGAATAATTGCATAAAAGAGTACCTGGTATAGTTCTCATCCTCTCCAATCTGTTAAATGTTAGATGTTGACCCATCTCCATTTGAGTATTGTGGACAATTACTAGATTGCTCAAAATCTCTAACAAACAAGCTTCCATTTTGCAAGCGCGCTAAAATGCTCCATTCAATCCCACGAGCTAGAGTACTAGTATTGACGCAGCACGAAAGCCGATAAATTTCGTGATTAGCGCACTAATCACAAGAACTCTTCAAGCGAAGAATCCTCAAACACAATACTGGAATCCACCAGCAGTAATCTGGAATCCACCAGAAAATAAAGAGAGAAAAACTCTTCAAAATTGATTAATCAAAAGCTGTAAACTGAGTTTAACAATGGCCTAAGAGTGTTTAAATACTTTCTCCAAACCCTAAACAAACCCTAAAATGAAAATAACAAACATAGACTAAAATACCCCCTAAGTAAATAATTTAAGAACAATAATAATAAAACAAACGCAAAAACCATTTAATCCTCCCGTCATTTGAGGCGCCCGCCTGAGGTGGAACCATGCGGCCGCCTGGGACTCCGCAACATTGCCCTGCTTGGAACAGTTTGAGGCGCCCGCTTGGGTTGTGTTGAGGCGTCCGCTTCAATGCCAGAAGCTCCTCCGCCGTGAATTCCATCCTCAATTCCTCCTACATCAGTCAACCACTCTTCAAAAGAACTCGACCCCGAGTTCATATCCGATATTTGGCAAGATCCGCCCCAGAAGAACAAATATTTTGAATAAATCAATGCTTTTCTTGCCTTCGGAAAAAAATTTAAAACTTGTCCGTCCCAATGAAACAAGTATTTTGAATACATTCGCCCCTTTTGAAAGTTTTGAGGTAGACCAATTTTGTCCGGATGAAAATTAAGACTACCAATCCCATCCATCTGTTGATCGTCCGTCCCATCTTCCTCAGAGTCAACAATGAAAGAAAAATTAGTGTCCTCCATGGACTCCTCCACAGTCTTCCCGTGATCAATAATAAAAATACCATCTACACAATCATCGCCCCACACAAAATTCGATTTTGCAACAAACCAATTAGTTCGGACTTCCTCCTTCACCTTGGGCTCAATAGGGGCATGAACATGGATCATAATATTTGCAGGAATAATTTCACCACATACCTGAATGATTTCGTCTTTTGCACACAAATCTTCCTCCTTAACCCCCAAATTCTCCTCTTCAATCTTTTCCTTCGTTTCAGCCAATGGAACTGCTGGAAAGACGAATTTGTCAACTTCTGAATTTAATTCTCCTCTGTTTGAATTTGATCCTTTCTTTTCAATCAGCTCGACGCGGTGGAGGCTTTCCCCGCAACTTTCTTCTTGAGCACAATTTTTGTTATTCTGCAACAAGACCTCGAACTGACTCCGACGTTCTTCTTCAGCACGTTCATAGATTGCAGATCTACGCGCTTTCAGTTTCTGAATCTTTGCAGTGTAGTGATCGGCTTTGTCGGCATAAAAATTGGCTTCCATCCTATGTCGCTGCCTAAGCACTCGCTCCCTTGAGGCTCGATTCAGATCTCTGATTGACTTGTATTTCTGCACACGTCGATCATGCTTGTCCGCTTCGTCGAGTTCTTCATCCTCTAACTCTAGAAAATATTGTTCCTTTTGTCGAGCACGATCCAATCGACGATCTATTTCGTGAATAATCTCGTCATCAGATCTTGTTACTTGATCCCCCATAACGAAATCAGCGATGAAAAGGCAGGATATGACCTGCTTTGATACCAACTGACGCAGCACGGAAGCCGATAAATTTCGTGATTAGCGCACTAATCACAAGAACTCTTCAAGCGAAGAATCCTCAAATACAATACTGGAATCCACCAGCAGTAATCTGGAATCCACCAGAAAATAAAGAGAGAAAAACTCTTCAAAATTGATTAATCAAAAGCTGTAAACTGAGTTTAACAATGGCCTAAGAGTGTTTAAATACTTTCTCCAAACCCTAAACAAACCCTAAAATGAAAATAACAAACATAGACTAAAATACCCCCTAAGTAAATAATTTAAGAACAGTAATAATAAAACAAACGCAAAAACCATTTAATCCTCCCGTCATTTGAGGCGCCCGCCTGAGGTGGAACCATGCGGCCGCCTGGGACTCCGCAACATTGCCCTGCTTGGAACAGTTTGAGGCGCCCGCTTGAGTTGTGTTGAGGCGTCCGCTTCAATGCCAGAAGCTCCTCCGCCGTGAATTCCATCCCCAATTCCTCCTACATCAAGTATTCTCTTTAAACCGTTGCTCTAGTTCCACCAAATCTTTCCTCAGATCAACGATTTCAACAACATATGAAGTAAGTTGCTCGTTAAGGCGACTGACTTCTTCCTGATGTTTAAGTTGTTGCTCTTCAAGCTTGCTTTCTAGTTGAGCAATCCTAACATCATAATCAAGGCTTGATTTATATGCAAATGATGAATATTGCATTCTCTTAGGTGCTGGTTGCACACCTACACCTCCTAATAAAACGTGACCATGACCATCTTCTCCAACTATCTCCCTGAATATCCTTTCCCTTTCTATTGGATTCTCTTGATCCTCTTCCGGTAGTTCAATCAATTTTCTCTTTATTGCGGCCTAAGAAACAACATTCATTACAAGTTAATGGGTATATATCAGATCAGATTTATGCAATAAATTATAGTCAATTATACATATGAATAGATGGATACATACCTCTCTATCAGCAGCCCCGTCACTGGTATCATATACTCCATCCTTACTAAGCGTCACTAACCACATGCTGAGGTTATCAACAGGCAAGTTCTCTTTGATCCTCTAATACAAGAATTTTTTTAAAAGGAAATACATTATTGATTTAACAATTACAATAACAAAAAAATAACTAGCTTATTTAATTCAACCTGAGCTCTTATGCTTGCATGCGTGGTCCTCCCAGTCTTAGAATAAGCAAGCAAATATGACCGATTAACTTTGTTCTGCGATGAGACATTCTGAATAGTTTCCAAGGTTAGCCAAACAATATTTTATAACATAATAAAAATGGATTTAGAAAATGAAACAAAGTTTATGACTTTGTGAAGTCTGAATCATACTTTAACTGTCTCTGAACCCCAATATTTAACTAGTTCAGGCCATTGATCCTAAGAAAACCTTCTTTCGCTTGTTAGCAAGACGCTCGACGCCGCCTCATATATATCATAATATTTTTTCTTAATACGATTTTTAAAAGACTTCCAAGATGCAGCAATTCTTGCATAAAGCAAAGTTTCGAAAACGGTCGGGAGCATTTCGTTGCCTACAACAACACAGAGTTACTCATAAAGAAATACATTATAAAAATATAAATCTTGCTACCTCGCACTTCCTTCCAAATCGATCGAGGGGGTCTTCCAAAAATTTGCATCCCAACGAGTATAAAATAAAGGAAACATGTTCCCATTCCTCGTATAACTTCTAATCTTGCTACCAAATCTATTAGCATGTTCTCCAATCGATTGCCAATTCCATCCCATTCAAGCATTATCTTTTCTCCTTTACCCCAATCATGCCAAGGTTTAGAAGGACCTCTTCCTTTTGTCTTTGTCATGTAAACATCCTCATTAATAGCTGGTGAATTGAAACACAAAATGTAAACCAAACTACTATATTTAGAAAAAAATATTCTAAATGGTGAGACAAGAATATTCAAAAAAGTGTATTAAATGTAAGTTTATATTTAGAAAAGAAAATTCAAAAGTAGTTCAGATTTCAAAATAAAATCCAAAAAGATTCAAAAAGAAGAATTAAAGTAGTATTACCTATATGGTCATCATCATCGACATCATCGACATCATCATCATTATGATGAAAATATTGCATCTCTGATGAAAGACAAGCTGTTGCAAGATCATGACATTGTGATCCAATGTTGCTTGAAGCTTTATGTACCGATCCTTGCCCACCATGATAATTGAATTGTGACAGACGGGTTGTAAAATTTATGCTTGAATCTTTGTGTCCGCATCCTCGACTCACCCCGATAATTGATTTGTGATCAAGGTTAACATTGTTGCCAAGCTACGCGGTAGTTTCAAGTCTACTTTCCCATCAAAACTCTCTTTGACCCCTCAACATGTGTCGTATCTGTAAGAATCTACGATGACCCCAATAACAAAACTTGCCTCCATTTACTAGCCGCGTAGCCTGATGATCAATATTACAATAAGGACAAGCGAACTCACCTTTTGTGCTCCATCCGGATAAATTTGCATAATGCGCAACATTTCAACAATGAAAGAATGATTGGACCAGCCATTAAGTTGCTTAATGCGCAACATTTCAACAATGAAAGAGAGTTCTGTAATACCATTTGGACACCCTTCATAAAGTGGCATTTCAGCCTCTTCCAAACGCTTATAATAATTCACTCCAACTTCCGTAGCACCCATATTTCTAGATCCAGGTTCATCATCTCTCAACCCATCTTCCGTGGATTGATTACCCAATACTTCTTGTACCATTGCAACCATACTAGGGCCATCATCTGATTCACTTGGCACATCATTAACTACTATCTCATCACTCAAATTCTCATCAAAATTAGGTTGTTCATGATATGTCCATATCTTGTAGTTCCTGTCAAAGCCTTTTCTCTCTATATGCATTCTCACGATTGAAAGCTTATGGCAATACCGATTAACACAAGTGCTGCAAGGGCAATAAATTTCATCATTACTGTTGTCATTACCAGCGAAAGCAAAGCTCAAAAATCTTTCAACCCCACTTGTGTAATCAAAATCCAAACCTTTAACCAAATGTCTGTGTTCAAAATCACCTCCAAGATACTTGCTCTTCTCAATTGACATCATGTGAGTATCATCGGCTGACAAAAGATCGTCATTTTCAGGAGGAGCAACAGCATGCAAATATTGAATGAATTACTAGTGCTAAATTGGAATTGTTAACATTAAGAGTTCCTAACAAATATTGTTTTGCTTTTATTGTTTCAGTCAAAACCAAGGAGGCAGTCAAAACCAAGGAGGCAGTCAAAACTAAGGAGGCAGTCAAAGTGTAAGTGGACGACGCTGAATCATAATGGGGTTCTCTTCCCCCCGCCATACAAACCTCACGGGAATACAATTCTTTACCGCGAGAATGGGAGAGATCCACCTGTAGAAGTTGGCTTGACACCTCCACAAGAAGAGATCG
Organism: Adenophora triphylla var. japonica; assembly: GCA_022495995.1. Lineage (NCBI taxonomy): Eukaryota > Viridiplantae > Streptophyta > Magnoliopsida > Asterales > Campanulaceae > Adenophora > Adenophora triphylla. The sequence continues at coordinate 714,069 of JAFEMH010000490.1, forward strand.
CAACAATGTACGTAGAGTTGCTAGATACATCTTATGTAGCGGACGAGGTGTTCAAGGATAATTTTATGGGAGTCTGGAGTGAATTTCTGGGAGAGAATCACATAATAAAGGAACTTAAAAACTGCAACTTTAAGAAGATACAAGAGTGGCATCAAGGGGAGAAGCAAAAGATGAAGGACATGAGTAAAGAAGTAAGTTCAAGCCCTAAATATGAATTTGAAGATGAAGATGCTGTTATAAGTTCTTATAACAGCATCTTCATCTTCAAATTATAACAGCATCTTCATCTTCATCTTCATCTTCAAATTCTTATAACAGCATCTTCATCTTCAAATTTGAAGATGAAGATGTTGTTATAAGTTCAAGCCCTTACATTATAAATATGAAGATGAAGATACTGTTATAATTTGAAGATGAAGATGTTGTTATAAGAACTTATAACAGCATCTTCATCTTCAAATTCATATTTAGGGCTTGAACTTACTTCTTTACTCATGTCCTTCATCTTTTGCTTCTCCCCTTGATGCCACTCTTGTATCTTCTTAAAGTCACAATTTTTAAGTTCCTTTATTATGTGATTCTCTTCCAGAAATTCACTCCAGACTCCCATAAAATTATCCTTGAACACCTCGTCCGCTACATAATATGTATCCAGCAACTCTACGTACATTGTTGCGATCTCTTCTTGTGGAGGTGTCAAGCCAACTTTTACAGGTGGATCTCTCCCATTCTCGCGGTAAAGAATTGTATTCCCGCGAGGCTCAGTAGGCGGGGGAAGAGAACCCCATTATGATTCAGCGTCGTCCACTTACACTTCGATCGCCTCCTTAGTTTCGATCGCCTCCTCGTTTGACCGCTCCTCGGGTTTCGATCGAAACAATAAAAACAAAACAATATTTGTTAGGAACTCTTAATGTTAACAATTCCAATTTAGCACTAGTAATTCATTCAATATTTCGTATGATGTCAAGCTCCTCCCGAAAATGACGATCTTTGTCACCGATGATACTCACGATGCTCACATGATGTCAATCGAGAAGAGCAAGTATCTTGGAGGTGATGTTGAACACGTACATTTGGTTAAAGGTTCGATTTTTGATTACCAAAGCTAATGAGTTTAGAGGAATAGGTTGATTACCAAAGATCGTCGACAACAATGAAATGGTACTTGCTAGAAGTTTCAGCAAAGTTGGAGCAGTTTCTCTACCTTCTCTACCTGCATTAACAAAAACAATCATAAGAAGTTACAATTTAATAACCAAAAAAATACGTAAATCAGAAACAATCAACAAAAACAGATTCATATCTCTTGCAAAGCTAATTGAACTCAACATTAAACAACCCGCAACACTAAATAACAAAAAAAATACAGAAAGGAACACCCTTAAATTTTGCCGATCTTGCATTAAGAGATAGTCCAAATGATGGGGCTAGAAGTTTCATCAATGTTGGAGCAGTTTTAAGATTAAATTCCTTCGGTTGTATCCTCATGAACATAACAATACTCCAGTCCTTTTACTTACCAATGAAAAAGTTTTATGTGATCATTTCAAGTACTTCAATTGTATCCTCATGGCAGCTACAGGGGCCCAGGTCCAAAACATAATCCGAAAGCAGATATATACTTCCAGAAGGGCCACTAACGGCTTTCTGATGATAAGAAGCATTGGGTTTAATAGGTACAGTTCCACGCGAACATCACCAAGTGCTAATTACTGAACAAATCATTTACATGGACTAGTGCAAACTATTGAAACATCTTCTCCAAGTAAGAGTTGACTGATCTTTCCTTGTTATTTGTCAATGATTAATATCAAATCACTTTTATGTAAATGATAGACAAAATACGTATATCAAGCAGCCCTTTTTACAAGGAGCTGTCGGATCTACTATAAGTTGGTCTTCATACAGGCTTTACTCCATAAGATATGGTGCTTAGAGCCCACAATCAAGCTACTAAGCTACATATTTAACAATGCACAAAAGAATTACAACCACGAAAGAAAAGGAAATAGAATGGAAGGGAAATCACATCAATATTCATCAGAAAACAAAAGGTGATATAAGCCAACACAATCAGAACATAATCAATCAATAATCAGTTCACTGCAATGAGGTGACCAAATCATTGAATCACCCAGTGCAAAAGAAAATATGTATTGAATGATAGAAACATAGCATTAACATAATTAACGAGAGATCAAAACCTGTTGGTTTTCATTTTGTGAGGACATATGGTGGTAATGGCAAGTAACATTGTAACACATATACCAGATTCAAACCTTTGATCAATCGCCAAAATCAAATCAGGAACAATAGCTAATCTCATCGATTAATTGAAAATCAAAAGAGAAATCAACATACCTGTAGCAAAGGATTTGAGAAACAATCACGAATCTGGACGATTGCAGCAGCTTTTGGTTGAGGATTTTGAAAAACAATCACGAATCTGAACCCTTGCAGCAGCTTTTGATAGAGGATTTTGGAAAACAATCGTGAATCTGAACAATTGCAAAGCTGATCGAGCTTTTGATTGAGGATTTGTGAAATGATTATAACCCTAATTTATTGCGTAATTGGCGAAACGATAGCACTAGAACTCATGGAGGCAATTTTGTGCGAGCCATGACTTCTGCAAGAACGAGAGTTGGAGAAATCAGCTGCGTGAGATCTTAACCCTAGAACGTGGAGTATTCGGTAATTCAAACTTTGGCACGTGCTTATCCAAAAAAAAAAATCAAAAAATAAAAACATTACACGTGCTTGAGATATTTAACCCCATTTATGAATTAGTGAGACGGGGATAGGGACAGGGATTTGGGCGGTCCCAAACACATAATAAATAGAGACGGTTAAAATCATTTGTCTCAAAATTATGTTGAATAGAGACCATTAAAAATTACTGTCTCTAATTTGTAGTCCCTAAAAGTGTTTTTTTTTGTAGTGTCAACAGAAAGTTCTTGCAGATGTGTCAACTTTGAATAATAAACTGTTTTGATTGGTAGAGAACCAGCCCATGGGACACATATGGTTGGAAAGCCCTATGAGTCTAGTTTCATACGCTTCAATCGGGTTGTCGTTTGGGTTTGTCTAGAATGAGTTATGTCTGTTTAGCTAGAAGGTGTCAGAATATTTCGAAAATCTGCCAATAAATGTCTTTTGGTGTTCTTTAGAGTCTTTTCAAATATTTGGGGGTTATTCATGTATTTAGAGTCAATGTTCATGAGTCTTTGAGGTCTAGAAAGTTGTATGAATAAATGGAGATGGTGTAATGGCTCCTAGAAATATGTATTAATTTTGATTTCAATGAACTATGTATAAATAATTACACTGCATTAGTAGAAGCAATCCGAGTCATGACAGCCTCACCTTTTCAGCTATCACCAAGAAAAGTTACTGTGTCAACGGTTGGTATAATACCTTCTATCAGAAAGCTTCATGGCGATCTACCAAATATAAACCTAGCAGTGTCCCTACACGCTCCAGTTCAAGAAATCCGCTGTCAGATAATGCCTGCAGCACGAGCATTTCCTTTAGAAAGACTAATGGAAGCTCTGGCAGAATATCAAAAGAATAGTCAGCAAAAAATCTTTATCGAGTACATAATGCTTGCTGGGGTGAATGATGAGGGGGAGCATGCCCATCAGCTTGCAAAATTGCTCGAGACATTTCAAGTGGTCATAAACCTGATACCTTTTAATCCCATTGGCTCTCTCAGTCAGTTTGGGACCAGCAGTGAGCAAAGAGTTACATCTTTCCAGAAAATACTTAGGAATAACTACAACATACGAACCACAGTTCGTAAGGAAATGGGCCAAGATATAAGTGTTTTGACCGTTTGCTGATTTTTTGTTTTCATCAATGCATGTAATTGTTTTACAAAAAAAATTATAAATTAATGCATCTAACTGTGAAGATTACTTTGTCCCCCATAACATGTATAAGGTTTTTCCTTGATATATATATAAGTGTTGCATCTTTTCACAGGAGAAATACAAATCACTGTTGGAAGAAAACACTAGTTCTGATGGGCCAGATAAATACAATGATCCTGGTTATGATGTATGGAAGACAGTTGTTGGAGTTAAAAAGGGTAGATTGCTCGGGCTTGGCCCTCGATGAAAGTTTAACTCATCCAAGCTCAATGCTTCTACTACATCCTCATATTTAGGTATGTTAAGAGATGATCCAATTGTAAAACAACTACAAGATGAGGTGAAAGAGCTACGCGAGAAGCTTGGTGAGAAGACTAGTCACTTTGATGCATTACAAGCTCAGTTTGATACATTGCAATCTCATTTTGCTATGTTGTGTGGATATATTGGCTACTCATTTCCTTTTATAGCTCCAACAAGTCAAGCTACTACAACAGTTTCTACGCCTTCACCAACAAATGCACCAACAAATACAGAAGCATACATTCCATCATTTGACTCATTTTGGGGGTAAATTTGGAGAATCTTGACATGGATTTCATTTAGTTTTTTTTTTTTATTAGAACAGGATAATCTAGTCATTGGGGAGTTGAACCATTTTGAGTTAGTATATGTTTTAAATGTTTAGATTTGTTTTTATATTAGTACAGGCTAGGATAATTTAGATTTGTTGAACCATTTAGTTATATGACTTGCTTGTTGATGGTTTTGTGTTTACCAGTATTTAATTTTTAGTTAGTATAAAAATTTTGCAGTGTATTTTTTTTATATATTTCATAATTGCATTTATTATTATTATTATTATTATTATTATTATTATTATTATTATTATTATTATTATTATTATTATTATTATTATTATTATTATTATTATTATTAATTTTATTATTATTATTGTTGAGAATATGAATGGTATTGGTATTAGAAAAATGTATAATTTTGTGACTAAAGAGTGTGACGGGTAATTTTACTTTTCTGACTTTTGTGACAACAAATGTCACAGCCACCAGGGGTCCTAAAATTCAAATTTTTAAATATTTGGCGGAAAAATTTGAACTTTAAACGATATATCGTGACGCAAATTTTAGTTTTCAAAAAAAATAATGTGACAGAGTTTGCCACGGACAGTCCGTCTTAAACAGTGTGACGGCACCGTCCCAAACATGCATTTGTGACTAGGGAATAGGTGACAGACATCGAGACGGAGAAAGTTGTCACAAATCCACTATTGTGACGGAATATTTTGATTTATTACGGAATTTGGCCGTCCCCCAAAGTTCATTTTCTTGTTATATAGTTATAGATTATAGATGCTTGAATGAGAACTAAATGATTTGAGTTTTAGTAGTAATTTTTTTTTGTTATATTGATGTTTAACTCTAGTTGTCATGACATAAACCTTTGTTAATGGTCTTTTGGTATGTTTAGTTGTTGATGGCCTTTGTTGACAGTCTCTTATGTTGGTGTCCTTTGTAGATACACTTAATGTGATCTCCTTTTGGTACAATAAACATAGTGCAATTTTGATATTGTATAAATTAGTAAAGCAACATTTATTTCGGGATAGAAAGAGGGTGTATCATGTTTGGCATCATACAATTCAACATTCACAATCAATAATTTGAACTTAAAATTCAAACAAGGTTATTGCTAGAAATTGACCAAGATTCCTTCAAAGACACCATTTTTGGCCACCCTTTTTTTTTCTAATACCCATAATAACAGTGCCACAAAATAATGAAAACGAAAAAAAAACACTAAACCCATTTGAACTTTTGAATGCCAATCAATTTCTTCTTTCTCAGGTTCCCAAAACGCATAAAAATTGCATGTATCACATTTGAAGTAGAGTTTGTGTGTGTGGGTTTCTAATGGAATAAAAAAAATCCTAACTTCAGCCTTTCGATTGCAATGACATTTTCTATTCTTGAACTTGATTATGCCACCATTTACACGATTGTTGCTTTGGGTAGAGCTCGCGTTTGAAGCAGCCATGAAGAAATCCTCGCGAGCAGCGCAAGAACACTAACTTTCTAGATCTTGATCTTCGATTTCTGATTTTCCCCAAATTTTCGGAACGGTGAAGGGACCCCAATTTTCCTTTTTCAAATTTGGAAATTGAGTGTGTACAATTGTAGATGGAAAAAGTGAAAGACGTACTATAAATGATTGTTTTATTCTAAAATATTTAATTTTAAAAAATATATCCCAAAATAACAACTCTTTCAAATTATTGAACAAAATAACTCATTTTTTGAAATAGTTGTTTTTTTCTCTACAAATAGAGACTATTTTCACTCGATTCTAACACATAAAAAAAATCCCTTTCTTTGAATATAAATTAAACATTTTACAATATTTTTTTTTAAATTTTTTTTCCACCAAATTTTTTTGAAAAAATTCCTCTACAAATAGATAATATTTTCATTAGATTTGGACACGGAAAAAGAATGGGCGTGGGTGCATAATTGATTTTCAAAGGAGATTTGGGTTTGTCAAATAAATAATTCAATAAAGTTTGACAATATTTTTTTGAGATTATATTGTTGACAACTTGAAAATGGTCATTAATACAACTAACAAAATTTACTTTTCTCTTCTCTAATGAACTTAATTTATAGGTTACTTAGTGGTATTTTTTTTCTTTTTCACAACTGCTTCATTGTTTAAAGAATCTTGAGTGCAATAAACGTTTTTTGGCTCCCAACTGATAAATTTACATGACGCTTCTTCTAGCTGATTTGTCTATAAGTGGAGGCTAACCTTCAATGATAATGAATGGTTAGAAAGTCATTCTAATAGTAGTGTGTAGTTTTAAATGGGCCGACTTTTGAATAATAATATAGTTTTAAATGATACAAACAAATAATTTATTCAACATAAGGCATGAAAATTTAAAACTAATATAACAACCTAATAGTAATGGTGGAGTAGTGTATAGTTGTGAACATAGTAATAAGGGAAGAAACACTTGGGATAGGGTAGTATAACCCAATAATAAATATGACTACACAAGAGTCAATGACGATCCTTATCAAGCTTATTTATTGGAGCTCATTTATTAGTGGGAAGAACTTAATCCTCGAATAAGTTTGAACGTTGTCAATTTTCTTTGATTGATTCTTATGTCATGTCTATAAACAAAAACTATGGGCAATCTCTATATACAATTGAAATTCTTTTAAGGAAACATGTTTTCGGTCGTGGTCAACATTATGTTTCTTTCTCTAGAAGCACCCTTCATGTTGCTCTTCATATTTGGAAATTCAATTCTGCAGAAGATAGTTCATCCGACAAATATACTATGAAGGTTGTGTTTCTAGAGGTTTTCCAAAATGTGTAATAGATATTTCTTACCCCTACTTACTAATAATTGATTTCATAATATACATATGAATGTTTAGTTGTATGTGTTGTCTTCTTCATGAAGATCAATATTATTAAATTTTGTATGTTTTGTTTACAGATGTATATGAAGCATATTAATTTGTAATGTTCTTTTTATGCTTAGTTATCATTTTTTTTTACTTTTTATAAATAGAAGATTTTACATCTTGTCGTGCATCGCACGGGTGACACACTAGTATGTTTAAATACACTAAGCTAATACATTATGTCATGTCATAAGTACACCCTCCGTGTTTAGTTTGTTTTATTTTTTTTAAGAAATTGTACTTTTAAATAATTTAGCTTACATTGCTTAGACCTTCATAACAATACATTAATTTAATTGAATTTGTTTTCCTGAAAAGAGCATTTTTTTTGGATGGTTGAACACTAAAACATGAACTTATTATTATTATTTTGGCCGTGAGACGATTATAACATGAAAGTAAAGAAAGGTGGATTAGTCGTTCCACTGAAAACGGGCACTCATGTTTTGTGAAAATCTTATGTTTACTTATTCTAGGATTATTTTTTCAAATATTTCTTTTTTAAATTATTAATTTCTAAAATGACAAATTTTTGAAACTATTATCCAAAATAACCATTTTCTTGGAACTCGCTAAATGATGTAGTGAGCTTATTATTAGTTTCACTTAATTTTGCTACACCACGTAGTGAGTATATTTTTAGATAATTAAGAAAACGTCGTAGTTATGTAATTACGTAATTAGCAAACTCGCTACATATTGTTGTAAGAACATGGATTAATGTAACATATAAATACTTAATAATATAATGATCAATATTATAATATATGGTATAAAGTATAGAACTCTAAATAATATGTAGAATTCCATAATATAAGTATACCATTAAATGATGGGCATAATGGTAATATCTTATATATCAATAGGTGTAGTCCCTAAATGAAGTGCCCCTTGGATTCCTATATAAAGGCCTATCCATCAAGCCTATGAATCACTAGTTATTTTACATTCTCATTCAGTCAAAATTCTCCCTAAGTACTTGAAGAACAAAGAGATTAAAAAGGCACTCATCATTTAGAAGATCTACTCTTCCTAAATCAAAGACTATCTTCATATCTTCATCAAGAACAAGAACAAGAACAATAATGGAATCTCAAGGTATACGCTTCCGTATTCTTCTTCTTCTTCTCCTTCTCTTCTTAATCTAGTAATGAGTCGGTTCATGTTTAATGGATCGTAATTGTTCCATCAATTGGTATCAGAGCCTACTCATATACTAGATTGAGTTTGAAATTCTTATAAAGCCTTATGCTTTAATTCTTGTATGATTTCAGTTAGTTTTTGTTCTTGTTCATGATACTCATCTTGTCTAAGAGTATTATATTCATAAAACTTCATTCTATTTCTGATTTTTGGTTTTACTCAAAAGGCTTTCAACCCTTAATGTAAGATTATCCCATTTTTGAACATAGCCACCATCCTTGGATGCGTTGTGAGTTTGTTCATATGCATAGCCACGCATTTTTTAAATGTGTTGTGAGTATGCGGATCTACTTACTTTGGTTGAAAATTGAGTCACCATTAAATTAAGAACTTCTTTCAATTTCTGAAAAATAATGGTAAATCAAACTTAAGAGACATGATGGTTCAAGCAAGATTATCCCATTTGCATAGCCAACATTGTATGATGTATGGAGTGTGCAAATCTAGATCTACTTGTTTGACCATTTTAATTTAAGTGCAAGATTATCCCATTGACACAACAGAGCGTTTTATGTCGCACAATCGTGTTGGATCTACTTGTATATTCATGTCTTAGTTAAGCATTAATTTTGCTTGACATTCATGTTTGTGTTAAAATTTATTTTTTGGAAAAAGCAATAGAATCTGATTGCATTTAGTAGTGTAAAGCAGTTGGTCAAAAGCTTCATCAAACAGTTGGTATAACCGTACCGTGGCTGTTCATAGTGACTTTTAAATTGCTTTACTACATATCCATATGTACCGTACCGTGGCTGTTCATAGTGGCTTTTAAATTGATGACTTTTAATTGTTTACTCCGTGGCTGTTCATAAGGATAAGGAGTATAATTGGTGACTATTCATAAAAGTATAAATGTGACTTTTACTCCACGGCTGTTCATAAAGTATTATTGAATCGTGGCCTTTTTTTTTTAATTGGTGATTTTTAAAATGAGTATAATTGGTGACTTTTCGTTGCCCAAAAATTTTGATAATTTATTAATAAATTATAATGTCTGGACACCAGTCGCGCTTCGGTGGTTCTTGGAGTTATTAAACTTTAAGAATGGACGGGTAGAACAAAAGGATATTGTCTTTTATTAATAAATTTCGCTTATTTCTTTACCTTTTAAATTTTCAGAAATTACCTTAAAGTCTTAAGTGCCCTAAAGTATGATTAATTATATGCTTAAACAAATTTATTCATTGTTTAAATAATATTGTTGCCAAAGCAATTTACGTTATTTAAATACAAATTTGTTAAAGTGATGAATGTAAATATTGATATGTGATAACATGCTTGTTTCCCAAAGGAGACCTTGTTATTGACTAAGTGTTTACATTCATGGGGTAATAATTGAACTAAACTTTTGGTCATTTTAAACGCTGTGAACCATCCCAAAGGAAGGCGGGTGTTTAAAGTGAATTGTTTACATTCTTTATTACCAGGGAACAAGTACCTTAAACTTTAGAACATTTTTTGTGCTTGATCCGTCCCAAAGGAAGGCGAGTATTTAAAGTGTATTGTTTGAGCTATTTGTTTACCCTAAGATAAATCAAATTGTGAATCAATTCGCAATCCAAAGATTAGTCTTGATGTCATGTTGATTATCTTTTATTTTGATGGAATTCATTTTGATATAATTAATCATTGTGTAGTATCTTATATATGTTTTGTTTCATTCTTTTGTTCTCTTCATTCGATTTGATCGGTGCTTCTTCCGTTACTCTTTGCCTTAAACTCAATTCCTTTGCTAAGCTGGGACAAACTTTAAAACTTGGAAAAACAAGATTATTATGGTCTTAGACTGTTTGGACCTTGACCTCACATTAAGAAAACAAGCTCCCGCCCTCTAACCGATAAAAGCACCGCGGAAGACCGCTTGAGTTCGAGAGAGGTGGAAGCGTTCTAATCGCGTCGGCTAAGCATAATTAAGAATGCGATCCGGAGACATTTACGAACAGTGTCTCCGAGGATGTTGGTGCAAAAGGTTTCCTAGATGCCCTAGAACAACGCTTTGCAAAAAGCGATAAATCGGAAACAAGTGCTACCTTGAGGAAGCTTGTTTCCATGAGGTATAAGGGCACCGAAAACCTAAGGGAATACATAATGGAAATGTTTCATCTATCAACGAAATTAAAAGCACTCAAGTTGGACTTGTCGGAAGACTTGCTTGTGCATTTGGCTTTAATTTCTCTTCCTTCGCAATTTGGTCATTTTGAAACGACCTATAATTGTCAAAAGGACAAGTGGAATATTAATGAATTAATTTCATATGTCACGGAGGAAGAAGATAGGTTGAAACACACCAAACCCGAAAGTGCACATTATGCATCTACCTCTTCTCGTGGGATTAAGAGAAAAGGTAAGGAGATTGCGGTTGCATCAAAGAAGCCTAAGGGATCATCAAATGATCAAAAGGTGAAAAAGTGCTTCTTTTGCAAGGACCCCACTCACATGAAGCCCGACTGCCCTAAGTATCGCCAATGGCGAATTAAGAAAGGTATGTCATTTAGCTTTGTTTGTACTGAAGCTAACTTAGTTTCAATTCCTTCGTATACATGGTGGTTAGACTCCGGTGCAACTACTCACATAAGTTCATGTATGCAGGGTTGCCTGAACTACCGAACGCCCAATGAAGGTGAAAGATTCATCTACATGGGAGCTGGAAAGCCGGTAGAGGTGGAAGGCATAGGGATCTATAGATTATCATTAAGTACTGGATATTATTTAGTTTTGAACAATGTATTTATTATTCCATCATTTAGACGGAATTTAATTTTCGTCACTACATTAGATCGAGAAGGTTATTCTTGCATCTTTGGTAATAATAAATGCAATTTATATTTTGATTCAAAACTTTTTGGTACTAGCTCTTTGTCTTACATTGATAATCTATATTTACTTGACACAGTCAATTCATTAAATGAGTCCCATAATAATGAAACTAACTCTCGAGGCATAAAACGAAAGTTTTCAAGTAAAAACTCTTATACCTTGTGGCATAGGCGTTTGGGTCATATCTCCAAAAGGAGAATTGACAAGCTTGTGTCCGAGGGAATATTACATAAGCTTGATACTCCGGAAAATAACTTTTGTATTGAATGCCTTAAAGGAAAATTCACGAATAGTACAAACAAAAATGAATCCTTGAGAGCTACAAAAGTCTTAGAACTAATTCATACGGACATATGTGGACCGTTCCCTACCCCTTCATGGAACGGACAAACATATTTTATTACGTTCATAGATGACTTCTCTCGTTATGGATACATTTATTTACTTCATGAAAAGTCTCAATCATTGGACGTTTTCAAGTCTTTTAAAGCCGAAGTTGAAAATCAACTTGAAAAGACTATTAAGAACGTTAGATCCGATCGTGGTGGTGAATACTACGGTAGGAATGACGGTTCGGGAGAACAACGTCCGGGTCCTTTTGCTCGCTATTTGGAAGAGTGTGGGATTGTCCCTCACTACACCATGCCGGGGACACCTAGCATGAATGGTGTAGCCGAGAGACGTAATAGAACCCTTAAGGATATGGTAAGAAGTATGGTTTCTTGTACTTCTTTACCTCACTCATTATGGGGCGATGCTTTGAAAACCGCAACCTACCTACTTAATAGAGCTCCTTCAAAAGCTACTGACAAAACCCCTTATGAATTATGGACCGGTAAGAAACCGTCCCTTAATCATCTTCATGTTTGGGGTTGTCCAGCCGAAGCTAGGCCTTATAGACCTAACGAAGGAAAGTTGGACGCTAAGACAGTTAGTAGTTATTTTGTAGGGTATTCTCAAAGATCTAGGGGATATAAATTCTATGACCCTAAAACTAGAACCTTTTTCGAGACGGGAAATGCTAGGTTGTTTGAGGATGTTGAATTTAGAGGGGAAAATTTGAATAGTAATTTTGAATTTGAAGAAATGGAAGAGGAATTCGTTTCTATACCTCTTCCTATAGTTCCTATCGAAAATCAAGCAGTTGTGCACGAAATTCGACAAGAACATAATATTCAAAATGACGTTAATTCTCCTATTAATGAACAACATGAAAATGTTGATGAGGAAATTCAACACCCTCAAAATCAAGAAGAACCGGTGCCATTAAGAAGATCTAATAGAGCAAGAAGGAGTGCTATACCGGATTATTATGATGTATATCTTGCCGAGAATGAGGAACCGTTAGGTTTAGTGGGAGATGAGCCAATCACCTTCCATGAAGCCATTAGTGGTCCAAATTCTCATAAGTGGATTAATGCCATAAATGAAGAGTTGAAATCCATGAATGACAATAACGTTTGGGATCTTGTCCCATTACCTAAGAATGTGAAACCCATCGGATGTAAATGGATCTTTAAGACCAAAAGGGATTCACAAGGTAATGTGGAAAGACATAAGGCTCGTCTTGTCGCTAAAGGGTTTACTCAAAAGGAAGGCATTGATTACAAAGAAACATTTTCACCGATATCCTCTAAAAATGCTTTTAGGATCATTATGGCTTTAGTGGCACATTTTGACCTTGAGCTTCATCAAATGGATGTAAAGACAGCTTTTCTCAATGGTGACATTGAGGAAACTATCTATATGAAGAAACCAGAAATGGTGACTGATTCGGATCAAACTAGTCAACTAGTTTGTAAACTTAAGAAATCCATTTATGGGCTCAAGCAAGCATCTCGTCAATGGTACTTAAAATTTAACCAAGTTATTCTTTCATTTGGCTTTGAAATGAATCTTGGTGAAGATTGTGTGTACCATAAGTTCGATGGGAGTAGATTTATATTTTTGGTCTTATATGTGGATGATATTTTACTTGCTAGTAATGATAAGGACCTTCTTAAGGAAACCAAGAAATTTCTCTCAAACAAATTTGAGATGAAAGATCTTGGAGAAGCTTCTTTTGTATTAGGAATCCAAATACATCGTGATCGCTCACGAGGTATGTTAGGATTATCACAAAAGAGCTATATAGAGAAGGTATTACAAAGGTTTAGCATGGAAAATTGTAAACCACATGACACCCCGGTCTCTAAGGGAGATAAGTTCAGTCTAAATCAATGTCCTAAAATAATCTTGAATCCAAGTATATGGAAAATATCCCTTACGCATCGGCGTAGGAAGCCTAATGTATGCTCAAGTCTGTACTCGCCCAGATCTTGCTTTTATTGTTGGCATGCTTGGGCGATATCAAAGCAATCCGGGAAGAGAACATTGGGTCGCAGCCAAAAGAGTGATGAGATACTTACAAAACACGAAGAACTACATGATTACATATACAAAGTCGGATCATCTTGAGATCATTGGTTTTTCCGATTCGACTTTCTTTGGATGCCAAGATAGTCGCAAATCGACATCGGGTTATGTCTTCACTTTGGCCGGTGGAGCGATATCTTGGAGAAGTGCCAAGCAAACATTAGTTACTACTTCCACCATGGAAGCCGAATTTGTTGCTTGCTATGAGGCATCCAATCAAGCTATATGGCTGCGAAAATTCATAGAAGGGCTGCGAATTGTCAAAGGTGTTGAAAGACCGCTTAAGTTATATTGTGACAATCGAGCCGCGGTATTGTACTCCAACAACAACAAGAGTTCATCTAAATCTAAGCATATAGATATTAAGTTTCTTGTTGTGAGAGAAAGAGTACAAAATGAACAAATAGAAATAGAACTTATTGGTACAAACTCCATGTTAGCGGATCCCTTTACTAAGGCATTATCTCCTTTAGTATTTCACGAGCATATTGCTCATATGGTTGTAATGACTTTTGATAATGCCTAAATCAGTGGGAGTTTTAAATGTTTCTATTTCCTTGTGTTGTTTTCATTTAAATTGATCTCATTTGGTTAAAGTAGGACTAGTTGGAGAATATATATATGCATTCTTCATATATATTCATTAATTTTCCATGCTACATATCTATACTTTATCTATGTCATTTAGTTGGATATATATATGTGATTAATGTGGGTTTAGTTGCGAATCAATTACAACGAATGCCCCTTTAGTCCTTATACTTATATGACTAATGGAGGGGATTGTTTTCGAATGACAACAAAGTGCACATAAGGGTTGTCATTTGTGTTATAAATATGATTGAAGAAATTTATTAAGTGAAGGTATATGTTATAATAATCCAAGTGGGAGATTGTAAGAACATGGATTAATGTAACATATAAATACTTAATAATATAATGATCAATATTATAATATATGGTATAAAGTATAGAACTCTAAATAATATGTAGAATTCCATAATATAAGTATACCATTAAATGATGGGCATAATGGTAATATCTTATATATCAATAGGTGTAGTCCCTAAATGAAGTGCCCCTTGGATTCCTATATAAAGGCCTATCCATCAAGCCTATGAATCACTAGTTATTTTACATTCTCATTCAGTCAAAATTCTTCCTAAGTACTTGAAGAACAAAGAGATTAAAAAGGCACTCATCATTTAGAAGATCTACTCTTCCTAAATCAAAGACTATCTTCATATCTTCATCAAGAACAAGAACAAGAACAATAATGGAATCTCAAGGTATACGCTTCCGTATTCTTCTTCTTCTTCTCCTTCTCTTCTTAATCTAGTAATGAGTCGGTTCATGTTTAATGGATCGTAATTGTTCCATCAATTGTACCCAATTTAAGCGAGAACATATCCACTACATGATGTAGCGAGTTTAAACGAAACACACTTTCCTCCGGAGGCTGTTACAAGTTGTGCGGTTTACTAAAAAACAAGTAAAGGGAAGAAGGGAGAAGAAGAAGCCATTGTCATATCCATCAACATCTAAGCATGTTCATCCTTGAATTTCGTCATTGTAAGTGTTGATCAACATCCAAGCTTGTTTATCCTTTATTGTGCCTCTTTTTGCTTTGATTTTGATCATTTTTTCTTGAAAGTTAGGATTTATCCGAAAATAGGATAATTGAAATAGAGAAAATTAGGGTTTTTGAACTCAATTTGTGGTGAATTGTCATTTGGTTAATTGTGTTTCATTGGGTGAAAATATATTGAAAACATTAGGGGTTTTTTCTTGAAAATTAGTGTTGTAATTGAAATAGTAAAAAATTAGGATTTTGAACTCAATTAATAGTAAATTGATATCATTTGGCTGATTGTGTTATCATATATGGGCAAAAATATATTAATATTGTTGTGCTGTTTTTGTTTGAAAAAACTATGAGTTTTAGGAGTAATATGTTAATATATTTGTTTATTTAGTTTAAAAGTATTTGTTAGTGATGTGTTCAAAGTCTATGTGTTCATATATGTACGTGTTTTATGTTTTTATTTGATTTCAAAATGCGTTTTTTTTTTGCTAAAACCGATGAATAACAACTTCATTGATCATGGGTTTTTGGATAATAGTGTATTGACTTCACATGATAACCATCGAGCTCGATATATTTGGACATGACATGAGGTGCGGGTCCACTTTTATTTCGGCGTGGTGCCACCTTTTCTGATAAATTAGCTCTGAGGATATTGTCGAGATTAGCCGAGATTGACTTTTTGGGGGTTCATTATATAGGGAGAATTCAATACGATTATGGATTGATTGAGGCATTGATTGAGCGATAGCGTCTGGAGACCTATTCATACCACCTCACAATCGGTGAGATGACCATCACATTACAGGATATTGACATGCTTTCTGGGGTAACCTTATATAAAATCCTCCCAATTTCCAAATACTTCTGCAATGCCTTTTTATTTTCCACACCATGTATTATTATGGTAATTGTCTTGCCGTACATTTCACTAATGTAAGCAATGATAACTCCAATCTTCACATGTGAATCCTTTTTAATAAGACTAACTACTTG
Organism: Adenophora triphylla var. japonica; assembly: GCA_022495995.1. Lineage (NCBI taxonomy): Eukaryota > Viridiplantae > Streptophyta > Magnoliopsida > Asterales > Campanulaceae > Adenophora > Adenophora triphylla. Next base: position 730,454 of record JAFEMH010000490.1, read on the forward strand.
CCTACCAATAAACTTTGTATCTAAGTTGAAGTGATCTTGATTTTCTCCAGAAAATAAGAACTAATGAGAACCCTTATACTTGGTCACTTCCCAATAGCCAAACTTCTTCCGACTCACACAAACATAAAAATTGAATGTAAACTTTTTCAATAGACATTCTATTGCCCAGGTATGTGCTCTTTCTTACTCTTAACCAGCGATTGAAATTAATGTGTTACCTCTTTATTTCAAATTGCGCCTCGTTCTTATTAGAAAAGCATATCCCTTTAACAATTTCGTCTTTCTTTGAGTCCCAAACTGGAAAACTGGGTTGATTATGTGAATAAATCAAGCCTTCTTCTTCTCAATCAATATCAATGAACGGAATAAAAGTGACGGGTTAGGCCCAACATACAAAGCCCAATTATTCAGGCGTTATTACAGCACCGTCATCAAGTAGACCGGCCCAGTTATTATAAGGCCCATGGCCCAACAACAAAGATCAGTCGACCTAGCTCATTGTTCGACCATCATTGGTCCCGACCTAGCTTTGTCCGACATACGATCATCTCCTTATATGAATTCTATCTGGCTATATAATACGAATTCAGGTCAACCTTGACCTACTCAGGCGACCTCGACTTACAGAAACGTACGTCGACCAAAGACTTTCCATAACCATCTCCTACAATTTCGGAGTCAGTTACGTCCATGTCTCTCTCCTTGATTTTAGGAATTCTACGCAATCCTACTACAATTCTACTTCTTATCAAAGGCTATAAATATCTCACAACATCCATCATTTACAGGTAATGTCTTATTTGCTGTTCAATTGATCTCAATACAGTTTATAAGCTATACACGTGATACTTACTCTCATGTCGGAGGGTCTTAGCCGGAGACCACCCCGGCTAGTCGTGTGTTCACTGTTTCAGGTCAAATAAAGCCAGTGGATCAACCTAATTGTTGGACGTAGGTTGATCAACACTGTAGCGTTGCACGGATTTTAATCATCCCCTTTTTGTTTATCTTTTGAGTCGCCACCTATATTATTCATTTGGAAAACATAGAAAAATCATTTTGAAAGAGATTTTGGGTTCGGGGCTTAGGTTATGGAATGGGAAGGTCAAGGAGCACCCATTCCACCCAATCCGGAGATCGGTCTTGCTAAAGAAAAGAGAGGTTTTCGAAAAAGAAGAGGATTTCAAATAGAAAAGAATAAAATAAAGATCCATTTAACGGGTTAAACGGAATGTAGGATCGATTGCTTTGAGACCATCCCCATGATTTAGGGAGGCTCTAGGCCGATCCTAGATTCTATGTATTTATACCACTCTAACAATCAATTAGAAAGGAAATAGGGGTTACCTTGCGTGAGGTGATTCGGGCAGAGTTTCGACTCAAGTTTAGAATCAAATCTTGACACGAACAGAGCTTCGCCTTAGTCCTTGATTCGGATCTTGATGTTTGTTTATCAACAAGGTTGACAAACAAACTTTGAGGTGATTTTAGGGGTGATTTACAGGAATCTTTCAAGGAGAGAAACCAGTAAATGTAGGGGAATTGTTGGGATTTTTGGACCTCTGAAATATTGAAAGTCATCCAGTATTTATAGGTGTTGGAGAGGTAGAGGTGGAGAGGTAAAACACTCCTAGGAAGGTTCCAGACTCCAAAATCATTGGTTGGCCGGATGGATAAAGTTTTATCCCGAAAAGAGGTTGAAATCGACAAGGAAACTGTCATCTGCATGCTGCAGAACTGTGAATGTGTGCCCAAAATTTTTGTTTATTGGAATTCACGCGAGTTTGAAGACATCCGAGTTATTTGAAAAATGGAGTCGCCACGCCATTTTGATTACCTCAAAACTTTGAAAAAAATGTTTTATGGGTTCGGAGGTTAAGTTACCCCTTGGGAAGAACGTTTGGCGTTCACCCAAAGTGCCTTGCCGGAGCAAGTCTCCCGAGATTTCATTAATCGTGTTTGCTTGCGTGCTTTCTTTGTGTGCATGTGTTTGAGAGTAAAAGGGGGAATGTCCCAAGTTATCTTCCGGACGTACAAACCATTTGTTGGTTGTCGCTCGGGATTTCTTGGAATTTATGTATTTGGGATTATGATCCCGTCCTCATCTTATGACTTATGATCATCGCATTTTAACCTCGGGACCCTCGGGACTTGCGTGATCGAGAGAATGACTCTCTTTGTGGTCAAAGATGAGGTTCTTTAGGAAGGAATGTCCTTAGCCCATCAATCCTACGCTTTAAGACGGTCGAGCTCGTATAGAGGCTTCATACTCATTCTTAAGCGATAATCGGAGATATAGGGTTCAAGGTTATCCTTTTCCTAAAGAAATCATGAACCTTTAATGGAAGGAACGATGCAAAGATGAGAGCTTTTACACCGGTCCGTTCCAAGGTTGGGGGAAAGGGGAAATGCATGATGAAAAATGACTCTTTCGTGAAAAGATGACATTTTGGTTTTAGCAAATGATGCTTTTTGATTGAAAGAAATGATCTTTATGCAAGTGATGCGTAAAGATAGGATTTTTATGCAAATGATGCATTGAAAAAAAAGGTTTTGATGCAAAGGATGCATTTTTATTGGAAAAGATTTGATCTTTATATGCAAATGATGCATAAAGATAACATTTTTATTGGAAAATAGAGATCTTAGGTGCAAAGGATGCACCTTTATGAAAAAGACTACATTTTTATGACAAATGAGGTCTTAATGCATGCAAAGGGGAAGGGGGTGATAAAGATGTGATCTTTATGAATAAATGCCAAGTCCCAAGCAAGATATATGAATGCAATGAGCAAGTATATCAATTAAAATGCAAGGTTAGGGCGTGCGAGGTTACCAATCGTTTCCTTCGCTTCTTCGGAGCTAGGAGGAAAGGTTCTTCTTGGGTCTTCAAGGAGGAGGGAGATGGCTTCTTGAGCTTCTTCTTCGCCTTCTTGAGCCTTCAAGGGTTTTCTTCACGTCTTGATTGCTGTGGAGTGTGTGTGTTTGTTGTTGATTGTTTGTGTTGTTGTGTGGAAATGGGTAGAGGAGGGCTCTATTTATAGGCAGTCTGGATAAGGCTAATGAAGCCGTGCGGCTGCAGGCCCTTTGCAAATGAGGCCGTGCGGTCTTATCCATTATGACTCAGCATTCTAGAACCATGCAAGGTGGCATTATTCTAGAACCTTCTCCCTAATTAAGAAAAACGTGTTTTCTTAATTAGGAAGGCTTCCTTCAGCCCTAATTTTAATTTGGGACTGCTTTAGGACATTTCCGGAACACTAGGAAGGTCCGGGGAATTACCGGGAAACTTACCGAAATGTCGGGAAAATTAACCGGAAGGCATGAGCCAGATTTGGGTACTTACGAAGCCCCTCGGCAACGTCACTTGCAAGGCGAGTGGGGTTGTCGATAGAAAAGGATCCGATCGGCGAATGCCGAGACGGATTGGGTGACCAAGGCGGTCGAGTGGTGAACCTTTTGGAAGGCTACCTACGTATCCGGAGGAATCAAGCCAGCCGTAGTTCGGAATTAGGATCCGCCGGGAAGGAAGAAGAGAAACTGGTCTCTTCTTTGGGAAAAAGAAGAGAAAATGACCTAGGAGGTCAAGCAATTGATCCTACTGGGGATATGCTAGGAGTGACCCAGGTGGTCGGATATCTGAACTTCTATGAGGGGGCGCTTTATCACTGAGGGGTAACAAAGAAACAGGGTGACCAAAGTGGTCGAATGGCTGGACCTTTTATAAAAGGCTACCTACGTATCCCGGAGGAATCAAGCCTTGATCGTAGTTCAAGCATCACTAGATAGTTAGGAACGATGTCTAGGATCCTTGAGATTTTGACAATTCGGAGGCTGTCACCTGAGGAAGCTAGAGCTTATGGCGCTATCTCTTTATGACGGAGATAGAGGTAACTTAAGTTGGGAAACTTGAGCGTACGTCACTATTCGCGGATAGAGGTAGCACAAGTTGAAATGACTTGGGCATACGTCACTATTCGCGGATAGTGGTAGCACAAGTTGGAATGACTTGGGCATACGTCACTATTCGCGGATAGAGGTAGCACAAGTTGGAATGACTTGGGCATACGTCACTATTCGCGGATAGAGGTAGCACAAGTTGAAATGACTTGGGCATACGTCACTATTTGCGGATAGTGGTAGCACAAGTTGAAATGACTTGGGCATACGTCACTATTCGCGGATAGTGGTAGCACAATTTGGAATGACTTGGGCATACGTCACTATTCGCGGATAGTGGTAGCACAAGTTGAAATGACTTGGGCATACATCACTATTCGCGGATAGAGGTAGCACAAGTTGGAATGACTTGGGCATACGTCACTATTCGCGGATAGAGGTAGCACAAGTTGGAATGACTTGGGCATACATCACTATTCGCGGATAGAGGTAGCACAAGTTGGAGCACAAGTTGGAATGACTTGGGCATACATCACTATTCGCGGATAGAGGTAGCACAAGTTGGAATGACTTGGGCATACATCACTATTCGCGGATAGAGGTAGCACAAGTTGGAGCACAAGTTGGAATGACTTGGGCATACATCACTATTCGCGGATAGAGGTAGCACAAGTTGGAATGACTTGGGCATACATCACTATTCGCGGATAGAGGTAGCACAAGTTGGAATGACTTGGGCATACATCACTATTCGCGGATAGAGGTAGCACAAGTTGGAATGACTTGGGCATACATCACTATTCGCGGATAGAGGTAGCACAAGTTGGAATGACTTGGGCATACATCACTATTCGCGGATAGAGGTAGCACAAGTTGGAGCACAAGTTGGAATGACTTGGGCATACATCACTATTCGCGGATAGAGGTAGCACAAGTTGGAATGACTTGGGCATACATCACTATTCGCGGATAGAGGTAGCACAAGTTGGAATGACTTGGGCATACATCACTATTCGCGGATAGAGGTAGCACAAGTTGGAGCACAAGTTGGAATGACTTGGGCATACATCACTATTCGCGGATAGAGGTAGCACAAGTTGGAATGCCTTGTGCATACATCACTATTCGCCGATAGAGGTAGCACAAGTTGGCATGACTTGGGCATACATCACTATTCGCGGATAGAGGTAGCACAAGTTGGAATGACTTGGGCATACATCACTATTCGCGGATAGAGGTAGCACAAGTTGGAATGACTTGGGCATACATCACTATTCGCGGATAGAGGTAGCACAAGTTGGAATGACTTGGGCATACATCACTATTCGCGGATAGAGGTAGCACAAGTTGGAATGACTTGGGCATACATCACTATTCGCGGATAGAGGTAGCACAAGTTGGAATGACTTGGGCATACATCACTATTCGCGGATAGAGGTAGCACAAGTTGGAGCACAAGTTGGAATGACTTGGGCATACATCACTATTCGCGGATAGAGGTAGCACAAGTTGGAATGACTTGGGCATACATCACTATTCGCGGATAGAGGTAGCACAAGTTGGAATGACTTGGGCATACATCACTATTCGCGGATAGAGGTAGCACAAGTTGGAATGACTTGGGCATACATCACTATTCGCGGATAGAGGTAGCACAAGTTGGAATGACTTGGGCATACGTCACTATTCGCGGATAGAGGTAGCACAAGTTTAGAGTTTTGACAATTCGGAGGCTGTCACCTAACGTTATCCCGTTATAACGGAATAACGGAGATTGCGAAAAAAGGTTGGATTTTGTAGAGAAGTTGGAAGGAATCAATAGTTTTTGTAAAGAAAAGTGGGACGCACCCGAATAATTTTTGTAAAGAAAAGCTGGGATGTATCGATTATTTGAAAAATAAAATTGAAAATGCCAAGGGCAAATAAAGCTGAATCACGAGAGGTAAATTTGTAAAATAGGCCTCGGGGGCACTAGAGGAAAATTGAATTGAAAGTGATTGAAAATGCCGGGGGCAATAAAAGGAGTAAAAGAAGCCTACGGGGGGACAAAATTGTAAAATGGAGCCTTCGGGGCAAAATGGTAAAACAGGCCACAGAGGCTTAGTATGTCGCGCGACTTAGTAAGCACAGCCTGTGCTTTTTAATGTCTTTAGGCTTGGAATGGAATTGCAGACACAGGTTGGAATTGGGTGACCAAAAGAGATCACTTACCTGGCCTTCTTGGGACAATGGCAAAGAGATATTTGGTCCCTTCCTATAAGGATGGAAACGGGGTGACCTAGTAGGTCAAACAACCGATCCTACAAGGAATGTGCCAAATCAAAAGGGGTGACCAATGTGGTCAAAAAATTGGACTTTTATGAAAAGCTTACGCACCATTGGAGAGTGGAGGAAGAAAAAGGTGACCAAAGTGGTCGGATGGCTGAACCTTTTATGAAAGGCTACCTACGTATCCCGGAGGAATCAAGCCTTGATCGTAGTTCAAGCTTTACCTAGACAGTTTAGGAACGATGTCTAGGATTCTTGAGGTTTTGACGATTAGTGGAGGTCATCACCTGAGGAAGCTAAAGCTTACGTCACTATCGAGTAGATAGAGGCAGCTATAACTGGAAAACTTGAGCATACTTCTCAATCTGTGATAGAGGTAGCCAAAGTTGGATTTTTGACAATTAGGAAACTGTCGCCTAGCGTTATCTCGTTATAACGGAAGTAACGGAGGCGTTTTTGGGAGAAAATGTTATTTTTAGCAATTGGCACATTACTTGAGCACAGGGGTGATTTTTCTTGGAAACAATGGTAGAGGCTAGATGCGGATGTACATATGGAATGTGTTTAAGACGGGTTTCAAGCGGGTGGGGTTGTATCCCTTGGGTGCGGGTGAAGCTGCATTGTTCTTTGAGATGTTGTCAACGTGGACTAGAATTCCTTTCTTGAAATTTGAGGCTGGGTTTAAACCTCGGGTCTGATTAAGGTCCTTTTCTTAAACTACGGCGCTTGAAGGCGATGCTTTGACGGGCTTTTATAACCAAGCGAGATGTTGAAGTGACCAAACCTCTCTTCTAGGGATGGATGTGACTTATCGGAGCCCCGGTCTGAGGAAAAACTTTCTGCAAAGCCCCATGTCTTACTAAAGCAAGGAAAGATCCTTTCATTTGGCAAAGCCCGGTTGAATGAGCGAGTAGGCGAAGTGACTTGGCGAAGCCCCGGTCACAGTGACCTAACAAAAATCCCAATCTGAATGGTATTGCGAACGTGATTATGAAATTGATCGACCAAGGCGAATCCATCTAGGGACCTAGTGAAGAACCCGATATGAACCCTAAACATGGCTAAAGAAGCCCCGGTTTAAAGGAATGACTTGGCAAAGCCCCGGGCGAAAGAGTTTCGAGGCGGTCCTAATGCGAATTGTAGCGAGAAGAGGGAAAACCTATCCTTTTTCTTTTTTTTTATTTCTATTTTTTTAGTCAACCGATCAACCTTAAGGAGACGCGAGACAAAGAGAAGAATTTTAGGAAGATATGTACATGCGGGGGCATATTTTTCAAAGGTGGGAATAATCCCGATTTTGTGTTATTTTGATGGCCTTATTCGATGTAGGCACTGAAAACTCGCTTTGGGTTTGACTCTTTTGAGAGAGTATAAGCGTAGAAAGGTTGGTAAAAGTGTATGGAAGCCCCTGGCGACGGAAAATCGGTGTTTAGCGCTATCTTTCCTAAGATGTAGAAAAGGAAGACTTGTCAAGACATCGAAAACTTGTTTTATTTACAATGATCACAAGATTGCTTAAAACCCTTTATTAATGTTCGGGTTATTCAACCACTAATCTCGATATGAACAAACATTCTTATTAATCATGAGGAGAAAGTCAACCAATGTCGCGGATCAAGGTTGGTGGGTGTGAAAGAAAGGTTTGTGTATAAGGAGGTCATTGATGAGGCCGGGTTTTACGGGATTTGAGTGTCTATGGGAGAGAGGTCATTGATGAGACCGAATTTTTGGAATTCGAATATGCTTATGGGAGAGGTCATTTGATGAGACCGGGTTTTCGGGAATTTGGATGTGTTTATGGCCAGGACCATTCTTGGTTGCCTACGTTCCCCTCGTTGTGAGGAGCTCGGGTCGCCGTAGTTTGGCCTTGGCCGGGGTGTGTTTGGCTTTGGGAAATGGGATTTGTGGTTCCTTTTAGTGAAAAGGCTCGGATGAAAAGATTGGATGGTGAGGCTTGGGCCTCGGGATGATTCCTTGACCAAGTCATTTTTGGACGGCTGCTTCAATTGCTTCCTCTTTTACGTGCCTACGGGCTTATGAAATACTTACGGCTTTGCTTCGACCACCCCATTGTTATCGACAACTTTCATTCTCAGAGCTTTGATCTTACTGTCCGTCAAGCTTTTTGATTGGTGGCCGAGTACTTGGCCTCATTTTTTTCTTTTATTTTTTATGTGCAACCACTGTTTTTTTTTTGCCTAGGCGCCCTTTTTGGGATTTTCGGCCCTAGTGGGCATTACTCTTTTTGCACCAAGATTTCTTCTTTTTTTTTTTTTTTTTTTTATATATGTGCAACCTTTGTTTTTGCCTAGGCTTGCCCTTTTACGGGATTTTCGGTCTAGTGGGTATTACTCTTTTTGCACTACATTTTTCTTTCTTTTTTTTTTTTTTTATTTTACGGAGCACATGAGGACCAAGGCGAGCCTGGCAGAACATTCTTGATACCCTTGAGATCTAAACCAAGCCCCTAAGTTGTTATCGACACGGGGTCAATCTCTTGAAGCTAAATGGCCTTTTGCTATCCCTTGATGATGCCTTCGTTGACTTGGTCAAGGTGATGGTGAGGACATGGTTGGGAAAACGTATGGCTTTGATGAAGGCCTTTTGTGGGGTAAGGAAAGTGTATGGCTTGATGGCATTAGTTGACTTTCTCACATCGATTAATCAGAATGTTAATTATTTCGAGAGATTGTTCGTTGAGCAATGCAAGTGATCATATAAAATAAAACCATTTCATTAAATGTAATGTAGGTGTGCAAATAATGTCTTAAGTCTAGCAAGAAAAGAAGAAGACTCTTTTATAGAAAATTGAAGATTTAATACAATGTCAGTAGAGGACTTAATTGAAAGGAAAAAATACTAGGACCTACGAAGGTTGGTAGAGACTATTTTTCTTTTTCTTCCTTTTTTTTTTTTAAGGATAGGTAAACCCTAGTCTAGTTACTCTTCGCGGGTTGGGCGCCCGGGGAGCTTGAGCTTTCCTTCGTAGATCGGCCATTTGAATTTCTTTCTTCGACTCCACACACTTGTATGCGTCACATGACCATAATGCTTGTGGTACTCACGAACTTGGCCTGTCAACTCTACTTGGGTTTCTTGGCTTATGATTCTCGAGAGGTGTGAGAAGGCTTCGTTTCACCAAATCGTTGAAAACTTTGCTCATGGGCATCCCAAAATCATCGGTGACGTTTCGACCTTGCACTTCTTGAATTGACCTCTTGTCATAACTTTTTGTCTTTGGCCCATGGAGGTTCTCAAGCTTCCCATCTTCTATCAACTTTTGGATCTCATGCCTCAAATAGGTGCAATCATCGGTGTCGTGCCCATGGTATTGATGGAAAAGGCAATGCTTGGACTCATCCAACCGAATCTTGGGGTTCTGGGCTTCCAATTTTCCGGTGGCTTTATCGGTTTTCTTTCACTAGCTCTTCCGAATCTTGCTTAAAGGCATCTACGTATTGTTAAAGTGAAAGGAGCGAGGTTTTCGGGGGACCTTGTTATTCTCAAGACTCGGATTCCCATTGTCCAATTGGTTCCCTTTGTTGGATTTGGTGAAGGAAGCTGTGACATTCTTTCCTTTGTGAGTGCTTGGTCTTGAGCCGAGTACGGTTCTTTGCTTGGTATTGGGTTATGCTCGGTGGAGTCATTTCCTTGCACAGTCCGACATCTTGGGTCAAGGGAGTATTGATACTCATCATGAGGTCAAGCTTCTCTTGCATCTGTTTCACTTGCTCCATCAACATTGCCACATAGGGGTCAGCGGGGACTCTTGGGCTCTAGGAGCCCAGCAACGAGGACTTGTAGTAGCGGGCGACGGCTGAATTCATTAAGTCCGGTAGGTAACAGCTGAAAACTCGGTTCATCCTTTGGCAACTCATGATCGCATTCGAGGCGGGTATAGGGGCTTGAGAACATAGCCACATATCTCAAAGCGATTATGTGAGGTTGGAGCATAAAGCTGGCGGTATTCTTGAGGCGAGGATAAGTGGGGTGAAATCCAATCCGTTACGAGAAAGGCGAGGGCAATGGGGCCACTGATGAGCTGGGATGTTGGAAAGGCGAGGAGAAGTGGTCCTTGGCAAGGGATCATATGTGGATGGAGGAAGGTATTGGTTATAAGTGGGAAGCTGAGATGGCTACTTACGGAGTCTCATCTTCGACCACTACCGGAAGAACCGTTGGACTCAATTGTTACTTGGATTCCATTGCGGCGGAGAGCACCGATGAGCAATGACAGCTGCTCTTCATGATCCTTCTGGGCATTTTCCAAAGCCAGGACTAACTCCTCCTTCCTAATCATCTGATTTCCCATACCCTCATTGTTTTTACATCCAAATCTTGCCATTCGACTCTACGAGGCGATGAAGCTGTATGCGGGCGAAAAGCCGGCGGACCCGGTACTCTCGCTCACTTCTTTTCGGCTGCGGGAAAGGGATAGGCAAGGTTTAGACTCGGGGATAGGTAAGGTTTAGACTCGGGGATAGGTAAGTGTTTAAACTCGAAGGTAAGTGTTTAGGCTGAAGGCTCAAGTAACATGCCCTTATCGCTTTAACTTTTGCTCGAAACGCATTTTCTCCTAATCCTAATTGATCGGAAAAGATGAGACCTTGAAAGGTCAAGATTGGAAGTAGAGATCGGACCGAAGGGGGTCACGATTAAGGATTTGACCATGAAAGGTCGAGTCGGGAAATCGGAGATCGGACCGAGGAGGTCTCGATTAGAGATTGACCATGAAAGGTCGGGACAAGAATATCAAAAATCGGACCGAAGAGGTCTCGATTAGGGTTTGACCATGAAAGGTAGGGATAAGGAAACGGAGATCGGACCGAAAAGATCTCGATTAGGGATTTGACCATGAAAGGTCGGGATGAGGAAAACGGAGATCGGACCGAAAAGGTCTCGATTAGGGATTTCGAGAGATAGGAACATGCAATTATGATTACACTAATTGTTCAAGTTTACTTAAAACAATGTCTTTTATTAATCTCTAATTGGTTGGAAAAGGGGTTACGCCCTTCTTTTTCACAACTACTCTAGATCCTGGATCGGTGGGTTCCGTCACTACGTCTATAAGCCCCTCGTATTCCACTGTATTTCGACCTCCCGGGGTGGACGGCCCGGGCGAGGGTCCTATAGGGCACGCGGATCCCACCGACCAGGAAGTAAAGAACGCTCCTATCGGGTCTAGCGGGTCATAGGACCTTTCAACGCACGAGCGATGCGGATTATAGTCAAGGCAATACGGGAAAGTCTCGTCTCTCTGCCTTGACGGATCTTTGGCGAGTTTCGCTTGAGCGAATGACGGTTTTGACTTTCGGTAATGTCCGAGAATAATAGGCATGGGTCGGGCGGTAAAAGCCGGATGACACGGTGTCACATTGAACTTCGTTGCATACGCGGTGCGTGAGTCGGAATCGAAGTCAATGCCGGTCAAGATCTTGCCAATTTTTCCTTGTCGGAATTTTGGCGAGCTTCGCTTGAGCGAAAGATCTTTTGATTTTTGGCAAAGACTCGGTCTTGACTCTTACGCATTCCGTGCGGGTCAAGGTCAATAGTCAATGTCGGAGTTGAGATCTCGCCAATTTTTCCTTGTCGGAATTTTGGCGAAGTTCTTCTTCCGATTATGAACTAAGGCTTGACCTTTACGTGGGTATGCAACTAGGCTATATGACACGGACTAGACCAAAAACCAACCAAAAAGTCACGGTTTTGAAACGTGTGACACGGTTGTGCATTGGTCGGCTTTATTTGCCCGTAGGGGAGGTTGGGATGATTAGTGCGCGCCGGGAGCATCGTAAAGGCTGTCCGTGGCCAGTGGAACCACCCTCGGGTTTGAAGGACGTGCGTGCAAAAGTGTACGGGATATATCGGAGTGCGCGTAGTGTGCGGTCTCCTAAAAATGTTCCTTTTTGAGTTAAAACGAGAGATTTTCATAAATGTGTTTTAAAGGAATGATTTTCGGGACGGGGAAAATGCAACACATAAGCACGTAAATTTTAAGGAGCCCCGAGTCGGTCATGGAGCTGAGTAGCCCCAAGTGCTAGGACTTGCCAGATTAACCATGATTTTCCTGGTGGAATTGCCACGAGGTCGCCCGGTCGAGAATCCAATGAGGATTGAGCCGTACGGCGCATGGATCAATTTTCCGGGTTCCACTCCTTTTGCTATTTTTCGGGTTGTTTCCCGTTTCAAAGTATGCACGAGATTCCAAGATGCAAATGATGCAATGCATGGTAAAGAAAGCAAGCACGATTAATGAAATCGGCGATGGGAGTCTAACCCGCTCAAAGGGAAAAGCTTTCTTCTATTTTTTCAAAATTATTTTTTTTTTTTTGAAAAGGGGATACCGGTACGTGGGATTGTTAAACTACTGGTTATCCCAAGCCCGGGTTAGGGAGCGATACGGGAAGGGTAAGTGGGGTCCACCTATATACCAAGTATCGATTTTTGTTTTGAAAATAAAGCTTTTCTCCTTTGGGTTTCCCAGTGAGTCGCCAAGCTGTGAATGTGTGCCCAAAATTTTTGTTTATTGGAATTCACGCGAGTTTGAAGACATCCGAGTTATTTGAAAAACGGAGTCGCCACGCCATTTTGATTACCTCAAAACTTTGAAAAAAAAGGTTTTATGGAGTTCGGAGGTTAAGTTACCCCTTGGGAAGAACGTTTGGCGTTCACCCCAAAGTGCCTTGCCGGAGCAAGTCTCCCGAGATTTCATTAATCGTGTTTGCTTGCGTGCTTTCTTTGTGTGCATGTGTTTGAGAAATAAGGGGGAATGTCCCAAGTTATCTTCCGGACGTACAAACCATTTGTTGGTTGTTGCTCGGGATTTCTTGGAATTTATGTATTTGGGATTATGATCCCGTCCTCATCTTATGACTTATGATCATCGCATTTTAAACCTCGGGACCCTCGGGACTTGCGTGATCGAGAGAATGACTCTCTTTTGGTCAAAGATGAGGTTCTTTAGGAAGGAATGTCCTTAGCCCATCAATCCTACGCTTTAAGACGGTCGAGCTCGTATAGAGGCTTCATACTCATTCTTAAGCGATAATCGGAGATATAGGGTTCAAGGTTATCCTTTTCCTAAAGAAATCATGAACCTTTAATGGAAGGAACGATGCAAAGATGAGAACTTTTACATCGATACGTTCCAAGGTTGGGGGAAAGGGAAATGCATGATGAAAAAATGACTCTTTCATGAAAAAGATGACATTTTGGTTTTAGCAAATGATGCTTTTTGATTGAAAGAAATGATCTTTATGCAAGTGATGCGTAAAGATAGGATTTTTATGCAAATGATGCATTGAAAAAAGGGTTTTGATGCAAAGGATGCATTTTTATTGGAAAAGATTTGATCTTTATATGCAAATGATGCATAAAGATAACATTTTTATTGGAAAATAGAGATTTTAGGTGCAAAGGATGCACCTTTATGAAAAAGACTACATTTTTATGACAAATGAGGTCTTAATGCATGCAAAGGAAGGGTGATAAAGATGTGATCTTTATGAATAAATGCCAAGTCCCAAGCAAGATATATGAATGCAATGAGCAAGTATATCAATTAAAATGCAAGGTTAGGGCGTGCGAGGTTACCAATCGTTTCCTTCGCTTCTTCGGAGCTAGGAGGAGAGGTTCTTCTTGGGTCTTCAAGGAGGAGGGAGATGGCTTCTTGAGCTTCTTCTTCGCCTTCTTGAGCCTCTGAGGAGTTTCTTCACGTCTTGATTCTTTGTGGAGTGTGTGTGTTTGTTGATTGTTTGTGTTGTTGTGTGGAAATGGGTAGAGGAGGGCTCTATTTATAGGCGGTGGATAAGGCTAATGAAGCCGTGCGAGGCTGCGAGCCCTTTGCAAATGAGGCCGTGCGGTCTTATCCATTATGACTCGGCATTCTAGAACCATGCAAGGTGGCATTATTCTAGAACCTTCTCCTAATTAAGAAAAAACGTGTTTTCTTAATTAGGAAGGCTTCCTTCAGCCCTAATTTTAATTTGGGAAGCTGCTTTAGGACATTTCGGAACACTAGGAAGGTCGAGAATTCTGGAAACTTACCGAAATGTCGGGAAAATTACTTAGGAAGGCATGAGCCGGATTTGGGTACTTACAAGAACACCAATATCTCACGCGAGACACGCAATTCCTTGCGCGAGATATTGCGATGCATGTGGACAATTATGTCCTTCCCTCGTTATCTCGTATGCAGTTTAGTCTCAAACTAACGGTGGTTAGTCAAAACTTAACGAAACATGACGAAATGGTGGATTTCTACTTCTTGACTCAAAGCGAGACTTAGAGTGGTATAAATGTGATCCGATGAATTCAGAATGGGGTGTCTAGAGAGCCCCTCGTCGACAAGTCTTATGAAAGAAGTCATGTCGACGATAGAAAAGACATCATTTTGAACATCGGGATGGTCGGGCCGCACGGATTCCTACGTATCTCTATCGGAGAATCAGACCATAACGTAGTTCGACTCCAAAACACGAAAAGGCTGCTTTAGGTATTTTGAAAATCGAGGAGATTTTGTTTTGAAGAGGTAAATTCATACTGAGGAATCAAATCAAGACCCAATTACGAATATACTTTTTGTACGAAGATTCGCACATGCGGGCTCCAAACCTGCGAGGAAATATGTTAGAAAACAAAGGCTCACCTGTCTGGTCCTTTGAGTCCTGTTGGTTTTTGTGACGATTCGCCTGTCTGGGCTCCGAATCGGGGTTTTTGTTGTTGAGGATGACGATTCACCTGTTTGGGCGTTGAATCGGGCTTTTGTGATGACGATCCACCTGTCTGGGCGTTGGACCGGGCTTTTGATTTGACGATCCACCGTCGGGGCGTTGGATCGGGCTTTTCTGTTGACGATCCACCTGTCTGGGCGTTGGACCGGGCTTTTCTTTTGATGATTCAGCTGTCTGGGCTCTGAATCATGTGGAATGAGTTGATCATTGGATCAATTGGTTTTCGGGCGACTGGTGCCGTATCGGGTGATCGTGCGGGTGTCACGTTCGGCTCGTTCCGTGACTTGCGGTGCCGATTTTTCCACATTTCCTTGCTCTTTTCAAATTCTCTCCCTAGCTTGAGCCAAGACGATTTTCCCTGCAAATTTTCGCGAGTTGCTTGTTGATTCCTCCTCCCAATCAACATTCAATCCTTCCTCCTTCCATAATCCATGGCTCAAGAGAGAAAAAATCCGATTTTGGGGAGTTATTTGCTCGGAAAAGATTACCCCCGCGACGACCTTACATTCGATAGGGACGTGCACATTTCTACCGCTGTTCGGGAAGGTTTGATAAGAGCTTCCCTCTCAATTCTCGTTTCTTTTATTGCATTGAATTCGAATCCATGCTTTTTTGAATTCAAACTCCATCAATGGCAGTTTTTCTTTGCTTTTTATCTAGAACTTGGTTCTACCTTGCATGCTTAGTTTTTTTTTTAATTTGTTGGATGCTTGTCATTGCATTGTGTGCGTATGAGTCCCCTACATATCATGGATTGTAGGAGGGGTTGATTCGGGTAGTCGAATGCATCTTTGGGCAAGCTTTTCTTGTGCGCACGCCAAGTGTTCGATGAAATGCCTCAATGAAAATTTTCTTCTATTTCTTTGAATTTCTGCCATGGAATGATTTCTAACATTGCCCTTTTGCTTTTCCTCTGTTTTGCAGTCAAATGCAGGAGCCGACGAAAAGCGTAAGTGAGAGGCTAAATTGGCTAGAGCTTTGTGGGACAAGATCAAGGACCTCGATGGGGTTCGAGCTAGGATGGCTCAAACAGGACTTTTGACTTTCATTGATAACCTTCAGGGGATGAGACGGACTCCCCAAGTTCTTCAGGCGATCAGGGAGAGGTGGTGGGATACTACTCACATCGTGCATCTGCGCTTCGGGGAAGCCTTTATGAATCAAGCGGACTTCCTTGCCATTACGGGGCTAGAGTTCACCGGTGAGCCCCTTAGAAGGCTGCGGGTTATAATCCTGCGAGCCCTGCTGTGTGGAGGCAGTTGATTGGTTTTTCCCCTAACAAGGTTAAGGGGTTTGCTGCTGAGTTATCCCCTCTCCGAGGTCAGATTGAGACTTATGCGGAGAAGCCGAATGCGGACACCGATCGGTTGGTGCGAGGTGCCCTCTGGTACATTCTTTCGGAGACCATTTTTGCGAACCACTCTTCTACGGCCCGTCTTTCTCTTTTGGGTTTGTTGGTGAATTTGGATGAGGTGAGGACTTATAACTGGGGCTCAGCGGGGCTGGCCTTCTGTTATCACGCCATAGACGAGGCGTGTAGGCACACCAAGGATACCCTGTCGGGGTATTCTTATGCTTGCTCTTGATTCTATTTCTGTCCTTTGTCTGTGTGCTTTGTCTGTATTTCATACTGAATCTGTTCTGTTTTCTTTTACAGATATAGGGCTACGTTGTCTTCGGGCTGTACAAGTTTGAGTTGGACAGTCCGAACCCTCTATTCCCGGATATCAGGAGGTGGAGCCACCCCAATCGGAGCGTTGATGAGGAGGAGAATCAGGAGTGGACCACGGCGGTTGCGGAGCGTGGGCCATGTTGGACACCTTTGAAGTATGAGCGGTTGGGCCTTTATCCATGGACCTGGTGGAGTGGGAGGTCTACCGTGCTTGGGATGCCCTTGTGATGCGAGAGGATGCGCATCTCTGGAGGGGGATACTATGTATTTGGGCGAACGAGTCTTCTACGGCATGGCCGGGTAGAGCGTCATATAGGGTGCCAGGCAGCGGATCAGACGAGGGCGATGTACCCCACCCACTTCTTTCCGAGATGATGGTTATCTTTGCTCTTGTGGAGGGTTGTGCGGCTACGACTCATGTTGTCCGAGGAGCCTCTTATGCGGAGTTCCTGCCTCGACTGATGGGTCCCCTTCCGGTGGGTGCTAGGCGATCGCTTGCTCGTGGTTCCGCATCTGCCTCTGCCTCAGGTTCGTCAGCCCCTAGCACTTCCTCCCAGTCTGCTGGTTCTGCGCCCTTTCGTGCCCGGATTTTGGTCCTGTGAGCTACACGTATATGATGGGGAGCATGCCGATGATGGGCCACATCCCGACTCCGGATCATATTCCCGAGGGTTACCGCCTTCCGCCTGACGTCTCCTTGGTATGTTTCTGTTCACTATTTCACGTATTCGTCCATATAAGTGTATATGTCCGACTTCATCTGAGCATTTCTTTCCTTTTGTTGTCGAGATCACTATGTCCGGGCGATTATAACCGAGGAGCCGAGCAAGATGGCGGGATTGATGGCCACAGTGTCGGACTGTCGAGAGGCATTCCGAAGGCATATTTGGCGGCTTCGATGGTGGCCTCTGCTGTGACTCCGACTTGTGGAGCCAAGAGGTCAAGGAGGGATGGTAGCCCCAGTGGTGGCGAAGGTGGAGGTGCCGGCGACTCGGGTGATCTGATGGCTTGATCCCCCTTTTCTCCCTATTTGTCTTTCTGATGATTTGTAAATATTGGCCGTGTGGGCCCAGACAATTTTCTTTTCTTTTGGTACCTGTTAGCACGTAGATAGCACAAAAACACAGTTTTCTTAATTCCTAATCCTAGGTCTAATTAGTTAGTTTTTTAACTTTCTCGATTTTCCGTGGTTGGAAATGAAATGGCCATTTAGGCCACAATTTTGAGCTTAAATTTGGTGTTGCACTGTATGTTAGGAACTGTATGTGCAGGTTTTTCGAGACTTGCTTCGTCAAGTCGGGGCTAGATTGTTATTTGTGCAGAACTATTGCTGTTTTGCCGTGGCGATGTAACGCGCGGGACAAGGCATCTCGCGCGAGACACGCTACCCAGGCAGAATCCTCTTCCTTCTTCGAACAGGATTTTGTCAGTTTTCCCTATAAAAACACCCTGTAGTCCGGCCAAATAACATATCTTAGCCTTTCAAACTCTAGAGATATTCTGTTAGGGTGAAGTTCTTGTCTTCTTTTTCAACCCTGTGATCCATGGCTTCCAATGAGATCGCCCCAACGTCCATGATTATCGATGATTTTTCTTTGCCATCTGATGTGATTGAAGCCTTTAATCAAGCATCAAGAGATTTCGTGAGGCCATTTCGCAACCGATCTCGCAATAAGTTCATAGCGAGTCGGATTGAGAATCCTTTTCACCTTGATGAACCTCCAGCAGGATTGGAATCTTTTGCGAGGGTCTTTGCTCGATTTTGGGATCCCTCTGTCCATCTCTTTAATTTTCTCTTAATGAGATGGTGCCTGTGGAGGAATTTGCCATTATCTTGGATATGCCTTTGGTGGTGAGATTCTTTGTTCCTAAATACAATAGGAATCATTCGGAGGCCTTGAATGAATTGCTAGGGGATCCCCCTTGATACTTGCTATGAGTTGGTTCACCGTAGGTAGAAGTAGATTGAATTCTTCTTTTCACGAGCGATTCAGCGGAGATTCAGATGATAACGCCTTTCATGTCTACAAATGGAACTTTCTGGCCCTTTCTCTTTTCGGAGATGTTTTGTTTACATGCAGGGATGGCTTGGTTGACTCCCAATTGGTGGAAATTGTTCTGCAGGCTAGGAAACGTTCTAGGAACATCATTCCGCTAATTTTGGGTGAAACCCTGCATGGTCTTGATGAGTTTGAAATTGTCACGGCCAGAATCACAAGTGATATTCAAGGTGATAACAGCACCAACGATAGCACTTGGGATAGCACACACACACTTCGAAAATAAAACAATTTTGTAAAAGAGTTTGCGGCGACGGAATAAAAACACCAAAATTGTTTTCTCTCAGAGTTATATAAATATAACTTGAGGAGTGCCTCTTAGGCAAGACTTTTATAATCACTATAAATGAATTTACAATAGCCGAAAATGTTCCCACTATAGCTACTTTCATAACAATTTTGAGCTCTATGGAACAGAGATAAAGAAACCGGAATTCTATCCTAGCCTTCACACCTGACTTGAAGTACAAATGTAATCGAAGTGCGAAATTACAAAGGAGGAAGGATTAAAAAGAACAAAAGCAAAAAGAACTCTATCTCTAAGCTTTTCGAAGGTGTGAATGTGTTGAGTGTAGGTAATTAACATATCTTCAGAATGAAACCTTACTAAGCTTATTTATAGTCTTCAAATACTTGAGAGGCTACTCAGTGCGGCCTTGGGGGGTTTGGTCTTGCACGTTGAGGAGTGTAGGGAGAGTGGTTGAGGTTGTTCCTTAATTTTAGCTCCCACTTCCTCAATTGTAGCTTAACTTAGAGTTGATTAATCCTCCAAGCCAAGCTTCCATGCCTTGTACTCCCAGAGATTTATCAACCTTGTACTCTTCTATAACTTTCAAGCAACTCCTTGATGTCGAAGTCTCACACGTTTTTATTGTTGTTGCCAAAGATACGAATTTATGCATAAAATGCATAAATTGTTTCCTTCTAAATTCCACACGTGTCCTAGCTCCTTCTTTGATGCTATTGCACTCTGAAATATAAACATAATCCATAGACTATATAGATTATATTAGCACATTAGTCCATTAAATAATAAATAAGAAATATACAACTATATAATTTTCGATCACGGAAATCATCTGCGATATCACACTGGACTTTTGGGAAATCATCTCACGATATCACACATGGAGTTTACACTAACAATCCTCCCCGCCTTAGTTGGATATTTCTTTTCAAACTTAATGTCTTTCTTGGCATCTGCAAAGTTAGTCTATATACAAAAGAACAAGAGCATGAAAAACATAGTATAATATCTCCAAAAAAATTAACTCCCCTTAATCAAGGAGCTAATCATAAACAATGATTTATCATCATTAAACTAATTTATTTCAAACTTTCAACAGAGTTTTCGAAATAAACTAAGTTAACATTAAAAATCATAAACCATTGTAGCCAAATATCATCCAAAATTAGCAAAACATCCTAGCGGTTAAAGTTTTTAAACAAACCCGACTAAAGTGTTTAGCAAATATAAACAAAATAAAAGAAAATTGTTTAAGGAACCCGCATCACATCCACCAAAAATAAAAAAGAAATTGTTTTAGGACCACCACAAAAGCCCATCACCCGCCAAGATGATGGCAACATCAACCTTCGAGTTTATCGGCTAGCCAGTTTTGACTTTCTTCTTCAACTCAAACTCCTCTTCTTCTTCATCTTCCTCCCGAT
>JAFEMH010000491.1:600000-750238 GCA_022495995.1 Adenophora triphylla var. japonica
GCGGGAGTTTGCTTCCGTTGACTGGATTCATGAAGCGGATTGCCGCCCAGGTCCGGTTCGCTTCATGGCGCTCCGGAGAAGATCTTTTGAACCACGAAAGTGGCCGATCCACGTGGGTTCCCATTTTCCCAATGCTGGGTTGGTTCGAGCGGGAGGCTTTTCTTTGAGTACAAGGTCACCTTCCCCGATGTCTCGGGATTTGACTTTCTTGTCGAAAGCTCTAGCCATCCCGCCTTGATAGGCTCGGACGTGTTCCATGGCCTTTAGTCGTCGCTCATCTAGCGTGAGCCAATTCGTCATGCTCGGCTTCGAGCCATCTCGACTTCGTTGATGTCATTTTCCAAGAAGCACTCTGAGTGAGGGAATTTCCAGCTCGATGGGAAGGACTGCTTCCATCCCGTACGTCGTGGCAAATGGGGTTTCTCCCGCGGTCGTTTCCGACTGATGTGCGGTAGCTCCCAAAGTGCAAGGTGCAGCTTCTCGGGCCAATCTCTGGTCCTCGGGTGGTCATTTTTCTGATGATCCGTTCGAGGGTTTTGTTTGCCGCTTCCACCGGCGCCGTTTGTTTGTGGCCTAGAGGGAGAAGATTTCAGTGACGTGTGATCTTGAATTCAGCCGCCAGCCTGCGTCGAATTCCCTTCGAAGTGTGAGCCGTTGTCTCGATATGACCTCATTTGGGATGCCGTATCGGGCAGATGATGTTTTCCTTGAGGAAATGCGCGACCTTCTTGGAAGTGAGTACCTTGTAGGACTTGGCTTCACCCATTTGGGTGAAGTAGTCGATGGCTACTAAGATTGAACTTCGCGACCGTCGCCCGGCGTGAGCGATTTTCCCGATGACGTCAATTCCCAAGTGGCAAAGGGCCAAGGTGTAGTCATGCAAGAGGAGATCGTGGGGAGGTAGATGGTCGAGGTTGGAGAACCGTTGGCACTTGTCGCAGCCTTCTTCGACAAAGTGGATGCAATCCGCCTCCATGGAGATCCAAAAGAGTAGCCCATCCCGAGAATGATTTGCATCGTGGCTCGCGTTCATGTGGGGACCGCAAGCCCCATTGTGGACTTCTGTTCATGAACCGGCTTGCTTCTTTTTGACCGATGCAGTAGGAGTGGCCCATGGTAGCGTTTCTTGTATAAGCATGTCCCCGAGGATGACGAAGTGAGGCGAGGCGTTTTAGGGCCATGATGCTCTTGGTTTTGACCTCCTTCGTGTGTGGGTCTTCCTTGTTCATGAAGGTGGTTTCCCGCTCTTGAGGTATTGGAAAATCTGGTTTGTGCCGAAATGGCGTCTGACTTGCGTCTCTTTCGTTCTTCGGCATCTTGCAAATCGTTGTGATTAAAACCTTCTCAGCTTGGGCCCGGTTTTTCTCTCGTTTGACAACATGCTTAAAGATGTGCTTAATGTATTGTTCGTTTAATGTGTCTCGCTTCTTTATCAAGTGAATCGTTATTAACTTTGTGTGTTAGTTAATTTATCGCTTGTTAAAGATGCAAATGAGAGGATACTGAAAGATCGAAGCATTCATTAAGAGCATACGGGAATACATTATTGGCAATGAGTTCGTAATCTTCCGGCGTGAGGCCATCGATGACTCGAGAGACTCAAATTCTAAGCTAATTGACTCAGATGAGTTTTGACACTAGACTCTAGGACTCGAGGGGTCGACCAAGTTGTTCGATCATGTCCTTTTGGCCGGGCAGCTGGTCCGAGAAGGTGGCCCAGCTATTGAGCGGCAATGAGCTTGATAGGAGATGGGGCTTGCAAGGGCTTTGTGTCATCGTTCCCGATCATTGCTATCATAGAGTTATCGTAAACAAAATCGATTAGATCCGGCATCTCGATTTCTTCTTTGAAGAGCAGTGGAGCAGCCGTTCGTCCCAAGCATCATCTCATGAGTCTTTGCTTTGTCTTGGGCATTACTAGCTCGAATGCGCACTCGTCCCGTTTGTTGAAGGCAGGAGTGTTGACAGAGAGTTTTTCGAGTTCTTCCGCCAAAGAGGGGGTTTTCCCGAACCAAAATTCGCCGTGAATAGTGGTGGTCATGGATCCCTCAGGGGCGGTGTGTCGAGGAATGCTCTTCTGACAGATTTGGCTTGAGGCCTCCGAATCTTGCCAGTTCTCGCCGAGCTTGTCCATGGTTGTCGGCCGCCTTTGTTTGGCATTGATCACCTCTCGTTCTCTTTTCTCGGATCTTCTTCCAAGTTGCCGGCCTTCTTTCAGAAGTACTTGGTCATGTCGAAGCCGTAAGGACGAAGATCTGAGATTGCGTGCAAGCCTCTTTTGTTATCTCGCGGAGCATTTTCGTGCAGCCGCTTTGTCCTCCGCAATGTGTTCGAGTAGGAGAGTATCCCTGTGCCGCAGTGGTATTCTGCTCTTTGATATTGATGATCCGTTGAGTGCCCCGATGGCGTTTCCCAAACCGAGCCCCGGATGTAGTTCATGTGCTTCATCATTTTCATCTGGGAGGGATCTTGTCCCAAATCAAAGGCAGTCTATGTGGCACACTTGGGCCTGGGCTTTCGATGGTGAACCCCGTTAGCATCATGCCATCATCGTCGGGTTTGATTTCTAAGCCGGGACGCCGTTTGTTTCTGGCCCTTTCGTCGACCACGCTATCTCCGTAGATGATGGTAAGATCTGCTCGACGAACTTTACGCACCGATGGAGAGTGGATGCCACCCCATTGATCGGTGTAGCCAAGGGCGCCCCAAAATGGCAATGAATGTGATCGGGATGTCAATGACTTGGAAACTGCTGGGACCATTTGTTTTCCAAACCAAAGGTTCAAGGTGGCTATTCCCAAGACTCGGGCGGGATGTCGAGTCGTATGCCTTGATTGCCTCGAGTCGGGTTTTAGATCGCTTGCTTTGATCCCTAGCAAATCCATCATTTTGGCTGGAAGGACGTTCATGGATGATCCCCCATCTACCAACACCCGAGGGAGACGGCGCCGTCCGCTTGAACTGATGTAGAGAGGCTCGCTGTGGTCGCCCCAAATTTTGGAAGATCGAGCTCGTGGAAGGTGATGATATTGCCGTAATTGACGTTGCCAATCATCCGAACCGCTTCATCGTGTGTCACCGTGATGGGAACCATGGTCTGGCCGGGCTTTCTTCCAACTTGAGCTTGTGCGGATAAGATGAAGCTGAGTAAGGACCAGAGTGAGATGTTAGCTTGAGTGCGCTGAAGCCGTGTCAAGACAGGATCTTCAACCTTTGGGTCCAAGATTTCAGCTTCTTTGGCGTAGGGCCCCTTTTCAATTCGTGGCTCGTGTAATGGCCGGCCTTTTGTCCGTCCGTGGAGGATTCACCGGATTTGGACCGAACGTGTCGGAACATTCACCTCTGGACTTATGGTTTTGCTTGTCTCTCCCGTTTTCGGGAGTGGGAGGAGCCCGATTGGCGTAAGGCCGCACCGCGCATTTCAATTCGTTCACCGTCATGGCTTTTCTTGAAGCATCAATAGTGGCTTTGAGATCTTCCCAAGACAGGGGTTGGATTATCTGGACCTTCGGGCCTTCTGTGGCGGTGCGGCTCGTCCCACTGATCATGGAGCGTACATTGCTATGGCCTTGTGCGAGCTAGACTTGCCGGAGTAGATGACATAGTAGTCAAACTTTCCCGAGGGTTCTCCAAGGGTTCCCGTGGGATCACCAGATTCATACCTCCTTTTCAGCTTTTGTTGAGAAGATAGCTTCTTCCTTCGTCGAGGACGGCCCTCGTTCATCGCATCCTGGAATTCCATTTCCGCACAAGCACCGCAATCCGCATGACGTCCCACCCGAGATGTGTTCGTTGTTCGGCGGTGGTACCTGACCTCGTGAGGCTGGATGGGCGGGCTTTCCTCTGGAAGGTCTTGTGGTCTTACGTCATAACCGCATGGCTCGTACGAGGGTAACAGGTTGACTTACGGGAGACAATGAGAGGTGTTAGAGGTCAGTAGGAGCGCCATGGCTTGGGAAGCCCTGTGTAGTTGGGTAGCTAAGGTTCCGTGGTGCATGGCACCTTCGATCCAGCTTGTTGCTCACCTTGACGTTTCTCAATAGCCATGAGGACCTGCCAAACTTCTTCCAATGTTGGGAAATTTCTTGGGGTAAGGTCCCGTTTTCATCGTTGTTATCCACCGACTTGGCCATGGGAATTGACGGATGTCCCTGGTGACAGAGGTGGGTAGGACCTTCTTGTTTTGACACCGGGAGACGGTTCCCTGGTACTCTCGACCACTCTCTGTTAGCCGGAGGGTGATGGGCAAGGTTTAGACATGGGAATGGCCTAACGGGATAAAAGGGGAAAGCTCACGTGGCATGCGGTTTCCGTTTCTTTTTATTTTTGATTTTTTTTTTTTTTTGTTGTTTTAATTTACTTAAAACGTGTTTTCTCGTAATCCTAGGTAGGTTGGAAAAGATTGCTCTTCTTTTTCGCAACTATGCTAGATCCCGGGTCACTGAGACCATCCGTGCGGCTATAAGCCCCTCGTTTTGCACCCGTATTTCGACATCCCGGGGTGGACGGCCCATTGCGAGGGTCCTATAGTGCAAGCGGTTTCCACCGGCCTAAAAGAAAAATCGAACCTAAGGACCGAGCCTGTCATGTTCGTTTTGACGCGTTAGCCATGTGTATAGTGAACCGAGCTGGCCACTGAGTCAAGATCAGTCAAGAGTTTGGCATGACCTTCTTTACCTTGCTTGCGCAAGGGATCCGTGACGTTAGGCGTTGGCCGGGTCATATTGTCATGGCCGACGTATCAAGGCGTGATGACATGGTGTCACGTGAGCATGGATGTATATCCTGACTAACATCGTGCAGGTGTAGCTTCGGAAATCAAGATCGTGTCAAGATTTTAGCATGACCTTTCATCGCCCATGCTTGCGCAAGGGATCTTGAGTTCCGAGCCTTGACTCGAAAAATGGCCGGCATGGTATATGTATCCAGCCGTATGACATGGACGGGTAAAAACCAACCGAGTCCGGACAGAGTGTGACTCAAGACTCAAACGTGCGTGGTTGACGCTTGGCTAGGATGGGATGTTTGGAATGATCCCGTGCGCGCCCAAGAGGCCTAGGGAAGACCTAACGGACTGCAACCGAGACCACTCCGGCCGAGGTTGTCAGTGTAAGGTGTCAGATCCGAGGCAAAGAAGCGCTGCGCGTAGTGGGCGGTGTAACCGAGGCAGCAGTGGGAGTAGAGTGCGGTGTAACCGAGGCAAAAGAGGCGCGTAGTGTGCGGTCTCTAAAATTCTTTTTCTGAGTAAAATAGAAGTTTTTGAAGAATTTTAAATGTATGCACAGATGTATATTGATGCATTTTTTTTTTGTATTTTTATTTTTTTTGTAAAATAAAAACGAAGCACGTGCACACACACAACAGTTAAAGGAAGGGGTAAAATGAAAGTTTGACCCTCATCATCGTTTTAAAAATCTTTTGTTTTGTTTAAAAGTTTTTTAAAACAAAATTTCCCCAGCAGAGTCGCCAACTGAAATAGCCCGGATCCGAGCAAGGCCTCGCGGCCCCGGCATCTGGCATCTTTCGCGTTGGAGGTGTCTCGCCGTTTGTTTTCGCATTTGTAGAGTCGCCACGCCGTTTTTATTAAGCCCAAAACATTGAAAAAGGGCATCAGTTTAAAGATAATTTTAAACTGTTTTTGTGTGATGAGATTTTGAGTTCGGAGGTCAGATGACTCCCGGGAAGAGAATATTAGAATATTAGAGCTCACCCGAGTAGCCTCGTAAAACGAGTCTTTCGGATACCCCTAATATCCTTTAAATGTTGTGTGTGTGTGTGTGCTTTTAAAAATGCATGCTGTATCGGATGTCTACATTGTATGCTATGTATGGAAATGTATTGAAATAGTATAGGAAGGAAGCCTTACCAATGTTGGTTCGTGTCTGTCTTCCGCTGGGGAATGGTGTTTGAGGTCGGAGTAGCGTTCCGGTGCAGATCGGGATTGCTTCGGGAGATGCCGGTTGTCTGCGGACAGAGTTTCGGCGTGAGTTGAGGTTGCAGGCTGCGTTCGGGCAGAGGTTCGGCGTGCGTGGGGATCGTCGGGATCACTCGGGCAGAGGTTCGGCGTGCGTTGTGGTGGCAGGAGTCACTCGGGCAGAGTTTCGGCGTGGTTTGGGATCGCCGGTTTGACTCGGAAAGAGCCGGGACACCGTGGAAAGACCCGGTGCAAGGCCTCTGGAGTACCACGAGGGGCCTCAGAGTACCTCGAGAGTGCCTCGGGCAGCGCGGGAGCGTCTCGGGAGCGCTCGGGGAGGCTTCGGAGCACCACAAGGGAGCTCGGAAGGCCTCGGAAGGATCCGAAAGGGGCCGGGAGTGCCTCGAGAGGACTTAGAGGGGAGCCAGAAGGCTAAGGGAGGAAGAGAGAAGAGGGAGGTGTGTAAAAATGAGGAGGGGGAGCCCTCTATTTATAGTAAAAATTTCGGAGCAAAGAGGTCCGTACGGACCTTCTTGGTTATCCAGAATTTTGGATTTCCTCGATTTGAGGGAATCTGCAATGATGGAGAATATTTTGGAATGATGGTGTTCCCTGAGCAATAAGGTCCGTACGGACCATCTTGCATGCAAAGAGGTCCGTACGGACCAACTCTGCAGGGAAGTAATCATTTTCCCCGGGATTTGAGGGAATATTGTGGACTTTAAGGGGATTTAGTAATCATTGAAACAAAGAGGTCCGTACGGACCTTAATTGCTTTTCTGATTTCCTGAAAATTCCCAAAAGGTCCTTTTGTCCCTTTTTATCCCAGGAAGGCTTCTCCCTTGGTTTGGTTGGGGGTTTGAGAGGGTTTTGAGAGGGTTTTGAGTGAGAGAGGTCTCTGAGACTGCGTGGATGAGTCTGCGGCGTTTCCCGTGTGTTTGAAAGGGGGTGATCCAGATTGGGGTACTTACAGTGACCTCCGAACCCAAATCTCTCATCTCGAGCATTTTTCAAAGTTTTGGCCCTCAAAATAAAAATGGCGTGGCGACTCCGTTTGATTTCAAAAATCGGGTACATCACAGTGGCTGCAGAGCCTCCTTTGGAGGCTCAGGCACACGCTAGGCGCGTAGCTTGCGGAGGCTAAGGCACAAAGGTAGGCGGCGAGCTTGCGCAAAGATCGTGAGGAGACGAATCGTAAATTTGCGATGTTGATGGCCCAGATGCAGAATCTAGAGCAGCGGCGGTAATTTCCAGCCTCCCCAAGCCCCCCCCCCGAGTTGATTTCGTACTATTTTATACTTGTTTGTAATAGCATTTGTGATATTTTTTTGTATATTACATTTTGGGTACTGGGATGTCCCCGCCCTGCCTCCCCACCGATTTGGTACCACGGAGCCCCACCTCGATTTGGTACGCTGATATTTGGTTTTTAGATCCCCCCCTTATTTGGTACACTGATATTTGGTTTTTAGATTTATAGTTTTAGTTTTATCAATTGAATTGTTATATCAGGTACAAAAAAAAATTGGTTAATTGATATTTTAAATTTTTTATTTTATTGCATTATCGCGACGAAAATTTCTAGGTGTATTAATAATATTTTAATTTAATTTAATTAAATTTTTATTTTCACCTATGAAATATTCCGTCTGGAATAAAATTTTAATTAAAATTAATTAATACAAATGACGAAAATTTTTGTCGCCGACTAATATAATTTAATTAAATTTTTATTCCAAATGACAGAATATTTCGCCGGTGAAATTAAAAATTAATTAAATTAAATTATCTCAGCGACGAAAATTTCCGCCACTGAATTAATTCATTTTAATTAAATTTTAAATTCACCGGCGGAATATTCCGTCGCTGAAATAAAAATTTAATTAAATTATATTAATTCAGCGACGGAAATTTTCGTCGCTTATATCAAAAGATCACCGACGGAATATTAATTCTGCCGGTAAAATCAAAAGAATACCAACGGAATTTGGTCCGTCGGACCACTGCGGCGGGACGATAGCGACGGACCACCGATGAAATTTTTCTGTCGGTGATGACCTTTAGCAGCGGAATTGTGACTTTAGCGACGAAAATTTCCACCGCTAAAACATGATAGTGACTCTTGGCCATCCACCCTATCCCCCCTACACTCTCGACTACCCACCCTACCCCACGCCCACCCACTTCACTCCTACTAATCCCCACCTCCTACCCTACGACCCTACCTCCATTACCCTACCCCACCTATTTCTTTTAATTTATCTCAAATTGTATTTTTATCGAAAAATATTTTCATTAAATACATGAATTATATTTTTTCGAAAAATATTTTACTTATCAAACAGTCGAAAACATGTTTATCTCATTTTCATTTTCTGAAAAACATTTTACAGAAATCATTTTTCGTAATTCGTTTTACATTTTTCATAATTCGTTTTATGCGAAATAAACGTAGCTTTAGTTGTTAATTGATGCGATGCATGTCTTTGATTTTAAGTAGGCTCACTGTTGACATTAATTTACACGACTCAAATACAGTAAAACCTCTATAAATTAATAACTTTGGAATCATAAAATTTTATTAATTTAGAGAGATATTAATATATCGATAAATTATTTTATTAATTAATAGAGAGAATTTTTAAATTCAGCAAATTTAGTGTATATATATTAAAAATAAATAAATTTATATATAATTCATTGATTAGATTCATGCATCAATCAATTATTTTATAACTAATTAAATATATTCATGTATGATATCAATTCATTGTATACAATTAATTATTATGCATTCATGGATGCATGTACTATTCATTGGAACGGGTCACGAGAAAGAAGGCTTTGAGTGCGGCAACAACTCTTCATAATTTTTTGTTGCAGCTAGAGAACTCGACTCCGGAACTCTTGGGTGCAATTAAAAAAGTTAGAGATGAGATTCAATTAGATTTAAATTTTTAAAAAAATCAAGCAACAATAGATTCATATTTTAGCAAATTACCATAATATTTATATTGTAATTTTTATGAATTATTAATTTAGAGTTTAATTGGGACCTAATATCTATAAAGGGATTTTCGGAAAAAATTATTATTATATTATCTTATCGAATTTGATGAATTTTTACAAAGGCCCAAGTCAGGATCGAAAGATTTTATTATTTTAGAAAGGTTATTAATTTATAGAGTATTAATTTATAGAGGTTTTCTGTAGATTGTCATTAATTTTTGAGTAATAACAAATAAGGGTCTAACGCTTAAAAAAAACAAATAAGGGTCTAAATTTTTAGTGTCATTTGTGGATAAAAGTATGACATTTTAAAACTCGCGAATATAATAACAAGGTTTTGGAAATTTTTGAGGGTTTGAGGGGCATTTTAGTCATTTCACGCCGTGGCAATTTTGCAATTAAAAAGCTCAAAATGCCACTTGCGCCGTCCTCGATTGGGTGGAATTTAAATTTTTTTTTTTTTTTACACAAAGGACATGTGTCGGCCGTAGGGGGAGGGGCATTTTTGACATTTCAAAGGCGAGTGTCTCGCACTCGCCGACAAGGGCGCGTGATAAGTGCCATTTCCGTTTTTTTTTAATTACACGTGGCACACCTCGATTGGCTTAACGGTTTTCAAAAAAAATAAAAATTATCCCATTTCTTTGACCTCAAATAATATATATTAAATTATTTTTTTTTCTTTTTTCACCAAAATTCATGATTTTTTTTTCTCTTTAAATAGAGACTTCTTTTATTTGATTTGGACAAAGAAAAAAAATTCTCTTTTTTAAATATAATTTTTGTAATAATCCTTAACTAATTTTTCAATTTCTTTTTAGTGATAATTAATTAAGTGTGAATTATTTTTTTTAATTATAAATGATAATAAAAAAGCTCTTTTTTAAATAGAGACTATTTTTATTTTATTTGGACACATAAAAAAAAACCATTTTTTTAAACATAACTTTCTTAGAAATGATAATGATAATATGGAGTATAAGATAATGAGTTGGAAGGGGTAATATGGTTATTGAGTTTATTCGATACATCAAACAATTTATTTAATTTATTTTTAAAAAAAATTGAATCATAGTAAATAAAGTATTAAGAAAGACGAATATCGGGAAAAATGGTCATCATTTAAAAAAATTATATTATAATAAAATAATTTTTTCTAAAAACAAATTTCACCAAAATTCATAAAAAAAATTCTCTTTAAATAGGATAATTAAGAAAGTTATATTTAAATATATTAAATTATTTTAATTTTTTTTTCTTTTTTCACCAAAATTCATGATTTTTTTTCACTTTAAATAGAGACTTCTTTTATTTGATTTGGACAAAGAAAAAAAATCCTCTTTTTTAAATATAATTTTTTTAATAATCCTTAACTAATTTTTCAATTTCTTTTTAGTGATAATTAATTAAGTGTGAATTATTTTTTTTAATTATAAATGATAATAAAAAAATCTCTTTTTTAAATAGAGACTATTTTTATTTTATTTGGACACATAAAAAAAAAACCATTTTTTTAAGCATTCTTATAAATGATAATGATAATGATAATATGGAGTATAAGATAATGAGTTGGAATGGGTAATATGGTTATTGAGTTTATTCGATACATCAAACAATTTATTTAATTTATTTTAAAAAAAATTGAATCATAGTAAATAAAGTATTAAGAAAAACGAATATCGGGAAAAATGGTCATCATTTAAAAAAAATATATTATAATAAAATAATTTTTTCTAAAAAAAAAATTCACCAAAATTCATAAAAAAAAATTCACTTTAAATAGAGACTATTTTTTTTTTGGACACCTAAAAAAAACCATTTTTTTAAATATAAATTTATTAATTATCCTTTGTTAATTTTCCTTTTTAATTTTTCAAATTTTTTTTCCTCAAAAAATTGTGTATTTATAAAGACAAATATTGAAAAAGATGTCCATCATTTTTAAATTTTTGATTGAATTGTATGTCAATATTATAAGAATTAAAGATGGTGTAAATTGGTATTTTAATTATATATTTTTGTCTGAAAAGTGGCGCGTGCCATACACGCGCGTACTGAAGCGCGTCTATGAAGGTGAATTTTTTTTGGTTTTATTTAAATGGGACACTTGGTGTCCGTTCATTGGCCGATTGAATTCCCGAAATTCATTTAAAATATAAATTTTGAAAATTAAAAATTACAAATTAAGAATTAAAAATTACAAATTTATAAGTAAAATTAAAAAATTAAAATTAAAATTAAAAAAATTAAAATTAACATTTCAAAACAAAAAGAGTTTTTTTTATTTATTTTCAGGGAGTTTTGTTGTAACAATCAACTTATTTGGGTTGTTTTTTTCCTCTTTAATATCCATCTTTTAAAAGTTCTTTTTGGTAAATGGCCTTAAGATTTATACAATTTTTACATTCAAAAAGCGTTAATTTATTTGTTTAATCACTAATTTATTATATTATATTTACATCTGATTAATGTCTCATTATTGTCTGTAAAAAATATATTTTAAATTATACGATATATTGTATATTTTTAATTTTAAGGTATTTGTATTATTGTATTCCTTTTATACTATGACTATTAATAAAATTCAAAGGTTAATATTTATTCATTGTTGACCTCCTTATAAATCGATACTATGTTATTTGTCGTTTTCGATTATATTTCACATTAAAAAAAGTTCACTATCACGATGATCCGAATATATTGATATGTAATGATGATCTTCCTTCCTCTTTCAACAGTTGCGCCGACAATGTTGTCTTTTAAAGTTGTGTTTCACATTTTTTTTAAAAAAACTCTCTCATTTAGTCATTTTATTTAATTTTCGTCTTCTTACGGATCAATAACTCCCATGCATCGCAGAAATGTAACCCTAGAATTATTTTAGTGTCATTCAATCTGATATTTGTATTGAGAATATAATTTTCAAATAAATGTTTTACAATATATACAAACATCTTTATTTTCTTTTGTATTTATTTCGATTTCAATTAGTTATTCGTTAGTAACTGCCCGTGCATCGCACGAGAGTCAAACTAGTAAATGTTTAAAAGCGACAAATATTTTTACATTAAAGACTTTTTGACGTAACTATAAAAAATTCATTAGATCAAACCCTTATATACTACTCCCTCCGTCCCATTTCAAATGAGCCATGGGATCATTTCAGGGTTCTTAAGATTTTTTTTTTAAAAATGAATAAAGAATTGAAAGTTGGTAGAAGATTAGAGGAGAGGGAATATAAAAGTTAAAAACATTTAATAGGAGAGAGAACGAGGAATTTTTTCCCAAATAATCTCGTTTTACTTTTTTATTTACCAAAATGACTTACCTGCTCAAACTATTGCCCGCATTGTCCTTCTTTTGAAACTCGCTACACCGTGTAGCGAGTTTGACTAGGGTTGTTCAAAACTCGCTACACCGTGTAGCGAGTATAGGGCAATTAATTAGGCCGTTGGGAAATTAATTACGGCATTTAATTAAACATAACTCGCTACACCGTGTAGCGAGTTTTGACCATATTTAAGTCAAACTCGCTACACCGTGTAGCGAGTTCAATTAAAAACCCTTACCCCTTCAGTTCACGCATTCAACCAAAAACCAAAGAAAAAAAAAAACTTACTCCTCTCCTCCATAGCCGCTGCAAGCAAGGAAGAAGAAGAACATTCGAGCCAAGCCAAGGATTTTGTCAAGAATTTCAACCTTTTTCTTAATTGTAAGTTTACATCTCTATATTAAGTTGAATTTTAGTTTTTATTCCGAATTTATGATTTTTTTTTTAATTCCGAATTTCTTGACTAATTTCTATATTGCCAAGAAGAAGAACATTGCAATTTAGGAATTTTTTTTTTTTGGTTGATTTGTTGTAGAAATATTGTTATTCCCATTTATGTGACTAATTTTTATTTAATTCTGAATTTTTATTTAGTTTTTTTGGTTGATTTGTTGTTGAAATATTATTATTCCGAATTTATGTGACAAATTTCTATATGCCAAGATTTTTTTTTTATTTTTTGTATGATTTTTTTTGTTTGATTTGTTGTTGAAATAGTGTTATTCCCATTTATGTGACTAATTTTTTTGATTTTTTTTATGACATTGCAATTTAGGATTTTATTTTTGGTTGAACTATTGTTATTCCCATTTATATGAACTGTCTATTTATTTTTTATTTATTTTTCACAAAAAAATAACTTAATAATATTTAGCTTCTACATGCTAAATATTATATACTCCAACTCTGTTTCAAAAAAAAAAAAAACAAACAAATGTATTTTTATCAACAACAAATTTAAAGTAAATTGGGTCATTCATTTTAGAAAATTTTAGAAGGGAGTATATAGCAAATTTGCTCATAATAGAAATAAATAGCAAATTTGAAAAGATTTTTGAATATTTTTTTGGGACGGAGGGAGTACAAAGTTTAACTTGTGTGAGATTATAGCAAATTTGATTACCGAGATAGGAACGTGAGCTTGTCTGAACAAGGTCCAAGTGGATTGTGCCCTAATGACTCTTATAAGTTATAGGTAATCGTAACGGAATCCTTAATTCGTGAAAGGTACATAAGGTGAGGCATGACGTCGAAGGAATTAATTAGGCGTCATATATACCATATTGTAAACCCTAAACCCTAATTTCTCGTCACGAAACCCTAAATCCTTAAAATATGATTTAGTGATAGAAAAATAGAATAGGAATTAATATACATATAACAACATCCTAAATCTCATATACTTATATCCCAAACCCTAAACCCTTAAAATATGATTTATTGTTCAAACATTTTATAAAAAAAAAAAAAAAAAACTTCATCCTATTTTTTCAAAACCGCATGAGGATTACTTCTTGAAGTATTACTTAGTATATAGGCCGGAAACCAAGAACTTCCCCACGTGCACTTCTTGGAAGTGTGGGATAACTTTGGATTACAATGCCACGTACTAGTAATTACATTTTTGTATTCTTTTATTTATTTTCTTGCCTTATAGAACAATAACCAACCTTGATATTGAAATAAATAGATGGAAGTGTTCATTGATCCCTGCCTATCGATACATCCGTTTCCGACCCGCCATGCAGACCATAGGGCTAGGTATATTTGGTCCGGTGGCCGGTTTCTAGTCCCCTCGTTTTCGTCATGGTGTCGCCTTGCTGTGCGTATTAGCTCCCTGTCATATTATTGAGACTCGGCAGAGTGCGGATTCAAAGCGGGAGTGCACTACATAGGCCTGGATACAAGCACGATTTTGCATTCTTTGGAGGCCTTGATCGAGAGATGGCGTCCGGAGACCCATACGTTCCATCTCCCTATTGGTGAGATGACGATCACCCTACAGATATCGGCATGATTTGCGGGTTGCCGATTGATGGGGATGTCATATCGATGATGGGTTTCAAGACATATAGACCGGCGGGCCGAGTGTCGGGGGAGTATTTAAGGGCCGTCCCTGGAGACGGAGATATAGATGGGAGCAGTCTGAAGCTCCGATGGATTACCGTACGTTTCCCACACTTTAGTGACCTCGATGATGATACTGCTCCAGAGATTGTGGATCAGTACGTACGGGCTTATATCTTGCTTGCCTTGGGTTCTACGATCATGCCTGATCGTACGAACAACAAGGTTAAGCTATGTTATCTCCCTCTGCTTAGGGATGTTTCTAGGGTCAGCCAGTACAGTTGGGGGAGTGCTGCGCTTGCTTTCTGTATCGAGAGTTATGTAGTGCGGCACCCTCACACGAGACAGTGCGGAGGATTTCTCAACGTTACTACGTGTATTTTATTTCATTTTAATGTTCATTATGTTTTTAAGTTTTATTTCAAATTTGCGGCATTATTACTTAGTTTTTGATATACATTTATTTCATATAGATCCGGGCTTCGGGAGAGGTTGACATGTGTGAGGCCGCAGATCCGTTATCGCCTCGTAGACCAGACTACGTCATCATGCCTCTCGAATGCATGTATGCATATATCATACTTTATTTTCTCGTCGTTATTGTTTTTATTTTTTTGAACAAAATCTTATAATTATTTTGTTTATGAAATTTCAAAGTGGACGCAAAGTTTCGCTTGATCGAGAGAGGTTACCGCACATAGCTGCGAGGCTATCGGGATCAGCTGGCTCGGCTGAACGAGGGTCACGTGGTGTGGCAGCCTTATGAGGGGAGACCCGCTCCAGTCTACTGCACTGAGGGTGAGGAGATATGGTTGGCGAAGGTCCCTCTCATATGCTTTGAGAGGTTAGTGGCATGCGATCGCGTGATGAGGCGGTTTGGCTGAGACAGGTTTGTCCCAAAGACCGTTCGACACTGGCACAGGTTGCACCGTTCGGATCGGCGGGGAAGGCCTACGGCGAGATGGGGTGAGAACCATCGCCCACTTGTTACACTATGGGGACGGCGCCACGAGAATTTGGTTTCCTGGTGTTCGGCTTCCACGATATGACTTACACCGACCCATATATGGTATGGTATAGGGACATAACGTGTAGGTTTGTGCAGCAGCTCACTCACGTAGAGGTGGATGGATACCAGTCGTGCCCTGCCATAGAGTTTATGGTAACTTTGTACATTTTTAAAGTTTTTTTCTAATATTTTTTTTTTAAGAAAACATCAATTATTAACTTATGTCTCTCGTTCTTATATATATTTTTGATATAAAAACAGGTGCAGACCCTTCAGCGCATGCATGTCGCCAATGAGAGGGATGAGCATCCCCACCAAGCTGAAATGCGGGAGATTGTGACACACGGGTTCAGGGGAGTTAGGGAGCTCCACCGCCTTCAGTCTGCTGCACCTCCCCCACCAGTAGATCGCGTACGGGGACAACCTCGACAACGTCGCGAAGTCGTGGACGGGCGGAACCACCACCCCAAATGGATTTGCACGATGAGCCCGAGCCCGAGCCCGAGCCTCAGCGCGGAGACCCTGCACCGATACATCTTATGGCAGTGCTGGCTCACGATCCAGGCCAGCCGATCGCATGATTTGAGCGTTGGAGCGGGGTTTGGGGCTGGGGGGTGCGGAGGAGTGGGTGGGGAGGTGGGGCTGGGGGTGCTGGAGGGTGGTGGGGGGGTGGCGGTGGGGGTGGGCTGGGGGTGGCGGTGGGGGTGGCAGGGGGTGGCGGTGGGAGTGCCCGGGCGAGACCCTTCCTGGACCATCCACTATGGGCTTCGGCGCTTATACGAGTGGAAGTGGGTTGAGGACTCCTTTATCACATGCACGGTTCCATGGTTTCGTCGATCCGGCTCAGATGACCCCTGAACAAGAGCTTCAGGAACAAATGCTTAGAAGAGGGTCTCGGCTCCGGAATCCGCCTGATCCCTACACCCCATCTTACTATGATAATAGGTAGAGAGTTCACTTTTTATTTGTATTGGTTTAGTTTTTATTTGAATGTTTTTTATTTGTATTGAACTGTACTATTAGTTTACTTTTTATTTGAATGTTTTTTATTTGTATTGAAACTTTGTAACTTTTTCTTAGTAGTTTAGCTTTATATTTGATTTGAATGTAATTTTCCAATTTCTAAAAATGATTTTAGTTATTTTAATGAATATTTAAAAAATTATAATTGATGATATTTATTAGATTAGGGAGTAATAAAAGAAAAGTTTATTTTCCATTTAAGTTTTAAGGTTCAATTTATGTTTAGCATAATTCCAAAAAAAAAATGTTCAAATGTGCGACTGTGTAATTATTGCGGGACGAATCAAAAAATTGTATTTATTGGGCCAAAATTGGAGTGGCCGCCCTTGTTCTTCGGCCAGCTTTGGTGGGCGCCCAAGTTCTTTAAAATCGCTACAGTGAAGCGATTTTCACTAAACTCGCTACACGGTGTAGCGAGTATAGTGAAAATCGCTTCACGGTGTAGCGATTATAAATGTACATTTCCATCTCTTCCTTGTATTCCAGCATAAGTTTCTGTAAAAGGAGCGTCCGCTCCCAATGTGGCGGAGCGTCCGCTCCCAAGCTGCCTGTAATGTAATATGTAACTTTTTTTTTGTAATTATGCCAAACATAAATTTAAACTTAAAACTTAAAACTTAATTAAAATAAAACTGAAACTGAAAAATTACATTCAACTCAAATATAAATTACATTGGACTTTTCAAGTTTAATGAAAACGACATAAAATAAAGCTGAAACCGAATCCAATTCAAGCCAAACATAAATTACATTAAAAACATTCTTCTACTCCCTAAGGTTCGGGCATCTACGACGATTGTGCCCTTCCACGATGGCATGATGAACACATACTCTTCCGTTTATCCGCTTGAAAGTCCATAGAATTACGAAAGCGTCTTGATCTAGGTCGTCCGGACTTCGCGAACGTCGAAGTAGGGGATTAGGGAAGAAACTAGGCACCAAACCATCCACGCCCCAATAGTCCTCATGCTCGATTGGTTCGAATGTTCCCTTCCATGTCTTGTAGTATTCCCCAACGGTGTAATATTCAGAAACGAAATCTCGACCATCAATATTTTGTGCGAGAACAACAAGCAAGGAGATGGGAACAAGGCATGCGATAGGCAACCCATTTACCACATGTGCGGGTGCGCTCATTAAGTCGGACAATCTGTATATTTCCTCCGTGATCACCACGACGTGCTTTGTTGTCACTTGATACACCCCCATTTCGTGATTGTTGAACCTCCCGACGTGATGTGTTGCCGCTTTTACGGTGTTCTTCAAGTAGTGATAACTGACTTTCGTGCTGAATTGGTGTCGGGGATTGATGTTAGGGTTATCAGGATTACCTCCTAAGGCATTGATTGAAAATCCATGCCTTACTTGAAAGTACTCCACACAACGATAGAAGGCAGTTTCAACAATTGCTGTGATTGGCATCCCACGAGCTCCCTTCATCACACCATTGAAAACCTTAGACATGTTGGTAGTCATGATGCCATACACCGTAACCACCATCGTGTGCCAATGTCCATTTTCTAGCATCCAAATGCTGAAACCATGCAATTGCCTCGGGCTTAATTCCACGGATACTCTCTAAGATAGATTTTAATTTTCTATCTTGAGTTGCTCTACCCGCTCTCCAGAACAGATACTTCAACCCTTCCCCTCTATACTTTTCCAAGAAATTTGCTCGCATATGTCTCAAGCAATATAGATGATGCACGTTTGGCCACCACGTATCTTCGACTACAGTCTTGAGAATGCCCCAATGACGGTCGAGATATCAAGCATACTTCACGACTTTTGATAATATGCTTGCAAACCAGGTATAAGAACCAACGCCGCCCGGCCGTCCTCCTTTTCAACAACGGCAAAGGCAAGCGAAGTATCTTTGTCTTGGCGTCAACACCCATGGCAATCGGCATACCCCTTTATATCTACCATGCATAAATGTTCCATCCACAGAAATGACCGGCCGACAATGAGAGAAAGCTTCAATGCAAGGCCCAAATGCCCGAATACTGTCGAAATAGGGAGGCTTCACCGACGGGAGGAGGAGGTGTAGAGTACTCAACAATTGTCCTCGGATTGTATTTTTGAATGGCTGCTAGGACGCTTGGGGTAACCTCTTATAAGATTCCTCCCAATCTCCAAAAACCTCTGCAATGCCATTCTCGCTTTCCACACCATGCCTTCTTGTAAGTAATTACCTTGTCGAACCTACTAGAGATGTGTGCAATAATGACTCCAACCTTGACATCCTGAATCGGCCTTAATAAGACCAACGACTTCCCGACCGATAAACTTGGCATCTAGATTGGGGTGATCTTGACTTGCTCCGAATATAAGCGGCAGTGAGGAGCCTTATACTTGGTCACTTCCCAATAGCCAAACTTCTTCCTACTCACACGAACATAAAAATGACATGGATAATTTTTTAAGTACACTCAATTACCCGTGTGTTCGGTGTGCTCTTTCTTACCCTGAACTGCGATTGTTTTTAATATGGAACCTTTTCATATCAAATTGTGCCTCGTTCTTGCCAGAAAGCGTATCCCTTTAGCAATCGGTTGTTGTTCCGGATCCCAAACTGGAAAACTATGTGCATGATTGTAATCAATCAAGCCTTGTTCTTGTCGAGCAGATGTACCAATATCACTGTAAAAGGGATAACTTGCTCTCTCATATCTTCGATTTTGCGGCACTTCATAGTGAACAAGAGGTGCTTCCACATCATCATCAATCGGCCCATCATCACCGGCTCCCAAATCGACATCAGAATCACTACTACCCTCCTCATATTCATCATCATCATCCTCTAGCATTGCATCTACATCAGTGTGCACTTCCTCTTCTTCACAGTCAACATCATAATCATCATTAACGTGATCATTATGCCCAAATGCCCGATCATCATCATGAACATGATAATTATGGCCAAATGCCCCATCATCATAATTTGGTGTTTGAGTTGATACAAGAGTTTGGAAACTTGCACCAAAGCCATCATCACGGTTACCGGTTGGAGAAAACCTGAAAGTACTCTCTGTGTGCTGTGTTTCAAACTCTGGATTGGATCGATTTTCAATTAATTTTACAACAACATACAATGCAAATTTCCAATCCCAAATTTAGCAAGCTGATCGAACATTACTTCCATACACGCATCATCTTCAATACGGAAAGGAAAGTACTCACCAATCCCGCTATCAAAAGAATGAGGGCATCTGTAAATGACTTTCAAATCAAATTGAGACCGATCTAAGTTCGCCTTTTTATATAACTCATCAATCAACTCATTGTATTTCCATTGGCAATTACCCCTTATTGCACATTTTGGCCCCTTTTTGAAATGAGGACCATCAAACGGTTGTTCATCATCACCTCCCCAATAACACATAAAAATGATTGGACCCCCGTTCATATTTAACCCTACATTATGAAATCAAAGTGTTAAAACCTACTACATAACAAAACTCTTACATTTATTATATCTACAATATAATAAAACACAGTTAAATCATTAAATTTTATATCTAAACACAAGTCAAAATAATAATTAAGATGATGTTAATTTACCTTGATTCTTGTTGATCTTCAACAATTCTGATGAAATAAAATAACGTGAAGAAGTTTTATTTTGAATTAAGGTGATTTAGAAAATGGTGATTGAGAGAGTTGATTGAGAAAAGAGAGAAAGGTAAGAGAAGAAACAAAGGCGAGCCGAGAGAAAAAGAGAAGGCCGAGAGAAAGAGAAAAAGAGAAGGTTGTGTGAGATTCTCTCACGAACCACGTGAAACGCTACTTTGTTCTTTGGAAAGTGGTTTGTTTTTACTTAAACTCGCTACACCGTGTAGCGAGTTTCAATAAAGCCGAATTGAACTCGCTACACCGTGTAGCGATTTCATTTATTGAAACTCGCTACACGGTGTAGCGAGTTTAAGTAAAAACAAATTCCTTTACAAAGAACAAAATTTCAAAATTTTTTACTTCTTTTTGTTTTTCATTCGCGAAGGCATTTTGAACAATAAATATAGGTTAATTTATGTATCATAATGAATATCTAAAAATTGTTACTTGAAGTACATATAATGTTGTAACAATAACAACTTTTAAATTTTAAGTTAGTGGCCACATCCAGGCCACATAGGAAATCTTACATAAATAAATAAATTCGGTGACCACATTAGGTCACATAGAAAAATATTACATAAATTCGGGTACATATTAAATCCGGCTGTAAATTCAAATAATACATGTCCAAAGATGAAATTAACAATCCTTAGAGAAGACCTTAGAAACATTGGAAGGAACAATGTTAAGTAGTTTTTGAGCGTGATATGGCCCAAACAACAACCTAATAGATGAACAAAACAAAACATTTAGAACAAAAAGGTAAGGATATATTTAGGGAGTGTAATGTTAAGGAAAATATTTCATACCCGAGTAAGTATCGAACAACACCTTCACCTATGTCACTTCCGCCCTCGGTTTGCTTAAACACTTTGTCACCTAAGTAAGCTTCAATAGTGTCGGTAGGATCCTTCAAAATCACGTGAAAAGAGCCATTCTCGGTTGGTGTGCACTTCTTGGACAAAGAACCACAACCTAATAGAACAAAAATATTATGACCAATTAATTGTAAATTTCAACCTTAACTATAATTAATGTAAAATATTATACATTCCACCCTTTCATGTTGTTTGCATTTCTCCTTGATCATTTTCAACGGATAAAATGTACCCTCTCCATGAGATAATCCATTGCGAAAGCCAAGCTTTGCCCTGGAATTCATCATCGTCCTCCGGCTCTTCAAGCTTTCTACGTATTGCCTCTTGGGTCGGCGAGCGGGGGTCCCCGAGAGACATGAGCTTTTCCGGTGTGATGCCGACGCATGGCTAAGCGTGCTTCACCAAGCGGGACCCGGGTATGATATGACGCGGTGGAGATTCTCTCTCGTTCGATTTGAGGCGGTGGAGACGGTGGAGATTGAAACTCTCGTTCAATTTGAGAGATTAGATAGACTATTGGAGGTTTGGCCAGGGTTATGTCTTGGAAGAGGTTTTCGTCCACGATACCCGGGGTTTTGATGGATCCATTATGAGAGAGATAGATGAAAGATGGACTTAAGAAAGAAAGAAAGAAAGAAAGAAAAGGAGAAGCTGGGTAGAGAAAGGAAGAGAATGGTAAGTTTTGTTGGGACGGACGGAGGGTTATGTAGGGGTTTGGAATATATTAAACTCGCTACACGGTGTAGCGAGTTTGACTTAAATCTGGTCAAAACTCGCTACACGGTGTAGCGAGTTATGTTTAATTAAATGCCGTAATTAATTTCCCAACGGCCTAATTAATTGCCCTATACTCGCTACACGGTGTAGCGAGTTTTGACCAACCCTAGTCAAACTCGCTACACGGTGTAGCGAGTTTCAAAAAAGAGGACAATCTGGGCAATAGTTTGAACAGTAAGTCATTTTAGTAAATAAAAAGTAAAACGGGATTATTTGGGAAAAAATTCGAGAACGAGTGAGAGGAATAGTAAGTTAATGATTGATTTTTTTGTAAATATATTAAAATTATAAGGGTATAATGAATAATTTTTTTTGTAAATATATACACATTATTATGAGGGTATAAATGTCCGAAACACTGTTCACATATTTCCATTTATGAAATGGCTCACTTGAAGTGGAACAGATAAAAAAAAAAGTGACTCACTTGAAGTGGGATGGAGGAAGTACATATATAATTTTAGTAAATTCAGACTCATATTTACTAAAAATTGATTACTAGATCTTATTTGACAAATATTTCAGACGATTCCATAAAAAAACATTTAATTGTTAATATTTATTACTCCATTCTTTCAAAATAATTGTAGTTTTAAAAGAGATTTCTTTTTTTCAAAAATACTTGCAATTTTATAGCTTTTCATAAAATTTTGACCATCTTTGTCAAAATGATTCTTATTTATTTATGATTAGTTAGTTGTTATTTTAAGAGTAAATTGCCTCCGGCAAAGCACATACTTGTAGTTAGTTGTTATTTGACAAATACTCCCTCCGTCCCATTTTATGCTTTACCCTTTTGATTACACACGCAAATTAAGAAAAAAGGTAAGTGGAGAAAGTGTTGTGAGTATAAAAGTAAAATAGGAGAGAGAATGAGCGGAGAAAATAGTAAATTTGAAAAGTGGTTGTGAGTATAAAAGTGAAATAGGAGAGAGAATTAGTGGATGAAATAGTAAAAATTCTTTGTCATTTTAGGAAAGGTGAAGCTTTTAACGAGACACCCATTTTAACAAAAGGTGAAGTTTGAAATGGGACGAAGGGAGTACTAGTTACTGCTGTGACGCTGTTTGTATACAATTACAGTTGTTGAGAAATGGGCCCAACAGTAACTTTGTTTTATTTTAAGAGAAAACTAGTTTAACCCCCGTGCGATGCACGGACAGTTAATAATGAATAACTGATTGAAAATTAAACGAATACAAAAGAAAATAGAGATGCTTGTATACATTATAAAAAAAAAAAAAACCTTTGAAAAATATATTGTCAGTAAAAATATCAGATTGAAGGTCATTAAAATAAATATAGTGTTACATCCGTGCGATGCACGAGTAGTTATTGATGCTTAAGAAGACGAAAATTAAATAAAATGACTATATGGGACAAACATTTTTATATATTGTGAAACACATCTTTAAAAGACAACTTTATCAGTACAAATGTCGAAAGAGGAAGGAAGTGCATCATTACATATCAATATGTTCGGACCATCGGGATTTGAAATTTCGATAATGCAAAATATAATTGAAAATACCAAAATACATAGTATCTATTTGAAAAAAAAAAAACAACAAAAGATAAATATCTACCTTGACTTTTATTAATAGGCATAACATAAGAGGAAAACAATAATAAAAATATCGTGAAATGAAAAATAAATTATCATACACTTTAAAATATTTATTACAGACAATTATGAGACATTAAATAATTAATAAGTGATTGACCCAATAATTAAATACAAACCCAAATCCAAATTCATCATCCTCTATATGACAAATCCATAAATTCTCTCCTCTATCAATTATTTTAATTCATCTTCATATTTTTTTTTCAATTATTAGCATACATACACATAAACAAATTAAAGTAATACATAATAAAATTGGAAATTTTATAGATAACGAAAATTAACAAATAACTTTTAAAATTGATTATTATTATTGTGTATTAGTTGTGTAAAATAAATCTAAATTTTGAAATAAACATTTTACAAATATAAATTATATATAAATTATATATATATATATATATATATATATATATAT
Source organism: Adenophora triphylla var. japonica (assembly GCA_022495995.1). Taxonomy (NCBI): domain Eukaryota; kingdom Viridiplantae; phylum Streptophyta; class Magnoliopsida; order Asterales; family Campanulaceae; genus Adenophora; species Adenophora triphylla. Next base: position 623,672 of record JAFEMH010000491.1, read on the forward strand.
ATATATATATATATATATATATATATATATATATATATATATATATATATATATATATATATATATATATATATATATATGAACATAGCCAACAATGCAAGGGGGTAAATTGACCCTCCTCCCCCGTTAAACTCTACATATATTCCATTATTTTTTTATTATTATTTCAACCGATATTCCATTTTTTTAATGTATACAACAAATAATACTTTGAGAATAAGCTTCTGAGTTACCAAAATTGCATGCTCAAAATACGACAATTAAATTAAAACAAACAGAAAAGCGAGTTGTTTTATATATTGTGAAAACTTTCTTGAATAATATATTGTTAGTACAAACATCAAAGTAGTCAGTATTATCATCATTACATATCAATATTTAAAATCATTTACCTTTTAAATAAATTGTTTGATATACGAACTAAAATAAAAAAAAATAACCATATTAACAAATCCCACTTATTAAATAGAAACCAAAGTCAACATTCATCACACTCCCCCATATATATATATATATATATATATATATATATATATATATATATATATATTAAATAACCCTATATACTTTATAAATAAACAATGATTTTGTTTAAAAAAATTCAACACCATTCCAACTCATCGTCCTATACCCCACCACTTTTACTTTATTTTAGATTCTTTATTTTTATGATTAGTAAAATTATTATTATTATTATTATTATTATTATTATTATTATCATTTATAAGTAAAAATAAATACTTCATACTTAATAAAAAAAATTATATTTAAAAAAGAGGATTTTTTTTTTCTTTGTCCAAATCAAATGAAAAAGTCTCTATTTAAAGAGAAAAAAATTAATGAATTTTGGTGTAAAAAAAATTATTTTAAAAAAGAGGATATTTTTTTATATTTAAAAAAGAGGAATTTTTTTCTATGTCCAAATCAAATGAAAGAAGTCTCTAAATAAAGAGAAAAAAATATGAATTTTGGTGTAAAAAATAAGAGGAAAACAATAATAAAAATATCGTGAAATGAAAAATAAATTATCATACACTTTAAAATATTTATTACAGACAATTATGAGACATTAAATAATGAATAAGTTATTAACTCAATAATAAAATACAAACCCAAATCCAAATTCATCATCCCCTATATGACCAATCCATAAGTTCTATCTTCTATCAATTATTTTAATTCATCTTCATATTTTTTTAAAATTATTAGACATACATACACATAAACAAATTAAAGTAATACATAATAAAATCGGAAATTTTATAGATAACGAAAATTAAGAAATAACTTTAAAAATTGATTATTATTATTGTGCATTAGTTTTGTAAAATAAATCAAAATTTTGAAATAAACATTTTACAAATATAAATTATATATATATATATATATATATATATGAACAGAGCCAACAACGCAGGGGGGTAAATTGACCCTCCTCCCCCCTTAAACTCTGCATATATTATTTTTTATTATTATTTCAACTGATATACCATTTTTTTAATGTATACAACAAATAATACTTTGAGAATAAGCTTCTGAGTTACCAAAACTGCATGCTCAAAAGACGACAATTAAATTAAAACAAACAGAAAAGCGAGTTATTTTATATATTGTGAAAACTTTCTTGAATAATATATTGTCAGTAAAAACATCAAAGTGGTCAGTATTATCATCATTACATATCAATATTTAAAATCATTTACCTTTTAAATAAATTGTTTGATATATCGAACTAAAATAAAAAAAAATAACCATATTATCCAATCACACTTATTAAATAGAAACCAAAGTCCACATTCATCACACTCCCCACATATATATATACTATAATAAGCCAGTGTCCAGAGGGGACACTTTTTTTCATTTATTTAAAAAAAATAAAAAAATTTAAGGGCAAAATGGGAAAGGGACAAAATAGTGAGGGCAAAATGGAAAATTCGGCCATTGGAACTATTCATTCAACTATAGCACACCACTACCATTTATACTATAGATATATATTATATTAAATAACCATATATACTTTATAAATACACAATGATTTTGTTTAAAAATATTAAACACCATCCCAACTCATCGTCCTATACCCCACCACTTTTACTTTATTTTAGATTCTTTATTTTTATGATTAGTAAAATTATTATTATTATTATTATTATTATCATTTATAAGTAAAAATAAATACTTCACACTTAATAAAAATAAATTTATATTTAAAAAAGAGGATTTTTTTTCTTTGTCCGAATCAAATGAAAAAGTCTCTATTTAAAGAGAAAAAAATTAATGAATTTTGGTGAAAAAAAATTATTTTAAAAAAGAGGATATTTTTTTATATTTAAAAAAGAGGAATTTTTTTCTATGTCCAAATCAAATGAAAGAAGTCTCTAAATAAAGAGAAAAAAAATTATGAATTTTGGTGTAAAAAAATAAAAGGAAAACAATAATAAAAATATCGTGAAATGAAAAATAAATTATCATACACTTTAAAATATTTAGTATAGACAATTAGTAAAGGATAATTAACAAATTTATATTAAAAAAAGATGATTTATTTTCTTTGTCCAAATAAAATGAAAGAAGTCTCTATTTAAAGAGAAAAAAAATTATGTATTTTGGTGAAAAAAAATTAATTTAATATATAATAAATGATCTCAAAGAAATGGGATAATTTTTTTTTTGAAATTCATTCAGCCAATAGGGGCTTGCCACGTGTCAAAGGGAAAAAAATTATGATCTAACGCGCCCTTGTCGGCACGTGGATCACACGCGCCAAGGAAATGTCCGAAATGACCCTCATCCGCCAGTCGACACGTGTCCTAATTGATTTTTAAAAAAATAAAAAACCTCAGCCAATCATAGCTCGCCACCTGCCATTTCAGCCGATTTATTTGCCAATTTGCCACCGTGTGAAACGACCAAAATGCCCTTCGAAGCCCCTTGAATTACCACAACCTTATTATTATATATAGATAGATATAGATATTATTATTATTTATAAGTAAAAATAAATAATTCACACTTAATAAAAATAAATTTATATTTAAAAAAGAGATTTTTTTTTCATTGTCCAAATCAAATGAAAAAGTCTCTATTTAAAGAGAAAAAAATTTATGAATTTTGGTTTTAAAAAAAAATAATTATTTTTAAAAAGAGGATTTTTTTAATTATCATTTATAATTATAACAATTAATTCACACTTAATTAATTTTAACTAAAAAAATTGAAAAATTAGTAAAGAATAATTAATAAATTTATATTTAAAAAAGAGGATTTTTTTCTTTATCCAAATCAGATGAAAGAAGTCTCTATTTAAAGAGAAAAAAAAATAATGAATTTTGGTGTAAATTGTTTTTTTTTAAAAAATTAATTTATTATAAAATAATTAAGGTAAAAGAAATGGGTGAAAAAAAAAATCAAAATCCAATCGGCTAATAGGAACACGCCAAGTGTCCACCCAAAAAAAAAAAAAAGAGGAAAAATCAGCTGCCTTAACGCTCCATTGTCGGCGCGAGTCACACACGCGCCCTGGAGAAAACGAAAACGCCCTTCACCCAAACGCCGACACGTGTCCAAAATTAATTATATTTTTTTTTTATATATATCCTCCAATCACAGCTTGCCACGTGTATCTTCAGCCGGTTTTATTGCAATTTTGCCACCTAGTGAAATTACCAAAATACCCCTCATTGGCCAAAGATTTACCAAGATCTTGTTATTATATATATATAGATATAGATTACTTGATCCATGTGTAAAACCAAATCTACGATTTAATACAACACTAGAATAAGCTCGTGTTCGAGGACACGTTATTTTTTTATTTTTTATTTTTTTTAATTAAACCCGTGTTAGAGGACACTTTTTTTTAATTTTTTAAGGGCAAAATGGGAAAGGGACAAATGTATGAGGGCAAAATGGGAAAAAAGAAAACCCATTTGATGTACCATTTGTTCTCAAACCACTTTGTTCACCCATTCCCTCATTTATACTATAGATATTATCTAATTTACGTCATAATCTCATCAAACATTTTATCTAACTATATAGTCCCTTATCATTTTAAATGATATAACTACACCCCTCCTCACTGGAGATCTCCATTTTGGGGAGTGGCCCGTGGGCGGCCCGCCCGCGCCCGTCCAGCCTTTGGCCCGTTATCTGCTTGACCCGCTTCGTATACGGGACGAGCCTGGACCAAAGATGTCCGCACGGACCGGTCTTTGGCCCGCGGATCAGAAGATCCGTGGCCCGTTTGCTCGTGGATCAATGAGGTCCGTACGGACCTATCTGTGTAAATGTCTAAAATGTTCTCAAATATATCCATTAAAAAATTCGTTTAAGGGGTATTTTCGTCCAATTAACTCATAACGGCTCATTTATTAGATTCTAATTTTTTTGGACATAATTACCCCTCCCAACAGCCATATTTAGGGGTAAATTTGATCCAAAAAAATTATAATTAGTATAAATAGAAGAGAAAGTCTTACCATTTTTCTCACAAAAAAATTCAATTCATCATAGAATTCTCTCAAACCCAAACCATCAAATTATTCTCAAGTCGAATATTTGTGATTACATCGTAAGAGTTGAAGACTTGAAGGTAATTTTATTGTTTTAATTATTTAATTGTTTACTCGCTGGTTAAATATTGTGTTTAGTAGTTAATTTTTTTTAATCATCATAAATTTCAAAAATTACAAAAAAAAATTATTTCGAAAATTACAAAAAAATTATAATTGTTTACTTTTATTGTTAGTAAATTATTGCCAAAATTATTTAATCCTTATAAATTTTTGAAAATTCAATTTTTTTTAAAAGTGTTGCATTTTTAATTTTAATTGCTAGGTAATTTATATTGCTAGTTATCATGGAAGATCTAGTTAATGATATATTTGCATATCCCCCCCCCCACACCACAAAATCAAATTCAAAATCAAAATGTAATCATTCCAAACCGCCACTCAATAGATAATTTCCTTTTGCACCGTAATAATCAAATTATGTTTGATCTAATTGATTAATCCTCGAACCCAATCAACACACCTCCATTTCGCAGCTATACTCCGAATTTGACCCTGGATTGGATGAATGAGCCCAACACAAACTATACATCTAGAACCTATCATCACATAGAAAACATAGATGAGGGTGGAGAGGGGGATGACGATGACGATGACAATGTACAAGTCACCCACGAAACCCGCACAATTTCAAATATACCTAGTAGGGGTAGGGGTAAGAGTAAGGGTAAGGCAAAAGCACAACCTACAGTGTCCAAATATGCCCATTTATATGATTTAGTAATTATTGACGGTGAAATAAAAGTCAAATGCAAGAGGTGCTCAAAATTTTCAAACCCGACGGGTGTACATGGTACCTCCCATATAAAGAGGCACATGGAAAGTAAATTCACAAAATATTATGAGCATTTTCCCGTAGTTTTCCAATTACCGACCACAATGGATCCTAGGATTAAGTTCTCCTCATTAAGTGGCTTGTTTGATGAATTTTATGAGAACACGAGGCCCGATCTTAACCCAGATGCCGTAAACACTTTGTCCAAGAGCAAACTTAGGGAAATTCACACAATCCTATATCGTTTGTTCGACCACTATTGTAGAACACTAAAGGGACCAAACACAACATCCGAAAGAAAAGGGAGTAGAGCAACAAAAATGTTAAAAAAAATGATGGGGTTTCATGACAAAAGGAAAAACTTCATCCTCATCTAGTAGTGGTTCTGAAAGTGGTGTAGATGAATTACACCAATACCTTGAAAGCCCATATTACCCCTTAGATGGTGAAAGTTTTGAAAACCTGAATGTCCTACAATGGTGGAAATCGCATTCTAATATTTATCCTATTCTTTTGGTGATGGCACATGATCTATTTACCCCTCCAGTGTCCACGGTAGAATCGGAGGCTGCTTTTAGTTCTGCAGAAAAAGTGGTGGCGTCAAAGCGAAACCAACTCAAACCCGCTCTTATCGAGAGATTGATTTGTCTTGCGGATTGGGATGACGCGAATTTGAGAAAACAAGGCACATTTCGGGATCTTGAAGACGATGATTATGAAAGCCTCGAAGAAGACAATCTCAACGAGGAGTTTTGCGAGAAGGATACTAGAAGAAGAATTCAACAAATCCAAAGACTTTGAAGCAATAACAATATTGAAGACCTAAAGATTTTTGAAGACTTTGAAGATTTGAAGACCATAATTAGTTGAAGATTTAATACTCATTTATTTTCAAGACTTCTTTGAAGATTTGAAGCTCATTCGAAGATTTGAAGACTTTTTATTTTAAAACTATGTAATTTTAAATTGTATCATTTGAAGAAAATGAAAATTTCCCCCAAAAAATTTTAAAATAAATATTCATAGAGTTTCTATTATTAAATTAATTATATTATTATCTTATTTTTTATATACTTTCATTTGTTTAGTTTTTTTTATCTTTTTTTTATATACTTATTTGTAAAAAATATCAGTAATAAAAAAAATCTAAAATATTATTCCTAGTCAATAAAAAACTAATAAAAAATAAAAATAAATAAAGGATAGTCCGTCCCTCTTTTTTTTTATATACTTTAAATTGTTTAGTTTTTTTCTATCTTTTTTTATATACCTTTTTGTAAAAAATATCAGTAATAAAAAATTCTAAAATATTATTTTCTAGTCAATAAAAAATTAATAAAAAATAAAAATAAATAAAGGGTAGTCCGTCCCTCTTTCATTTTATATACTTTCATTTGTTTAGAATTTTTTTTTATCTTTTTTATATACCTATTTGTAAAAAATATCAGTAATAAAAAAATTCTAAAATATTATTTTCTAGTCAATAAAAAATTTAAAAAATAAAGGGTAGTCGTCCCTCTTTTCTTTTATATATTTTCATTTGTTTAATTTTTTTCTATCTTTTTTTATATATAAAACAACTAATTTTCTTACGTCTAAGTGATTTTATATTTTTAAAAAAAGCTTATTAAATACTAAATTACTTTTTATTTTTTTCATATTTTTCTGATTTTTTCTGATTTTTTTTTTTAAAATAAAAAAAATAAGAAAACCCGTTTTGGCCCGTGATCTTCAGATCCGAGCAGAACGGGCGGGCTTGGACATTTGAAATGGGACGAATCAGGCTGAGTTTAGGCCCGTTTCATCACACGGGATTACAGGCTTCAACCCGTCCCGACGGAGGGTTGGTCCGCACAAGTGGACTGCCACCGGCCGTCGCCATCACCACTCCTCAGTCCTCACCATCTCACAAACACAAAGCACACACACTTTCTCTCTCTTTCACACACTTTATCTCTCTACTCAAATTCTCTTCTGCCACCCCTCCCCATTTCCGACGAACTCCCCACCCCTGCTACCAATCATGCACAAAACACAATCTTTATCTCTCTCTACTCCAACTCTCACGTCACACTCCCCCAACTCCGGCAAACCCATCCCTGAACTCTGACATCTCTAACACAGATACACTCTCTCTAAACCCTTACACCAAACTCAGATCTGGATTTCTCCAACTCGAAAATGCTTTACTCTACCTTGCTGGAGTTGAGAGAGCAGAGCCGACACTTAATTGGTCAACTGCAGCTTAGACTTTCGACCTTGGAGGAGATGAGAGAGCAGCACCGAGGACGTCACCACCATTACCTCCGGCGGCAAAGCTGCTCCGGATATTGCAAGAGATCATTTTCCAGAAAGCTAACCCTTCATACTAATTTTCAGTGCCGACCCTCATATAAGGCGAGTGAGAGACCGCCGCCTAGGGCCCCCGAAAAAATTGGGGTATTTGGGGGCCCAAAATTTTGGTGTTTATTGTATATATAGAAAACAATCCAATTTTTTCGAAAAGAGCACGTTGTTCCAGCGGTAGATGCATTCCCCTAAACTCTGGCCTCGTCAGGGTGCCCACGTTCGAACCTCGGTGGAAAATAAGAGGATTTTTATTTCTCTCTTTTCTTTTTCTGTTAACAGATTTTGATTCTCTCTTTCCTTTTTCTTCCTGTTCCCTTTAAAGTTAATTAGTTAAGTTTGGGCATCCTCTATTAAATAATTTCTCTCTTTCCTTTTTAAATAATTAGTACTCCCTTCTCAATTAATGTTCATTTGAAAAAAAAAATGTCTCAATAATTGTAGCTTTTTCAAAATCTTAGTTCCTAAAGTAAATTTTTACTTTTTTTTTTTCACCAGTCATATTATTATTGTAAAATTAAGTGTTTAGAATACTTGTAATCGCACGATATCCTTCTGTTGAGAAAAATATTAAAGGGCCTAGACCAAATATTTGGCCCAGGGCCCCAAATTTTTTACATGACCGGCCTGCTAATTTTCCTCTACTGTACGTGTAGTTAGTTCATCTAGTGCAACAATGATTTTTATTTTCAGAGGAACAAATTGTATGGAAGAGGTTGAAAAGAATTTGAAGAATAAGTTGAAATTTCAAGAGGTTAAATCCAGAATGTAAGTTAGACACCTGGAGATACTACAACAAGGGTTGCTGATTTTTAAATGTGGATTATTGGTTGGTTGCATATGTGGAAATGTCTGTGGAGATGGGGGTAGGCTATGGATTTTGGGAAATGTGTTAATGGGGTGGGTTTATCATTTTGGATGGTGTAATGGGGAGAAATATGAGTAGATAGGTAATTGTCCTCTCAAAATTGCAAGTATATTCATTTTGGAATGGAATGAGTATATATTTTGTGAATTACTACTATTTTCTCCGTCATAAAATGAATGACTAGTTTCTACTTTGAACAGATTTAAAAAAAATCAATTTTTGACTTTATGTAAATTTTAATAGTTAAGGTTTATGAAAAAATTTACTTGACTAATGAGAATAACTCATAATTTCTCAATTGTTGGTCGTCATAGTTGATCGTATTCTTATTAGTTGGACTAAGAACTATTGTTCTAAGTTGTTTGTTCACTCGCCCTAGTTGTTCGTATTCTTATTAGTTGAAAACTAAGAACGATTGTTACAAGTTGTTTGCCGGCCGAAGGTGGTTGCCTTCTTAGTTAAAATTTGAGTACAACTACATAGTTATTAAGTGTTTTTAGTAGTTGACAACCGACAACGATTGACAACTGAAAACTTTTCTACGGAACAACTGAGAAGTTCTCAATTGTTGGTCACCAGACGGAGTTGGTCACCGGAGTTGGTCACGTTTTTAGTAGTTGACAATGAGATTTACCGATAAATTATCGCTTGTTTGGTCGTCTGAGTTAATTATGTTTTTAGAGTTAACAACCGAGAACATACTAATAAGTTCTCAGTTGTTTTGTTTGGCCGAAGTTGGTCATCGGAGTTGATCATGTTTTAGTAGTTGACAACTGAGAACTTATAAGTCGTCAATTTTGGTCGTTGTAGTCGATCGTGTTCTTAATAGTTAAAAATTGAGAACATACTGATAAGTTTTCAGTTGTTTGGTCATCGAAGAGGTCACCAGAGTTGATCATGTTCTTAGTAATTGACAACTAAGAACTTACTGATAAGTTCTCAGTTGTTTGGTTGCCAAAGTTGGTGATCGCCGGAGTTGATCGTGTTTTTAGTGGAGACAACTGAGAACTTACCGATAAGTTAAGTTCTCAGTTTTTTGGTCGCCGAAGTTGGTGATCGCCGGAGTTAATCGTGTTCTTAGTAGTTTAGTTGACAACTGAGAACTTACTGATAAGTTAATCTCTTAGTTTTTGGTCGCCGGAGAGGTCGTCAGAGTTGGTGGTCGTCGGAGTTGATCGTGTTATTAGTAGTTTAGTTGACAACTTAGAACTTACTGATAAGTTCTCAATTGTTTGATCGTCGGAGTTGGTGATCGTTGTATTTGATTGTGTTTTTAGTGGAGCAACTGAGAACTTACTGATAAGTTAAGTTCTCATTTGTTTGGTCACCGGAGTTGGTGGTCGCAGAAGTTAATCGTGTTTTTAGTAGTTTAGTTGACAACTGAAAATTTACTGATAAGTTAAGTTCTCAGTTGTTTGGTCGCCGGAGTTGGTGGTCGCCGGAGTTGATCGTGTTCTTAGTAGTTTAGTTGACAACTGAGAACTTAATGATAAGTTCTCAGTTGTTTGGTCGCCGGAGTTGGTGATCGCCGGAGTTGATCGTGTTTTTAGTAGAAACAACTGAAAACTTACTGATAAGTTAAGTTCTCGCTTGTTCGACGCCGAATAGGTCGTCGGAGTAGGTGGTTGCCGGAGTTGATTGTGTTTTTAGTAGTTTAGTTGACAACTGAGAACTTACTGATAAGTTAAGTTTTCAGTTGTTTGATCGTCGGAGTAAAAAAAAAAAAGTCGCAGGAGTTGGTCCCCGGAGTAGATGGTTGCCGGAGTTGTTGAATGGAGAAGATGGGAGGGGTGAACTAAGGTGATGGTGATTGGAGAGAAAATAAATTGATAAAAATGGTGAATTTAGTAAAATGTTGAAAGGGACAAGTTAATAAAATTAGAAGAAAAGTGTACTTATTAAACTTAGATTATAGATTATATGATTATATGAAATAGTACTAGTACTCAAATGCCCGTGCCATTGGCACGGGTCAGTATGAAAAGGAAGACAATATGAAAAGAGAAAGATGTGGGAAAACTGAAATCGCATGCTAACTATATGACATTTTAAATGTAGTTTACCTATTATCTTTTTGGTGTCTTTAAGTTGATAGTTTGTAGCAGATCAACATATGCTCCTAACCAAACTGGCTAAATGATCAAATCATAAGATTTAAAAACTTTAGTCAATTAACTTCTCCCTACTATAGAGGTGGAATTCAAGATTGAGCACAAAAAAAAAGGTTTGATTTTCCAATACTCTTTACGTCCCACACAACGAAAATGAAGAGTTTTCAGACCAAGAAATAGGAAGCACCCGATATTTGATCAACCTCCAAATGAAGTTAGAATTCATCTCAATGGCGCAGTAATTAAATTGAGTATGACTCCTATTACATTTTTCTTATAGTGTATCCCTTCGATTCTCCAAGAGATTGCATTTGTTACTGCCATAGGAGGCCGCTGAGCAACTTCCATCTTATAAGCATCAATCTTAATAAACTAAGAATCTTAGCTTCTGTATATTGAGGGTAACCAAATTCCATCATTTCATCAAGTAACTCATACTGCAAGACATGTAAAACATCATTTTATACTATGTAAAATAATTATAATTACATCTTTCTTGAATAAGTTGTACATGCTTGCAACAACAACAATATTATCTCTCAAGATTCCTCTTCCAATAATGTTTTAATTGAAGTTTGATGGACTTTTTTTTTTCATCAATCTAGAAACAACTACTCACCCAGTCCCAAAAATAAATACTAAAAAAAAATTCAAAATTCTTTTGATAAAATACAAATTTTTTTGGGACATTCATTTTGAGACGGAGATTTTGGGATGGAGGAGTACAATTTTTCAATCCCAAATTGCATCAAGCGGAAACCATACAATCAATCACATATTGCATCCAATAATTGAAATCAAAAAAATTAATCACAATTTGAATCCGAAAATCTGTGCAATTGGACCTCATAAATCCATTTGGCCCTAATCTTGAACCTATGCAATTGAAAGATGATTGAAATCTTTCTTCTTGCTCCAACTTTGTTTCCCAATCAAAAATCCTAGAAACAGATGGGTCAGCAATTACGGTTTCTCCGTCTTCGATGCCAAAGTGACGTCGTAATGGGACTTACCGGCGTCACCGACGTCTTTGCCACGATCCTCATCGTCGACGTTGCTGTACCCGATTCAAACCCCGGTGAATTTATTTCTGTCGAAAACTCCGGTCAATTGACTCAAACTGAGCGCTAAAAAGGAAATATCGTGAATGTGACGGTTGTGGGTGTGTGTGTGTGTGAATTTTCTGCTGTTGAATCAGATTTTCAACTTTGAATTTCAGCCCTCACTTATAGGGGCTAAGAATTGGTTAAAAGTAGGGATGGCCAAACCGGACCGGAACCGGACCGGAACCGGAAAATCGGACCGGAACCGGCCCGAAAAAGCCCGGAACCGCCATGAACCGGGGAGAAAACCGGAACCGGGGTAACCGGAACCTAAGCGAGGCGGGCTTGCTAAGGTTCACCAAAATGGTGAACCGGACCGGAAAAAGCCCGGAACCGGACGAAAATTTGTTGTTTTTCAATAGAACCGGCCAGGAACCGGACCGGAAAAGCCCAGAACCGGACCAAAACCGTGAGAAAACCGGAACCGGATAACCGGAACCGTGAGAAAAGCGGGCCGGTTAAGGTTCACCTCCTCGCCGAACCGGAACCGACGGTTCAAGGCCCGGAACCGGACCGGATTTGGTCATCCCTAGTTAAAAGCTTATAGATTCATTTTCTTTAAATTGAATTGGAAAGTTTGATGAATTATATAGTAAATCCCCTTATTTCAACTCTGTAAAACCCAAACATTTCAATCACCATCTTCCTCCCTCCCTCCCTCCCTCCTTCAATCCTCACTCATGGAGAAATTCAAGTTTCGATCGAATGATGTTCAACCTTCAACGTATGCTTCGCAGTCTTCGAGCTTCACTTACTTCACTGAACAAGCCATGCGAGGTCTGTCTAAACACCTTTCGATTTTCATCAAATTCACTTAATTTAAAGAACATTTACCACCAATTTGATCTACATGAATTGAATTGATTTCATGAAATTGATGTGTGTGTTTTTTATTTAAGCTGGATACTCGAACAACAATTTCGGTGGTCGTCCGCACGATTTTTTTCGGAACCCTAACGACATGCGGGAAGCGATTCAACGGGAGCTGGAGAAGGAGCGGATTAGGGAGGAAATAATTGCTGAGGAGATTGCACGTAGGCGTGAACTGGAGGCGGAGGTGAGGAGAGAGATGATGATGGAGAAAGAAATGGCGCTCCGGAGAAGTGATGGCTTCACGTATGACTCTCGTCGGTTTGAGCAGCAGGCCCTGAACCGGCTGCCGATTTTACATGTGCGGGAAGGTAGATCAATTGAGGAGCGATATGTAATGTCGCTTGATGAACGAGTGGGACTGCCTTCGCGCTTAGATATTGGGGGATATGGGATGGTCCCGTTTCATCATCGTCCTAGGCCTAAAATTGCAGAGATCAAACCTGTTCCTGAGGTTGACAGGGACAAAGTCACACTCCTGGTCAGTTTTACTATCTTCTCTCTCTTTTATTACTACTTAGTATTTTTTTTTCTTTTACTCTATCTTTGTTTGTCTGCTGCTTCTAAGAAATTTGCACTGTGTTATTCTCTGTTTCCTGGAATGGAAATTGCTTTGCTGGATTTCAATGTCTATGTGATCTCTTAATTCTCTTAAGCTGTGAAGTCTTTTAGTGTGTGAACATTATTTATCTTATTTGTTGAAGATGAATTGGATGACATTTGATCGTATTGATCAGAAAATTGAAAAATTTCACTGTCAAGACAGTAGAATACATGTCTTATTAATGAAGTTGAAATGTGAAGCTTATCACTGTTTTGTTTTTTTCACTGTTTGGGACAAAACAATAAAATATACTCCCTCCGTCCCATTTATAAGTTCACCATTTGGTTTAGGCACACAAATTAAGGAAAAGGTGATGTGTTGTGAGTGTAGATTGTTGGGTAGGAGAGAGAAAGTGGAGTAAATGGGTTATTGTTGTGAGTATGACAAGTGGGATCCATTTTCATTTTAGAAAAAGTGAACATTTAAATAGGACACCCGATGGAGGGAGTAGATGTCTTTCTATGCTTCTTTTCATCTGGCTACCTACTAACAGGTTCCCTAAGAGCACTCTGTAAGCATTCGAGATATAGAAAGTTTCGGCTTACAATTACACCACAATGTGTCTCTATTGTAGAGTACCTAAAGCAGGATTTTTCTAAATCTGGATCCTTAAAGAATCTCCCAGGGGAATTGGTTAGTAATTCCTTTCCTCTGATTGTGAAGTTGCATTCTTGATCCTTTGGTGTGAGTATAGAGTGTAATAGTATAAAAAATGCTCGAGTTCCATGAGGTACTGGAGGTTGGATTTTATCCAGCTCAGTTTCTTTCCTGGTATCTGTATTTCTAGTCTTGTCGTAATTTCCATTTAGATAGTTGTATTTCTTTCAAAAGCAAGTAATTGAGAATCAGTTGTTATCATTGAACTTCCATATTTGCCAAACAAGGAAGAAGAGGGAGAGAGTAGTGTCTAATGAGAACAATTGCTAGGGGAGTAACGAAGTAATATCTGAACTTTATCAAGGATAGTGATGTAAATAAAATTGTTGTTAATTTTTGAATAATCAAATTGAACTATCATTATGGAACGGAGGGAGTATGATAAAAAAAATCACGAGTCCAACAAGTCTATATACTCAGGTACACATGAGTTAATACTTGGCATTTAGCTGGTTCATTGCATATAAAAACTAATCTTTTCTTTGTTTTAACTGAGATGCATTTGTGCTTAATCTTTGTAGTATTTGTTACTTCATATTGAATTTCAACGTGATTGTTATCATGATTACATAAGTATGGGGACTTTGGATTGCATGCAAGAAACTTTGTTCGTGTTTGGCTAGCAATTATGGGACTATATTAATATTTTACACTAAATAGATTAGAACTTCAACGAATGCATCAATATGGTCTATATATAACAACCAACACAAAAAAATTGAAGCACACATTCATCGATGAGGAAATGGATAGAGATACTGGAAAGTATATTCAATCAACAAAATGCAACTTATTGATCACTCACTTTTCTACATGAATTTATACTCTTAAATCATAATTGCAGGTGAAGTGCCACATGTGTTCAAATTAGTAGTGTGTATCAGGCAGGAGACCCTTGTCCTCTCTTCTTTTAGCTTCAGCTGTTTTTCACTATCACCTTGGTGGTTACCCACTTTGGAAGGGATGCACCACGTTGTTGTCATTCACTTTCCAAACTGAGTTTTAAACGTCTATGTTCGATAGGCAGAACTGAAGCTAAAAAAAGAGAGGGAAAGAATGTAGGAGAAAGCAATGGGCCTCCCAAACCTTCTGATACAAATTACTGAATTTTCTGCACATTTGCATCTCCTGCCCCTTACAACTGCAATTTAACATTATACATTATACACCTTGAGAGAGGCAAGGATGGATGAGTGGGAAGGAATAGAGAAATTCTATCAAAGAAGTATGTGAGATTATTAATTCGATTTTAACTGCATTACTGAACTTCTCCCAAATGGTCGTGGTAGTTATACAAGATTAATTTTGCTTGTGGTCTGTACTCGAGTGGACTACCTTGTGTATGAGCACTAGGCCTGTGAACATCTTAAATATAATTCCCTCTCTCATAGTCAAGTAACGGTACGCATGAACATGTATAAGTTTCCCTCGTGAAGATGGCAGAATATTTGAAATAGTATATGAGTGTCATTTGAGTAATATGAGCTGGAGCAATTGGGGTCGGGTGGTAAGATTTAATTACATTATGCACTTTATTACTACATAGTGATAATATAACACAACAACGACAAAGCCTTAGTCCCAAAATAATTTGGGTTGGCTAATATGAATCGTCAATGAAAGAGCTGAGGAAAATAAAATGAATGATAAATAAAAAAGTGTGAAAGATAAGAAGAAATAGGTCTAAAGATTGATCGAATAGTAAAATGCATTAAACTGGGTTAATCCTTAAGTTTTGGTATTCAATATTTGTTTTTCTCTTCGTTTGTTCCTTAGAGTTGTTGAAAGATATCTGACCAGAGTTGCAATTTTATTTTATGAGTAGTGGTGATAAATGGTAATGCTAATTCTCTTTAATTTCTTACAGTAGATGTTATGCTGTGTTCTGTTTGTTACAGCAACCTTGTGGATAACTCAATGCAATTGAAGCTTCTATACTTCTTATTGTCTGCTAAATGAGAAACCTTTCTGATTTTTGGTCAAGTTCATTTGTATAGCCGTCTTAGAAAAGGAAGCAGTACTAGAAAACTGAAGTAAATATATTACAGATCATTACCTTATCCATAAAAAATCAAAGTATTTGGATTGCCATTATTACTTGCTCCCTCCGTCCCATAATGATAGTCCCATTTGACTATTCAAACGTTTTAACAATAACAACCTATTTTCATTTCCATCACTAACCTTAAGGAAATATACTTATTACTCTATTACCCCATCTTTCTTGGTTGACACTCATTCTCTCCTCTCTCCTCCTTCCTTGGAATTTCATAAGTTCAAAGATTATAACCTAACAATTGAAAATGTGACTATTTTTTTGGGACAATTCAAAATGGCAAATGGGAACATCTTTATGGGATGGAGGGAGTGTTTTCTTCGTTAATACTATGTTGGACTAAGGTGAATCTTTCAAGACTTGGACCATGCATCAGTTGGGTCAGTACTACTGAAATTCCTATTATGGACTCAGTTTTAGTTATTTATTGCAGGGCAAGCCGAACACGAATATAACTGGAGTAAAACGGAAAGCTGTTACTCTGCCAGCTGCAGATACCAGTGAGCTTGCATTAGTTGGTTCCAAGAAGCAGCCTAAAGAGGAGTGGAGTTGTGCAATCTGCGAAGTTGGTGCCACAAGTGAGCAAAGCCTGGATGAACATCTCGAGGGAATGAGGCACAAGTCCAAAGAGGCAGCACTCATGGCACAGAATTGGGATATTACCAAAGAAAACGCCCGTGCCCATCAAGCTTGTAGAAACGAATTCTGAGCCAAGCTCAGTGCAAATAATTGAAAAAAAGAAGCCTCCTTGGCTGAAAAAGAAGCATTTTAAGCAGCAAACAAATGTTTCGAAGACCGAAAATGGGGAGATGAAAGAAAGTGGGAAAAATAAATTTAAGTTTTGGTGTGAAATGTAAGATGATCAAGGACTTGATAGTCTTTACGTCAGAAGAAGCAACCAAGAATGCCCACGAGGAAACAAAGGGTGGTGCATCTGAATAGGCTGATGGAGTGGAAAAAGAAGCTCGTCTTAAGGAGTCAGAGGAGGTTGCTGAATGCTGAAACTGCCAGTATCTGATTGCAGAGAGACCCTTGTAAAGATGATTTAGTTTTAGAGTCTGGAAATTTGACTAATGTGCTCTTTGCTCCTTCAGTTCCTTTTCAAACTCCTTTTGGGAACCTCTAAAAGGGTAGACTTAAAATCTCCTTTTTTGTACTGCATATTTCCTGAATGAAATTGAGTACTTGCTTTAGACACATGAACAGGGTCAAAGGTCTTTGTTCTTCTTTGAATTCTTTAATCTTTTTAAGAATTCTAATTCTTGAATATTAATTCTTAGAAATAAAATTCTTTAGAATATCATACAAACTCAAATTATAATCTTCTAAATCAAGACCTTTAACCAAGTACTCCCTCCGCCCCATTATAAAAGACACAAAAGTCTCATTTTGATGCCTCATTACAAAATGCACAATTCCAAAAAGAGAAGTTTTTAATGCTTGTTTATTGATAGGATCCACTTGTCATACTCATATTATTTATTCACTTACTATTATCTACGCCACTTTCTCTCTCCTAATTCACTTTTCACACTCACAACACGTACTCCACTATACATTTTCTTTATTTTTTGTAACGAATGGAATGGAGAATGTCTTTTGAACATTGTATGAAACGAAACCTCTATTCAATTGCACCCTTTGAGCAACAAGAGAAAAAAGGGAAGATCTACAAACAACAACATTATCCCATTCAATTGCACCCTTTGAGCAAACAAGGAAGAGAAAAAAGGGAAGATCTGTAAACAACAATGTTATCCCATTATCGCAAACGCTCCAACCTACGTTGGAGTACATTGGGGGTAAGGAGATCAGATGTACACTTCCCATGTTAAAGTACCAAGAGGCTATTTTCGAATAATCTATGATTAAAATTGCGTAAAAAATTGCATGAACTGACTGCTACTTCATAATAAAGAAAAGCACAAATTGCGTAAAAAATTGCATCAAAAATTTCATGAACTGACTGCTGCTTCGTAACAAAATCGAAAATTTCATGAACTGACTGCTTCATAACAAATACTACCTCCGTCCCACCTCAATTGACCCATGGATAAATTTTACGGATTTTAAGAAAAATGAATAAAATGAGTAGAAATTAGAGGAGAGAGAATGTAAAAGTTAAATGTGTGGTAGGAAATAGGAGAAAGAATGTAAAAGTTAAAAATATTTAATAGAAGAGAGAATGAGTGAAAGGAATAGTAAGTTAATGATTGATTTTTTTGTAAATATGTTAAAATTATAAGGGTATAATGAATGATTTTTTTGTAAATATATAGTAAACATTATGAAGGTATAAATATCCGAAACACTGTTCACTTCTTTCCATTTATGAAATGGCTCAATTGAGGTGAGATCTCTCAAAAAGGAAAATGGATCAATTGAAGTGGGACGGAGGGAGTATAAAAAAGAGCAGCAATCTAGCAAGTCATTTTACTTTATTTCATTATATTTTCAAGCCAATAAATAGTGAGCTTTTTAACTCCATCGAAAATGATGGAAAAGAAAAGATCTACAAGCATCTATAATCTACTCCCTCCGTCCCGCTACAAACTGCACACTTTCTATTTTGGGCGTCCCATTACAAACCGCACACTTCCTAAAATGGCAAAAAATCTTTACTATTCCCTCCACTCATTCTCTCTCCTACATTATTTTAATACTCACAACACCATTATAATTTACTATTCCCTCCACTCATTTTCTCTCCTATTTTACTTTTACACTCACAATATTTATATCATTATTTTTTTTCTTAATCCCCGCGCAAACAGTAACAGTGCGGTTACTAACGGGACGGAGAGAGTATAGTATAAATGGTAGTGATCTATAATCTATAGTATAAATGGTAGTGATGTGCTACAGTTGAATGAATAGTTTCAATGACCAAATTTCCCATTTTGCCGTCACTATTTTGTCCCTTTCCCATTTTGCCCTTTAAAGAAAAAAAACAATATTCCTACACACAGAAAAAAAACAATATTCCTCCAACTTTTACCTTGTATGCTCCAAAGACTTTAAACAAAGTACAAAACAATGGATCCACAATATACAATTCCATCGGATTCCTCTCCCTTCATTTTCAAGATTTAGTCCATGGTCAATATACTACACCTTTCAATCTTCCTTTACACAATTTTTAAGTCTTTACTAATCTTAAGCCTCTACATGATATTGATAATAGAGAAAAATTGGCCATACCAAGGCGGGGGAGGGGACTATTTAAGCCGTGTGCCCTTGACCAGCTACTTTAATTCAATTGAAGGTTGAAAAATCAAACCCTCAAAGCAACAACAGGATCTTGCCATGAAATCTTCCTCTTTCCTGGACGACTAGTTGACGCGTCCCCAATATTCCTACACACAGATAACATCAAATCATTGTGTGGTTGCTCATCCAGCCCGCCTCTGACCAAAGCTTTTCTTGGATCCTCAAACCGAAATGACTCATTGTTCTCTTGATTCTCCTCTTCTTCAAGCTGTATTCATAGAGCAAATAACAAACGTAGTTTTAAAAAAAATTACTATTCTGGTTGTTGAATAAAATGAAGACTTTAATTACTCACCGATATTTGGTTCAGGTCAAAAACCGGAGCTCGTGTGGTTATAACAGCAGCTTCTTTATTGCCTAAGGAACTTCCTTTCTGAGCCAAATCAAAAGCTTGGGCTGAATTCCTTAGAGCAGTACTATTGTATGTCCATTCCGTCTGATTCAAATCAATTACTGGCATTAATTTCCGAGGAGCAATTTCCTTCCCTCTATTTGTCTTTCCCTTGTTGTGCCGATCAGATGCTGGAGTTGCTTTACTAGGAGATGGTTCATTTACACTACGTGAAATTTTCTTCTTCTGCTTCATATTTATAATGGGAGCAACATTAGGAGCCAACACTTCCTTCTGCATATATACTCTTCCTTTCTGGTTTAGGTTGAATATTGGGGGTAAATTATGCATAGTCGCCTCCTTTTTGGAGCGGGACTGATTCTTCTTTTTGTTTTTGTGTTGGAAGGTTTCCACAAATGACAGCTTTGAGGGTTCTTCCACTTGAGGAGGTTTCAAGATCTTGTTCTTCCGCAGATATTTACATCTTCTTCGCAAAAAACTGTAAAAAATAAATATGACAAGTAAATAAAACTCCGAAAAGAAAAAGAAACCAAGAAGATCACAGGCTTGATTTAAGTATTTGAGTAGATAAAAATAAACTTTATACATGTTCAAATCATACCGGACTTCTGCTAATAAGGTCAGTTTCCTTTGTTTCATGGCTTCCAATTTGTTCCTTGCAGCTTCTGCCTCCTGCAGACGGGCTCAAGTTGGTAAGTTTTTCAATTTGGCGAGCGATAAAATCATACCAACCAAGTCTTATAGAAGTATAGCCAATCAAAGAAGAAACTCTCAAACAAGTAAAACCATACAATTGCCCAAGGAAATGAACGTAAAACCTAAAGATAGATCATTCAGGGGCATTCAGACAACATACAGGCCAAACCAAAAGTTTACCCGAGTTCCATTAAAAATTGTACCCCAAAAATTAATACCAATATCAGTCCATCAAAGAAGTATAATCAAACAATCAATCATTCCAGGTAAACTTTTGAGAAACTTCCAATAAAGCAATGAAACCAACTATAACTTGAACCACAACTTTCGACAATAATAACCAGTTCTCGAACAATACGCAATAAAATTGAACCAGTTGTTCAATTTCTACTACAGCAAGTATTGAAAGAGGTGTCTGTTTCATAAACAGAGAAACCCAGAAAATATAGGAACAGTAAAGTTAAAAACTTGTATTTACAAGAATCCTCAAATCATAGAGATCAAGGGATCAAACATATTTGATTAAAAGGGTGTTGTTCTTTGGGGGAGGTACAACTTTGACAAAACAACAAGGGGCAAAGGGATCATTCGAGGAGATCCATTTTGAAAATGGAAAACAAATCAAACCCATGTACCAGAATGATCAACAAACATAAACCCAGAGAGGAATTACCCTAAATCAGCACAAAAAAAATGAAATTAAACAGCCATGAACAAACCCTAAAAAATACAAGAAAGTAGAAGTCATGGATCTACTAGAAAAGAATACAAAAAATACAAAAAATATTATAAAACCCAGAAAAAAAAATTACCTTCTGAAGCTCATGGTAAACTTGCAAAAGCCCTTGATGCTTAACCCTAGCCTTAGCATCCTCATAAGAGCCATAGCTTGATGAATCAAAGACAGCCCCTTTCATCTTCTTACTCATCTTCAGATCTCAATTCAAACCCACTGATATAAATGAATGAATTTCGGAATTATAGAGAGAGAAAGAAAGCTAGAGAGAGATAGAGAGATAGATAGTTGGGTAGGGGAAGGAAAGAGAAGACAAAAGAAAGAAATAGAGAAAAGGAAATGGGAAATGGGAAGGTAAGGAGAAAGAAAGTTCTGGGAGGGGTGTCCTGTTTTCTCTGTAAAAACTCTGACCAAGACAAACCCCAAAAGGCCCCAAGTAAATCGGGGGAAAATGGAAAATATAAACATAATTGTTCTTTTGAGAGAGAGTGAAGTGATGAAGAAAGATGATGGGGGAAATTGCAGAAAGGGTATTTGTGGCAACAACCATTATAATGTTTTGAAGGGGTTTGGTTGGGAGGATGGACATAGACATCTCTCTCTCTCTCTCTCTCTCTCTCTTCCCTGTTTCTTGGCTTTCTCTCTCTCTCTTTCTAGAAATCTTTCTTTTTTTGTTTTTCTTTCTTCTATAACAATTTTGGTCCAGTTGGGCCATTAAGGAGAGAGAGAGAGAGAGAGAGAGAGAGAGAGAGTTGGGTGGTATGGACTCTTCTTTGTTTTTGATGATGAGTTCTTTCTTTCTTTGTTTCCACACACACTTCCTTGTGGGTGGGTGAGAGTGTTTTTTTGGAAGTCTGCTGAGGGGGATAGGAATAGGATATGTGTATAGGAGGTAGATAGATGTAGAATTGTAGAGAGAGAAAGGAAGATTATAATAAAAAGAGTCTTTTTCTTTTAGGGAGAGAGAGAGAGAGGTGTGATTTGATATTGATGAGAAGGGTGCATGAAGTAAAGAAAAAGGAGGAGAGAGAAAGCATGAGTTTGCAGTTGTTGGTGATAGCTTGTTTTTAGGCCTGGGCTTGTGATGTGTGTGATGGACTGGTTTTTTCTTGTGATTGTGATTGCCCCCTCTTTCCCCCATTATTATACTTTAGGTCTAAATGTCCAAATACCATCTTTGCCCTTCTTCTTGCCCAAATCCAATTTTTTTTCTCAAGATTATAAACATGAAAAAAAGTTCAAATTAGTAAGCAAAATTGATTTTGTCTAAAATAAATAAAAATGATTACATTTAATTAAATTAGGCTTGATGTGCATCATTTGACTTTGCTTGATTGACTAGTTGGGATTTCAGTTGTCCCAGTCCCTTGAGGGTAGTGATGTAACAATCTCACTACAAATACTCCCTCCGTCCCGCTAATATTAGCACACTTTCTTTTTTTGGCGTCCCGCTAATATCCGCACACTTCCAAAAAGGAAATTTTATATTAATAAAATATTCACCCAATCTCACTCATTCTCTCTCTTACATTATTTTAATACTCACAACACCATTATAATTTATTACACCCTCCACTCATTCTCTCTCCACTCATTCTTTTACACTCACAACATTTTATTAAAATATCATATTTTTTAATTCCCGCGCAAACAGTGTTTGTGCTAATATTAGCGGGACGGAGGGAGTACACATTTTTCTTATATTACGTCTCATTATTAATTATATATTTTGTAAAATAAAAATATATTACTCCCTCCGTCCCAGACCAAGGGTGTACGGGATGAATTTCACGCTTCTTAAGAATTTTTTTACAAAATGAATAAAAGTTAAATGTGGGATAGAGAATAGTAGTTAATGATTGATTTTTTTGTAAATATGTTAACTTTATAAGGGTATAATGAATGATTTTTTTGTAATATGGGGTAGGAAATAGTAGTTAATGATTGGTTTTTTAATAGGAGAGAGAATGAGTGGGAGGAATAATAAGTTAATGATTGGTTTTTTTGTAAATATGTTAAAATTATAAGGATATAATGAATGATTTTTTTGTAAATATATGAAGATGATAAGGGTATAAATATATTAAAAAACTTGCCATTTATGAAAATGAACTCTTTGATGCGAGACGGGCCAAAAAGGAAAAGAAAAGAACCCTTTGCAGGACGGAGGAGTATTATTTTTATATTAATAAAACTCGCATGTCATACTCACAACAACAATTGAATTGATATTCTTTATCCCACTTTTTTTAATACCTCATTTTTCATACTTATAACACACTCTACTAACATTTTTTCTTAATTTTTGTACAAATAAAATAATGAATATGTAGATGATATTAGAAGGAGGGAGTACTACTGTACTATAGTATATTTGTACTCCTCCTTCGTCCCTTGGAATATCTATTTTTAAGATTTTTTTTAATTTCAAACTGATTCTTTTTATGAAAAATTAGCCTAAGTCTGTGTTCAAGGTCACGTTTTGTTTTTTTTTTTGTTTTTTTTTTTAATTTAAAAAAAAATTAAGGACAAAATGGAAAAGAGATAAAAAAGTGAGGGCAAAATGGAGAATTCCCCCCTTAGAACTGTTCAAAGAACTGTTCATAGGGGGTTGCATTTATACTATAGATATATTTATCCTTAAATTATTCTTTTGCCAATTTCTTTTATTATTAATTTTATTCTTACAAAACTAAAATTTTAAAAAGTGAAACAAAAATATTTATAATAATAAATATGAATATTTAAAATTAAATAGTATAATAATAAGCTTTTTTACAATGTCGTATAAATGAATTTAGACATGTAAGACTAGCTACAGTGGTGACCCTCAAGGGAGGGTCACGAGATAGGACAAACAACAAATGAAAATTAAAAAAAATGGAAAGTCACCCTTTTTCTTTGCCCGGGCAACTGGCCGATCGAAAGGTTGGGTTAGGTTGTTTCAATAGTTTTGCCACATGTCACCCAATAATTGGGTGACATGTTTTTATATAAATATATTTTTAAAATTAATATATTTTATATAATTATATAAAATAAAAAAATAAAAATATATCAAAATTCATAATTTTTTTTATCTATAAATACAACCTAATTTTTTTACAAACAACCTATAACTCTCTTTTTCTCTACATATTCTCCATCACACTTCTATTTCTTCATTGTGATGGATCCAAATCATCCCAACTATTATCAAGGTTCCGAAAATTTTTCAAACTTTGGATCTTACTTCCACACACAAAATTTTTCAAACTCAGAAGGTGAACAAAATTCTCAATATTATCAATTTGTTGTCAAGTAAATTATGAATTTATAATTGTATGGATAATTATTTTTAATGATTGTACGGGTAATTTTAGAAATATTATTACTAATACATTATATAAAAAAATAAAATGATAATTATATAAAATAAAAAAATAAAAAGTATATCATGTAAATTATAAATTATGAATTTATAATTGTATGAGTAATTATTTTTAATAATTGTACGAATAATTCTAGAAATATTATTACTAATATATTATTTTTAAAAAAATAAAATGATAAGTATTTTAGATAAGTTGGAGTAAAGAGAAATAAATATTTTATTAAAAGGTTGGGTTGGGATTAAGTTATTGATGGGAGTATAAATTATATAAGGTTGAGATTGTGTATATGAAAGTGAGAAAAATTAATATTTTAATAGAGGTTGGGTTGGATCAGGGTCACTGATGGGGATGGTCTAAGGAGAGTCTTATCGCTTATCACCTTGTAATTATACTCCCTCCGTCTCGGAACTTACTTCACAAACACTGTTTGCACTGGTTTTAAGGAGGGAGTATTATATTGAAAGTGTTGTGAGTGTGAAAATAAAATAGGAGAGAGAATGAGTGGAGAGAATAGTAAATTATAATAGTGTTGTGAGTATTAAAATAATGTAGGAGAGAGAATGAGTGGAGGGAATAGTAAAGATTCCTTTCTATTTTAGGTAAGTTTTAAATGTGTGAAGTAAATTTTGGGACGTCCAAAAGAGAAAGTGTGAAGATTGTTCCGGGACGGAGGGAGTATTATACTCGAATTGGATTATTGATATTCACCGTAATACTCTCTATCTATGTTTCAGCTAAACTTAGTGTCTATGACCTAAAACCTCTGTGTGTGGGGGATATTAAAGTTATTAAATTCCAAGTGAAATGAAAAATTTCACAGAAATTCACGCTTATATGTACGCCTTCTCGTCGCTTTTACATCCAAATGTATAAGATTAAAATTACTCTTATACCTAAATGTACGAGTATTTTTTTCCATAATTTTTCATATTTTATTAAAAAAAAACCCTCATATTTATTAAACAATCTGCTCTTATACCTAAAGATATAAGACTAAAATTACTCTTATACCTAGGTATAAAAATATTTTTTTTCACAATTTTTTATATTTTCTTAAAAAATAATACAATTCACTATTATAGCTAAAGGTATAAGACTATAATTACTCTTATACCTAGTTATAAGAGTAATTTATTCTTTTCAAATTGTGAAAAAAATACTCTCATACCTTAAGTAATAGTTATTTGTGCCCTTCACCGGAGCAAGAACATGAGCAGGAACAGTACAGTTTAGGGAGATGATGTTCGGGATTGATAAATGGAGGAAGAGAGATCTAACCTTTAACAGATATGTGTTGCAGATAGGGCTGTAAACGAGCCGAGCCGAGCCGAGCTTTTGATGTTTCGAGCTCGAGCTCGTTAATTTTTAAATGAGCTCGAGCTTTTCTCGAGCTCGAGCTCGAGCCCAGAATGCATGTTCGAGCTCGGTTCGAATCAAGTTTCGAGCTTTTCGCGAGCTGGCTCGCGAGCTTTTCGCGAGCTGCTCGAACTCGAGTATTAACGAGCCGAGCTCGAGCTTCGACTTATTTTTTGAAAAAAATCTGAAATCAAACGAGCTTTATCGAGCCCTAATTCGAGTTGTAATCGAACTCGAGCCTAAACGAGCTTATATATATATATATATATACTAAAATTCATTCGAGCTTTTAACGAGTCGAGCCCGAGTCGAGCTCAAACGAGTCGATCTCGAACAGAGCTGCCGAACATACGAGCCGAACACGAGCCGAGCTCGAAAAAAAGACGAGCTTAAAAATCGGTTCGAGCTCGAGCTCGAGTTCAACTCGAGCCCACTCGAACTCGAGCTTTTTTCGAGCCGAGCCGAGCCCGAGCCGAGCTCGAGCAGGCTCGTTTCGCGTAACAGCCCTAGTTGCAGAAAAGGAGACGAAGGATCGGAGAAGTCATGTCGTCATCGTGGAAAGAGGAAGCGGAGAAGTCAAGTCGTCATCGTGCACAATTTTATTTGACACAAGAATTAAGGTGAAAAATGTAAAAGGTGATGTGTTGTAAGTGTAGATGGTTGGATAAAATAGCGAAAATGAAATAAATAGATAATTGTTGTGAATATAATAATTGAGTTTCATTTTCTTTTTGAAACTTTGCTGATTACTTTGGGACATCAAAAGAGTTCTTTTTGAATATTACTATGGGACGTAAGGAGTATAACATTTACAATTTTTTTTTAATTTTTATGTCCTAACATAAAAATGTAGATTTAATTAGAACAGAGGGAGTATTTTTTAAGAAAAAAATTGAAAGGAGACTGTAGTATTAAAATAAAGAAGCCATCATCATATAAAAAAAAAAAAAAAAAAGCAAACTCGGGTGGAAATGAAACACATCCCCACCATGTCTAGGAAGCTAGTACTGATTTCCATTCCCCCAATATTAATCAATTTTAATATACAGAGTGATTGATCCATTAATGGAGACCAAAAAGTCCCCACCTTAAGGGAAAACAAAAAAAAAAAAAAACCAGTCCTACCCATTGGAATAAGAATTGTTGGAGGGACTATTTGGTCATTTGCTTGTCCATCAAGGTTATCAATTAAGTATACGTATTTAGAATTTAGAATTTAGAAAGAAAGGGGAAGGGGTGTGGATGGGGCCTATTTCACCATGAATTGCCTCCATCTCCATCTCCATTAATAAACTGTTAAAAGCACAAAAGTGGTAGTGTGATACAGGGATTGGCCAAAATTGGTTTCGGGCCCAATTTCGGTTCGAAACTGTCGGTTCCGGTTCGAAACTGTCGGTTCTGGTTCGGAACTGTCGATTCCGATTTGGCAAAAGGATGAATCTTAACCGGCCCTTGCTTACCCCGAATCTCGTTCCGGTTACCACAATTCGGTTTCGGTACGGTTCCGGTTTCGGTGCGATTTCGGTCCGGTTCCGATCAATAATGAATAAAGAAGCTAAAAATTATTGAAAAACAAGGAATTTTCGATCCGGTTCCGATCCGATTCACCATTTATGTGAACCTTAACCGGCCCTTATACAAAACGGTTCCGATTTTCGTGGCGGTTCCGGGCTTTTCCGATCAGGTTCCGGTCCAATTTTTCGATTTTGATCCGATTCGATTCGATTTAACCATCCCTAGTGTGATATACGTCTTTCCTTTCGTTTCAACTAAAGCTTTATTTGCTATCTAAAAAGGTGTTCTATTACAAATTTTATCTTTACTAAAATGACAAAAATTTATTAATATTATATTATTCATATTTCACTTGTCTTTATCAGACACTTAAATTGTGAACTAATTTTATTCACTTTTTTTTCCACACATTTAAATTGTGGGTCCCATTTGTCACATGTATTCACTTTTTTCTTCTCACGTGTCACAATCCTTTTTCCATTTATCATTTTCTTTAATTCTTTTTTTTTTTTTTGATACCTGTGTTCTTATTCTGCCTGACTAATCCCGAACTACCAGATCGCCCCACAAGATATCTTGGCGGGAGGTAAATCGTAGGACCGTATCTTTTATGCGGCCTAGGGTAGCAAGACCCTTATACTCCAGAGCCCTAAGGGAGCCCTCCTACAAGGCATTTACATCACTCTTACATCACCAAATGGCTGCTCCAGCTGCTCCTGCCAAAGAGGCATTCACATCACTCTTACAACACCAAATGGCTGCTCCAACTTTGCACCTGCCAAGATTTGAACTCCCCACACTGAGGGTACAAGCCCAGCAATGCCGCTTCCTTAACTGCACGGATGTGCCCCGGGGGGCTCCTAAGGACCCTGAAACCAAGGTAGGAAATTAAGCCCCAAGAATCCCCTTGGGGGGACTCGAACCGGCGACCTCCCCTTCGAAAAGTCACCATCATACCACTGGCCCAAGGCCCGTTAGGTTCATTTTCTTTAATTCTTATTTTAAAAGAAAATGGTAAAACTTTTGATGAGCTGAACGAATTATACATAGACCAGTGTGAGAGAGAAAAAGACATAAATTCTTCTTTGTTCTCGGAAGGAAGGATGCTCACAGGTAGACGTGTCCATTTTATAAATAGGATCGGTCAATCGGGCGATTTTCAACCGGTTAAAATCGGGCAAAACCGGTCAACGCCGCTTAACCGGAACCGGCTAACCAAAACTGGTAAATGACCGATTCGGTTAAGGTTTGGCTTTTTGGAAAAACCGATCAACCGCTGGTTTTTGAGTTGCTCGGCCGAGTCATATGTGTTGCTCGGCCGAGGGGTTCATTCCAGTGTGTTAATTTCCAATAACGGTCATGCTCGGCCGAGTCATATGAGTTGCTCGGCTTAGCAGAACGCTAGAACCAATTCCAACAGCTACTTTTTCATACTAGCCGTTATGTTCGTCAGAACTTTAACTTGGGGCAGTCAAAAATTAAAAAAAAATATTTTTTTTTGCCTAATTTACTAACTATAAATATGCCCTCCCTCCTCCCATTTTATTTCCACATTATTTCTCTCTACTCTTTCTCTTCTACTCTCAAATATTCACATATACTCTCACTCTCATCAAATTTTCAGTTAAATATTGTCCCATTTTCTGTTAGTTTTCTAACGAAATTAGTGTTTTTCTCCATTTTCATCCATTTTTAAGCTCCGTTTCGTTTTCAAACTTCATTTTATCTTACACAAATGGCTGGAAATCAAAGAAGAAGCAATTTAGGCAAGTCCGTTGTTGGTTCTTCCTCCCCCAACGATGATTTTGATCATCAAAATTCAAATATTTAACAAAATGAGGAAGAAGAACAAGTTGAAATTGAAAGTGGTAGTGCTAGGAGGGGTAGGGGCAGCCGAGCTACTAGGGGAGGTGGTCGGGGACAACGAGAACCTCCTACGGAAAGATCTCCGCAATTCGATACCTTCGTCATCCATTTCACCAAAAGAAAAATTAATGCCGATGATGATTATAATTTTCGAGCATGTTGCAACTATTGTAATGCGTCTTACGCATTCAAAAGAGACGGAGGGCATGGGACGCTCAACGGGCATTTGGCGACAAAACTTTCCGAGAAACTTGGCATTTCCGCTACGCAAACTCAATTACAATTTCAACAACGTAGTTCGGGTTCGGGTGCACAAGGTTCGTCTTCCCCTTCTTCCGTCCTTTTTAAATTTGACATGTGGGTTTATAGGGATGAACTAGCCAAATTTATTTGCGTTAAAGGCCTTCCTTTTAATTTTGCGGATTGTGATTTTTATGAAAATTTTGCTCGCCTTTCTTTAAACCCCGCCGCCACGAGAGTACAACGTACGAATATCCAATGTGATATTACTAGAGTGGTTCAAAATATAAAAAAGATTTAATTGGTGTTTTATCAAAATTAGAAAATAAAGTTTCAATTTGTGCCGATGGTTGGAGTGATCATTGGCAAAGAAATACTTATTTGGGCGTTACTTGCCATTGGATAGATAATTCATGGAAAATCCAAAAAAGATTAATTGCTTACAAAGATTTTGAGCCACCGCATTTCGCAAAAAATATTTGTGCGAAATTGCTTGAGATTTTTCTTGAATATGGTATTTTAAATAAAATATTTACTATTTCATTTGACAACGCAAGTGCTAATACGGCTAGTTTGCCCGATTTAATTACCCTTTGTCAACCCTCATTTGGGGGTAAGTTTTTTCATATTAGATGTTTATGTCAAATAATTAATTTATGTGTTAGAGATGATTTAGATGCATTAGAAACTTATGTTTAGCCAATTAGACGAGCTCTTCAATTTATTTCTAAAAAAAAATTCTAATACAAAAAAATGGATTAAGTTTTTAAGAAGTAAAAGTGTACCGGACAAATATTTTACTTACGATGTTCCAACTAGGTGGAATTCCACCTACAAAATGTTAACCGATGGTTTTGCTTATAAAGATCTCCTAATGTAATTTTTTATGTCAATTGGCTATCTGAATGTGCGCTCGCCGAAAATTTGTTTCGATGATGAAAATAGGAGTCGCCACGCCATGTTTTAAGGTACACTTTGAAAAACCTTTGAAAGAGAAAAGGGTTCGGGGGTCAGGTTA
The DNA here is from genome assembly GCA_022495995.1 of Adenophora triphylla var. japonica. Classification (NCBI taxonomy): domain Eukaryota; kingdom Viridiplantae; phylum Streptophyta; class Magnoliopsida; order Asterales; family Campanulaceae; genus Adenophora; species Adenophora triphylla. Next base: position 654,065 of record JAFEMH010000491.1, read on the forward strand.
CGTGTTGGGAAGAACTGAGAGTTCACCCAACACGCACTACAAAAAAAGGGGTCTTTTACCACACTTTATTTGTTACGGTCCGTCGAACCGACACAAATAGGCTTGTATTTATTACGGTTTTTAAAACCGTAAGAAATAAAAAAAATTCTACTACGGTTTTCTACAAACCGGGGTAAATAAATGTTTTTATGTCGGTCTTTTCTAAAACGTAACAAAAGCTTTTAACGAGCAATTTTTTTTTCCATTTACAATAGTTTGAAGACCGTAACAATTATTTATTACGATTTTAAAGACCGTAACAATCGTTTTTATAAAAATATTTACTTTTTTCGTTTTCATTAATTACATCAAATAAACAAATTTTTCCAAAATTCTTTTCCAAAATTCCCTCCACACCAGGCTGCTTCCCTCCACCGCTTCCCTCCCAAAATTTCGTAGAAACCCTAAAGCCCTAAAGCCCGGACTCCATTTTCTCAGTAATCTCTCTTTCGAGTCCTTGTCAGCCATCTCTCTTTCGAGTCCTTTCTCTGCCAGAGCCGAACCGACGCCTATTCCTAGTTCTTCCGGCGCTCTGATTGGAAGCCCTAGAGAAATTGGAATCGCTCTTTCCCGTCCCAAAACCGTAATCCGCCGCTGAAAAGGTAACCATTGTTCTCTCTAATTCTACCTCAACTACAATTTCTATAATCAATGTATTTATCTAATTTAAGCTTTTCTTCTCCACGATAGTTGAAGTCGCGCAGCAGCAGCAGTCGTCTGGATCTCCGGAACAGGTTTCAATATCATCTGTTAATTCAATATTTTTTTCAATTATGATATGAATATAATTCAATTCGCGTGTCATTGAGGATATATTTTAGGTTTATTTGAGTTTTGGGTTTCCTTTATTTCATAAATTTGAAAGAAATTGGAGGTTTTTGTTACTTTGTTTTGCTGCAGAATTCGTGTGTCATGGGTGTCCAAAGAAGAATCAAAGTAGATAATTTCTAAGAAAAAAAGAACCAACTTTATATTATTAACAAGATTGCACTCTCTGTGCTTACAATCGACTTTGCCAAGAAGAATCAAAGTAGATAATACATGAACTAAGGTCATTCACGAATGCACCAAGTAGTCTGATCAATGAATGTCACCAAGTATAATCAGATTTTCAACACATTATAAAATGAAAATAAGCACAATATATGCACGAATCCGCAGAAAGAGATCTTACAAAATATCCATGTAGCATTCAATGCGATGTGAGAGATGGACCAACACAAAGAGCTTTGGTCATAACATGCAATCAGTCCTTACAGGCAATCTTCTAAAGATATTGAGCAAAACTGAAGGTCCCTAGCTGCGGAATCTCGGGTGTCTCAATATATATAAACCTGTGAGAAGAGCCACAACCTGAAAAGGTGTGTGATATAGAACAATGGCTGCAGAAAAACAGAAAATTGTGAATAATGTAGTTAGTCTAGGATCTGTCCAGCCCAGCAAAGATTGATTCCTCTCTCCATTGTTAGAGATATTAGCCCAGCAAAGATTGAATCCTGAGCTTCAATAAGATTCACTCTAAGATACCAAAGCTTAGGCGATATGTAGAGCTTGGACTGTAGATCGGCTTGACAATTAGCCCCTGCGGTATCTGAAAGCCATGCCTCTGGAAATGCCCTATCAGCTTGAGTACCCCACCAAATGGCTAACATCAGCTCTCCGTCAACCTTTTCCCCTTTCCTATCTTCCAGTCTGTACCAATGTGGAGACATGGGGATATCTGGGGTATCCGCTTTGGGACCTTGTTAATTCAATATTTTTTCAATTATGATAAGAATATAATTCAATTCGTGTGTCATTGAGGATATATTTTAGGTTTATTTAAGCTTTGGGTTGCCTTTATTTCATAAATTTGAAAGAAATTGGAGGTTTTTGTTACTTTGTTTTGGGAATATAGTTCTAAACCCTTCTTTTGAAGTATACACATATATTGGGAAGATTTGGGTGAAAACTGCATACCTCCTAAAATAAGCTAAAAACAGAGGGCATCTCATTTGCTTCTGAAAAAGTGTGCTCAGGACATCTCATTTGCTTCTGAAAAAGTGTGCATATATTGGAAATTTCAGATCCTTAATTGATAATATAACTAATTGCATACCTCCTAAAATAAGCTAAAAACAGAGGGCTGTGTCATAGATTTGAGAAAAGCTGGCTCTAGAGGCCTGCTAAAGAGTAACACAGAAGAATGTGTAAAGGCGGCTTTCAGCGGTAGAGTTCGCAGTTACAGAAGTCTAAAATTTGAGCTTCGTGGAATATACATTGGACTATCAATTTTAGAGGTCAAGGAAAAAGTGTGGCTTTTGGAGAGGGCATAGAGATGGGGCTGTGGATTATGAATGAGCTTCATGGAATATTCACTGGACTCCTAATGTAGTGAATAATATCATGCAGCAGCATAGTTAGCTGACCCCCTTCAATTTTATATAATACGGAGTAGGTTTTTAGCACCTTCAAGCTTAGAAGAAAATAACCTTTTCCTTTGAAAATATTCATTATGAAAATCTAAAAAATGTTATTGTACCCATGTATATCTTTGACCAATAATTTATGATAATTAATTTATCATAATGAACTTTGACCAATAATTTATGATTGAACTTTGACCAATAATTTATGATAATTAATTTATCATAATGAAAATCTAAAAAATGTTATTGATAGTATTTTTACTGTTTTATCCATAACAATTTTTAGAATTTCATCCAGATAATTAGTTTTTCCTAAATCTTTGTTCGAAATCTAATCAAATTAACTACTAAAACAGGGGACTCTCTGAAAGAAAAAGAGTCTTAGTTTGATATTTTTGGATCTAATTTGCGTGTTTGCATAGATTCAGTAATTGGCATTCGATACTCGCTCCGTCCCTAGAAAAATTGGTCCAACTTTTTATTTTGGTTACCCCCAAACTGTCCCATTTCTAAAAGAGGATACTCGCTTCGTCCCGTAATAAAATTCAGCTTTTTAGAATTCTAATTTTAAACATGTAGGTTTACATTCATGCATCATTCTTTAATTTGCGCTATTATTATAGCTTCTCTCTCTCAATTTTAGAAATGACATTATTGTGGGTCAACCCTAAAAGGAATATTATATTAGTGCAATTTCAAGAAAATGCAAACAAATATAGCTTTACTCTTGAAACAATTTACTTGTATTGCCTATGATGTCTGGGCATGACTGCTCATATACTACCACTTCTGTCCAACACAATATTCACACCATCCTTTTCTGTTTGTTTAGAACCCCCCAAAAAAAAAAATAAAAAATAAAAATAAAAATATATAAGGCCCATAGTCTCATTTGTTTTTTTGAAAATATGAGGGCTGGCTTAGTGCAATATCATGTTTGTTACATCTTTAAACCTTTTCCTTTCTTTTTGAAAATATGAGGGCTGGCTTAGTGCAATTTCATGCTTGTTACATCTTTAAACCTTTTCCTTTCTTTTTGAAAATATGAGGGCTGGCTTATGTGTCAGAGAAAACTGATAGTAACTTCAGTGCAATTTAAAAGATGTTTACTCCCTCTAAATGGAATATGACCCTGGTCATTATCAAGTGCTCGAAGAACTTCAACACCTTCCATTCTGTAAAAACAATATAAGGCCCATAGTCTCATTTGATTTTTTATAGTCCACCTTGTCTGCTTATCATTGTCAGTGGTATCTGCACCACGTTCACTTCCAGCAAGATCAATAAAAGAAAGCTTGCCAACAACTCGAGCAGGCTTTGATTCATTGCCATCTATAAACCTCTTGCTGAGTTTAGTTAAAATGCATTTTCCAATGGAATTATGGTGGAATCTGGGTTGGCTGTGTTGGGATAAATGTGCTGGTTTTTGGCAGTGTTGGGATATGTATAGAGGTTTTATATTGGGTGGTTGTTGAAGCCTGTGGCAATTCAGTAGCAGCCCTATTCAATGTGATAGATTTGAGTTGGCTGTTGACAGCTTTGAATCACTGTTTTGAAGGGATCAGTGGTTCGAGCAATTTAGCAAAGATTCAGATTTCTGACTTTGGCAAATGCCATCGAATTGTGGCAAAGATTGGGTTATGTTGTTTTGGTTTGGTCTGCTTTAAAGATCAGATGAATTTCCTTTGGCATATGTGGTTTTTTGGAAGATCTCATATGGGCCTTATAGTTGTTTGTTGGCATCAGTTGGCTTTGTTGATAACTTTGATTTTCAATTATTTGGATATGTGGAATTTGTGGGATAATTCAATGGTCAACAATGGTTCAGGTAAATACTTTTCAGTTCTTGACTGTTGGTTTTGTTGGCATCAGCTTGCTATTTTGTTGGCTTGTGATCCTTGGTCCATTTAAAACTTCATTACTTTTTTCCTATTGTTTACATACTATTTCAGTAGACTGTTGAAAAAGATCAGATAGATGTATTCACTTTAGGCTACTTTTACCGTCATCAGTATGCCTTTTTTGATGTTGAAATATATGTTCTTGTATTTCCCAGATATCCATGCATAGATTATGAAAATGTTGTTCCTTTGTTACCCAGATATCACACAGTCTAAGGCAGATTGGATAGCCCCATACCAGGAGTTTCAGCCCCCTTCCAGATTTTTAAAATAAACAAATTTAGGACCCCCCCCCCCCCCCCGAGAGAAGACACACTTTGCCCCTCCCCTCTCTCCTATAGTATTCTATGCTTATGATCCGGTAAGTCCTCTATTTGAATGGAAAAAGAATAATCATATCCTTAAATATCATATTTATTGGTGTCATATGCCTAAAACCACTACAATTTTTTCTTCTGAAGTTGGTAGGATTTAGGATTCCTTTATAATAGTACTCATGCTTTATTTATAAATTGTTTTTTTAACACTACTCCTAGATTGATTATTGTTTTAATATCCTATTTTTTATATTATTCATTACATAATAATATATGAATATGCATCATTTGAGGATTTGATAGTTATTCTTAGTATAAAAGTAACCTTTTTACTTACATTTGATAGCTATCTAGAAAACACACATTTTACCAAATGATCATATTATCAAAAGTCAGACAATTTGTTATTATAGTCATTTTTTGTTGTTTTCCCCCCTACTTTTCAGGTTTTAGGCCACTACAAATGGCTCGAGTATTCTAAAACTGACTTCAGTTTCGGTGAGTGATTCTACAAATAGCATTTAATTGTGGCAATTTTTTTTCATTTCATTGTCTAATGGTTTTCCATGTTACCTCATTCTGCAACATTAAGGTTCTTCCTCAATCGGAGCAGTGAATGCACAATTTTTAGCTACATTTTCAGCAGCAACTGGAAAGCGTTCAAGGCATTTCCCTGATTCTGAGGAGTCTGATCCGGACGTGAGAACATGCTGACACTCTCTGTTTGGTAGGATCTATCTGACCATGAATGATTTACTTCTGACCCTGTGATCCATTGTTGGTTGTTTCAGTGAATGATTTATTCCATCTAGTGTTAGTCAGGTTAGTAGTTTTATTATATAAATAGCTTTAATTTTTCATAATTGTTTGGTTTTATATACCTTGTTTCATTTACTCACAAGTGATGTTATGAGCATCTTTATGTCATCTCTCATTTTCTATGGGCATTTCCTGTGATTTCATAGTTTTTGATTCATATATATAGGTGAATCCTTCAACATCTGGTGGTACGGAAGATGGGCTTGATGGAATGTCTAGCTAGTGCTTTAGTGTGTTTTGTGTTTTCAGGTAAGTGTAGTTAGTTTATAATTATTTTTTATTGTATCATATATATGAATCAACTAATACTCCATTCGTCCCATAATAAATGTCACACTTTTCCTTTATTTTTAGTCTTCCCAATATGAATGGCACGTTTTAAAATAAGAAATGTGACATTTATTTCGAACGGAGGTAGTAAATATTTTTTTTATTGCTTTTAATTTCCTTAGCATAATTTTACTTTTACATATGCATGCATATATATATACTGAATATTTGTGTTATATATTTTATTTATAGGAGTATTCGTGGCAGAATGATTCTACTTGTTGGCAAAGGATACATCTTCAACAGTTCCACCGCTAGTGACTTTAGAGTTTATCTTTTGACACGGCTCTATGACTATAATGGCTTTTGGACAATACTATATGTTATACATTTAGCACATGTTTAGTATTATGGGATTATTTCTTTTGGATATTAAGCACTTTGGGATTATTGTGGTATTGTTGATTTTGGAATGGAAAAGTTCTCTTTTTCATTTACATATTTTCTAGAAATTATGATATATATATATATATATATATATATATATATATATATATATATATATATATATATATATATATATATATATATATATATATATATATATATATATATATATATATATTATGGTTTAAACCGTAACAAATATTAAAAAAATATCGTATTTGTTTTATTATTATGGTAAACAAACTGACACATAAAAATATATGTTACGGTTCAAATACGGTCACAAACTAATATGTCGCACACAATTATCTGAGGTGACGTGTAAATAACCGTAATAAATATATCAATTGTGACGATTATAACCGTCGCAAAAAAGCGTAACATAACTTTTAAGCATATGACACAGTTTCTTTTGCATTGTTTCTGAACCGTAACAAAGACCGTCACAAATAACAATTATGACGGTTTACCACCCGACACAAAGTATTTGTGACCCACGCAATTAAGTCGGCCAATAAATCGTCACAAAACCGTCACAAATACCTTTTGTGTCGGTTTTTGAGTTTTTTGCTACGGTCCGTCTACCGTCATAAAAGGGGTTATTTTTTGTAGTGACGCCTCGTCTGTGGACGAGTCTTTCTAATTAAACATCCAAACAATTCAAGATGTGTGCAAACAATGATAATGAACAAATGTGGTAAAACATGAATTTTATTGATTGAACTGAGATCTTACAACTTGTGAGCCATTTGGTTAGGGAGGCCACATCCCAATTACAATAGATCAGAACAGATTACAAAGGAAAGTAGTCTCTGCAAACAGACAAAGTGTGTCGCGTGACACATAGCATGCCTGGCTGGATGTGTCGCGTGACATAGGATCCACCTAGGCACGATGTGTCGCGTGACACAAGGTGTCCATCTGCAGAGATCTAATAAGCTGCACCAAGAAGAAACAGAAACTAATACAGATCTAATGATTCAATCAATTAAGCTGTGAAATGAACAATTCAACAATAATTCGACCAAGGGGGTGTGGATATGGAGAGATCCACACTCCCTTGGGAATTAAGCACTAATTCCAACAAATTCCAACTTATGAACACTCAATTACGCAAAATACAATGATTAAACAGAGAGATGGCGATTGGATTTCAGTAATTTAGACAGATGGAGTCGACTTACTGAAATCAGATGAGACTAAGATGATTGAATTATGAAATGACAAAAATAAGAGAGAGAAGAGGGGTGAGATGTGTTACCCTTGTAGTATCCACGAATTCTATACCAAGTTTGGTATAGAATCCTTCAATAAACTGCTCCTGGAACTGGTTGAACTTGGGAGAGGTGATGGAAGGAGGATCCAAGTGATGATGATGAATTGGGGTAAATTGGAGGGAATTGAAGGAGATGATTGGAGGGATTTTGGGTAGGAGAGAGAGAGAGGTGTGTTTGGCTGTGTATGGTGCGTAGAGAAAATGGCAGAGTAACAGTAGGCAAAAGAGGGATCCATTTCTGAGAGGGGTAGGGTCTTATTTATAGGCTGCAGATGATGGACACAAGGTGTCGCACGACCTTCTGTAACCACTTTCCAAGGCTTCGAGTTGTCGCGTGACACAAGGTGTCACCAATCGTTTCTGGCGCCAAAACCAGGTTCTGGAACATTCTGGGATAATACCCAAAAGGTCCAAAATAGGTTTATTCCCTGCAGGTCCTTTAGCATGAGCAAAGTATTGAAAAGTACTTCCTTCACAAGAAACTTATGGGATGTTTCCGAAAATCTCGGAATGGACCAAAAATTTACCAAAACGCCCCTGAATGCAATTTTATCATATTAAAATGCATCTAAAAAGGGTAGCAAATTGGATTGGCGTACTTACAGAGCCCCTCGGCAACGTCACTTATGGAAGGAGTGAGGTTGTCAAAAAAATAAGACCCAATCCCAATGAGCGGCTGGGGGATATGGCGGATGGAGGAAAATGATGGTTGATGAGATTGGATGGCTGGACCTTTGGAGAAAGGATTCCTATGTATCCCAGGTGGGAATCAAGCCGGTCGTAGTTCAGAGGGTGAGAACACATGACCAAGAGAAATGGATGGCTGCCTCGGAGCGAGGACGTGTAGCCAATGGAATGGATGGCTGCCTCGTGGCGAGGACGTGTAGCCGATAGAATGGATGGCTGCCTCGTGGCAAGGACATGTAGCCAATGGAATGGATGGCTGCCTCGTGGCGAGGACGTGTAGCCAATGGAATGGATGGCTGCCTCGTGGCGAGGACGTGTAGCCAATGAAATGGATGGCTGCCTCGTGGCGAGGACGTGTAGCCAAAGGAATTTGACTGTTAGGGGATTCACCCAAATATTTGACTATCCGGGGAGTCACCCAATGATTCGACTGTCCGGGGAGTCACCCAAAGATTCGACTATCCGGGGAGTCACCCAAAGATTCGACTGTCCGGGGAGTCACCCAAAGATTTGACTGATGCTTTTAGAAAAGTAATTGACTGAGATATGATTTCATACCTGTGTTGTGCTTACCTGTAGTTGCCGGAAGGATTGAGGCTACAGATGATGATGATGATGAAGAGTTGTAGCTGTCGGAGGGACTGATGTTGATGTTGTTGATCGTGGAAGGTTGTAGCTGCCGGAGGGACTGATGCTACTGTTGGTCGTGAAAGGTTGTAGCTGCCAGAAGGTCTCATACCATTTTTGTTGATGAATTGCTGGTTTGCCGAGTGAGGGACGGTCTTTGTTGATGATTGGCTGACTTTTGGAGTCATGAACTTTGCTTGATGGGACACGAATTTTGTTTGCTAGATTACCATGGAAAGCGAATTCCGTTGACGACTTGGAGGCAGGGCCGATGATCTTGATGCACCTTGCTGGGGAGACTGATAGATTTGGATTCTTTGCCTCGATTTTGCTTCGAGGGGCAGTCCTCGAGATTTGGTGGTGCTCAGTTGATTGCTGTACCTGCAGGGGAAACAACACTCCAAGCACTATATCTGACTATGCTACTCTGTTAGCGAAGATTAAACTATGTTAGTTTGTTTGCACGAATCCATCCGTTCTGGGGATGGGATGACGGTTGAATGGAGGAAATATGATTATTGTATTGAACGGTCGGCTTTGCCGAGTTTGTACATGAGATGATGAAATTGTATCGGGTGAGTGTGTATAGTGATACATATGGCAGGGTGAACCATCTCCCGTACATTTACATATGAATGGGTATGAGGATGGGAGGTGTATTGCAGCGATGGCGAGTCGGAGAGCACCTTGGAAGGTAGACTTGCAGGAACATTGATGATGTTTGATGTTGACCAGATGTGTCGCCCGACATGCCATGCCTGCTGGGCAAGTTGTGACGCACGACTGGAGGAAGCTCGTAGCAGGCCCCCTTTTAAATCAGCTCAGGATTCATTTGCAGTCATTGCCTTTTTTAGTAGGAGAACACCAGCAGCCCCAACTTGAGAGACATGCGATTTCTTTAGCAAAGATTGGTACTTTTCCACCGCAATGGAGCATTATAGCAGAGAATTAGCTTCCCGGGGACATCAATTTCAACAAGACTTTGTTGAAGTTTCGCGATTTCATCAGAAGCACCATAGGCAAGTCATTGACAAGCGGTACAACATGCCATGCATTTGGCCCTTGAAAGACTGGAGGATTGACTGGGATTTGCTCCGGGCTGCGTCCTGCTTTTGGGATTCGGAGCGGCATGTGTTCACTTTTTCATACAATGATCTGACACCAACCATGGAGGATTTCAGAGCATTAACAGGCCTGAGTGAGTCGATGACTGTAGCATTTCCCCGGGACAGACGGTCAATCATGGAGCAATTATCAGCTTTTCTGAGTTTACCGGCAGATCAGATAGTACCCATGATTCTCGATGATGGAAATGTAGACTTGACTCGGATGGCCAGATTACGCCTTTCCAGTCCTGAGCTGTTTGATCTTTCTACATCTTTGGACATATTCATGATGTTCACCCTGTCGGCTTACTATTTCTGTGGATATACCGGAGTCTGTCCGGGTGCATTGTTGGAGATTGTCAGGCAACTCTGGGGTGATCGAGGTGTAGACCTTTATCAAATCCGGTCTGGCCAAGGGGAGATGGACATTGCACCGTTGCTGTTGGCCGAGACCTACCATGGCATTGATAGGTTAGTAGGAGGATCAGATTTCATGGGTGCAGGCAGCCCCACTTTATTATCTTTGTGGCTTTTTGAGAGGTTGCGCTTGATTAGGCCATTACCAGAGCGTCGGACAGCGATGCCTTGGGTGACCAGGCCACGCAGGGTGCTGAGAGATGCGGCCGCTGACAGCTGGCAGATGAGATTGACATGGTACGGGACTGCTGATCTGAGCTTTTGGATTCCAGCATGGGGGCTACAGACCATGAGAGATATTCAGGATGGGTCAGTGGTAGTCAGACTGCCAGGGTTGAATGTATCTTCATTCTGTATCCCATTATTAGTGAGTAGGCAGTACCGGTACCCGCAACAGATTGTCCGAGCTTTGAGGGAGAGACTTATGACTGATGTTGTTCCGATGGACATGACCGAGCCCCAGACTGTGCAGTTTTTTAGCAGATCCTTTTTGGAGGGATTTCTTCCCACACGGACGCTCCTTCGACAGGCCAGAGGGTTTACATTCTTGACCACAGAGTATCCGATTTGGTATGAGGAGCAACGGGGTCCTGTGCAGTTGATGATAGTGGCTCGCCGTCGGGAATACCTCAAAGTAGAATACCCGACCAACCGATCTTTCAGAGATACAGAGGCTCGGGGGAATCCAGATGATGTCACCGGCGATGTTGCTGAGGACTATCGGAGGTAAGAGATCCGAAGAGCTGCTATGAGAGACGATCCAGAGGTGATAGTTCGCAGAGAGGCCTTGAGGCAAGAGAGGATTGCTAGGGCAGCTTTGAGGGAGACTGGTCTGATCGAGTCACCGGCACGCGTTATACCCGAGCTAGGACGAGCCCAAACTGACTTATTTGACATTCCTAGGCCAAGGACCTCCCGAGGATCGAGGAAAAGGAAGAACAGAGATGCAAGTTCGGGAGCGGGAGCAGGAACAAGCTCCTAGACACCTTATCTGAGAGATAGGAGACACTTTTGTTTGTATTTTGAAGGAGAGATTTATTGTATGAAACATGAGTACCCCTTGATTACTTATTGCAGACAAAATAGATGTTGGAATTTTGAAAACTTATTGCCTTTATTCGCAGCAGGTTATATGAGTCGAAAGCAGGCCGTGATTGAACTCATCAAAAAGGATATTAACTTATAATGAATCTTTGAAAAGCTTTGAAACCGTAATCAAAACACATTTTGGCAAGATTTGGGATTTTGCAGCATTTTAGACCGAACCACGAGTGGTTGCCTACGTTCCCCTTTTACAAAGAGATCTAAGGGGCTCAGGTCTCCGTAGTTCGACTCAATTAAATTTTGTGTTTAAGAAAGGGAAGATAGAAGGGGGACATGGCGCAACCCTGTTTTTTACCTAGACCGCCCCTTTTTAGGGTTTTCAGCCTAGTTAGGTATATTCTTTTAGCATCGGGCGCGTCCCTTATTTTTGCATGGACTGCCTTTTGAGAGGTTTTCAGTCTCATCTGGGACAATTTTTATTGCGCCTTTAATTTCATTTCTTCTTTTTTTTATTCTTTCTTCTTTTTTTATATATACAGAGGGGGAAGACTCGATCAAACATAATACCGCCGCAACTTGTCGCCATTGACGGGGTGCAAGAACGGGTTGCCGTCCAAATCTGTCAGCTGCATAGCTCCTTCGAAGAATATTTTCTTTACCAGGAAAGGCCCAACCCAGATAGGTGCCCATTTGCCCAATGCACTGTTCTCATTGGAAGGCTTCATCTTGAGGACCAGATCACCGACCTTGATATCCCTGGGTTTCACTTTTTTGTCGAAAGCACGGGCCATTCTCTTCTGATATGCCCGGTTATGCTCCATGGCCTTTAATCTGCGTTCGTCCAACAGTGCCAACTCATTGTATCGACTTTGGAGCCATTCAATCTCATTGACTTCATTCTCGAGTAATACCCTGAGGGATGGAATCTCTAGCTCAATGGGCATGACAGCCTCCATTCCGTAAGTTAAGGCATATGGAGTTGCACCGGTAGCAGTCCGAATTGAAGTGCGGTAGCCCCACAATGCTAGATGCAATTTCTCCGGCCAATCCCGTCCTTGCTCGTCCATCTTCTTTATGATTCGCTCAAGATTTTTGTTGGCAGCCTCAACAGCACCGTTTGTCTGCGGTCTGTACGGCGACGACTTATGGCGTTTAACCCTGTATTCGGTGAGCAGCCGATCGGTTTCTCCTTCAAAATGGGTTTCGTTGTCAGAGATGATCTCATTCGGGACTCCATAGCGGCAAAAGATTTGTTCCTTTATGAAGCGAGCAACTTTCTTAGCTGTAAGCACTTTGTAGGACGCAGCTTCCACCCACTTTGTGAAGTAATCTACTGCGACCAAAACAAATGAATGTCTGTTGCTCCCGGATGGAGTTATCTTCCCAATGACATCAATTCCCCACGTTGCAAAGGGCCAAGGAGTTGTCATACAATACAGATCGTAAGGAGGGATGTGGTTTAAGTTGGAGAATCGCTGACACTTGTCACAAGTATGCACAAACTGGATGCAATCAGTCTCCATGGTGATCCAGAAGTAACCCAGTCTAATGATGCTGTGCATAAGGGATCGAGCATTCATGTGCGGTCCGCGGGCACCGTTGTGAACATCTTCCATTACTCTCTGAGCTTTCTCTTTACTAATGCAGAGCAGGAGTGGGCAACCTTCCCTTTTCTTCCATAACTCATCGCCAAGTATGACATACTGAGCTGATAGCCTTTTTAGAGCTTGTAGACTCTTGGCCCGAATACCTTTTAGGTCACCCTCTTCATCAACAGGGAAGGATGCCTCACCATACTTGAGATACTGAAAGATCTGGCTGTACCACGGCTCGTCGACGGTTTCAAGCTCGATTTCACAACAATATGTTGGATTCTCTCGCCTTTCGACCCTGAACGGCTTGATTGACTTTCCTTCTGGTATTTCCACCAAAGAAGCCAGAGTAGCTAGCGCATCGGCGAATCTGTTCTTTTCTCACGGCAGGAACTGGAATGACACTTCCTTAAACTGGCCGACGAGCTCTGCAATATAAGCATGATACTTCTGGAGACACGGATCTATTATCTTCCATCTGTTGGCGGCTTGATTAATTATCAACTGGGAATCGCCAAACACTTCCAACTCATCCACATTTCGCTCAAGGGCAGCCTCAAGACCGGCTATGCAAGCTTCATATTCGGCCGCGTTGTTAGTAACTGAGAAGTTTAGCTTGATGGAAATGGGGGTAGGCATGTCATTCGGGTCTACTAAAACCATCCCGATGCCATTTCCTCTTTTGTTTGCTGCACCATCGAAGAATAGCTGCCATCGGTTGCCGCTTTCCACAACGAAAATCCCCTCATCAGGAAACTGAAGATCTGACCCTCGGGCTTCTGTGCTGGGAGAGTCAGCCAGCTGATCTGCCAAAGCTTGTCCTTTGATTGCTTTCCGAATCACATATTTGATATCAAACTCTGCTAAGAAGAAGGTCCATTTGGTAAGTCTTGTGGAGATACTGCCTATGTCACTCTGAAACAAGTACTTGATCGGGTCCATTTTGGAAACCAGATGTACTGTGTGGGACAACATGTAGTGCTTTAACTTTCCGACCACCCAAACCAGATCTGCACACGTATTCTCTAGGGCGGAGTAATTCAACTTGCTACCTTGGAATTTGTGGCTGACAAAATAGATGGCATTCTCGACCTTGGAGTCCTTCTTCTCTTGTGCTAGCATGGCCCCAATGGCTGTATCTGTGACCGTTAAGTATAGAAGTAGAGGTTTGCTCCCATGAGGTGGACAAAGGATGGGAGGATTAACAAAATAAGCTTTGATTTTCTCGAAAGCTAGCTGGCACTCTTCGTTCCAAATCACCTCCTAATTCTTCTTCAGCAGCTTGAATATTGGCTCACACATAGAAGTCAGTTGGTTGACAAATCGGTTGATGTATTGTAGACGGCCCATGAAACCCTTTACCTCAGAGACAGTTCTCGGCGGCTTCATCTCAACGATTGCCTTGACCTTTCTGGGATCTACCTCGATGCCACGCTCTGTGACCATATACCCCAAGACTTTACCATGGATAACCCCGAAAGTGCACTTGGCTGGATTTAATCTCATGGAATGCTCCTGCAGCCTATTGAAGAACTTCCTTAGATCAATGAAATGCTGTCCATCTGACCCCTTTGAATGAATGATCATATCGTCAACATACACTTCAATCTCCTTATGGATCATATCGTGGAACAGAGTGGTGACGGCCCTCTGGTAGGTAGCCCCAGCATTCTTCAATCCAAATGGCATTACTATGTAGCAATAGGTGCCCCAAGGAGTGGTAAACGCTGTCTTTCCCTGATCTTCTTCAGCCATTTTAATCTGATTGTAGCCCGCAAAGCTGTCGACGAAGGATTTGACTTCATAGTTCGCTGTTGCATCCACAAGCATGTCAATGTTCGGCAAGGGGAAATCATCCTTGGGACTAGCCTTGTTGAGGTCCCAGAAGTCTACACAAACCCGTACCTTTCCATTCGCCTTTGTGACCGTCACGATGTTTGCCAGCCAAGTCGGATATTCGATCACCTTGATAAAGCCCACCCGTAGGAGTTTCTCAATCTCTTCCTTAACCTGTAAGGACCACTCGGGCTTGATCCGCAGCAGTTTCTGCTTGATCGGCTTGATCTCTGGATCTAGGGGTATCCGGTGCTCCACGATAGATGTGTCCAACCCAGGCATGTCTTTGTAGGACCAGGCAAAAACATCTACAAACTCTTTGAGCAGCTCGATCAGAGCATCCCGCTCAACTCCGGAGAAGAAGCTACCAATTTGCGTTTCTTTGGGTTCCTCAACTGTTCCTAGGTTCACCGTAGTCAATACCTTATCGGCAGCTTGGGACCGACTTTCCTTTCGCTCGTAAACCTGCATTGAATTATTTTCTAAAAATTGTTCATCTATTAAGTCTGCATTATCTTCGATTGATTCTTGCTTAATTATTTTTAAATCTTGATGCTCATTTTTGGTTAAGCGTTCAATCGTTAGATTTGCAATCACGGGATACTCGGAAAGATCGACCATTTTATTAAGAGCGAATGGGAAAACGGTATCTACAACACGATGACGGTCTTCGGTCGTGAGGACGTCAGACCTATCAGAGGACTCAAACTCGATTACAAGTGACTCCGGGAAATGACTCAAGACATGGGGGACAAACTTAGACACAGAAAGACTAGGACGCGGTTTAAGCCCAAGCTTCTTGATCATAGTCTCCCTACTGGCGACCGGTCCTTGAAATGAAGTCCAATTCTGCAACGGCCTCCCAAGTGCTCGGATCCACAACTGGCCCCTTCTCAAATTCAAGCATGGCCACTATATTATCATCTGAAGAAAAGTCGATCAAATCCCGGGGATCTGTAGCAACAACAAACCTTTCTGCGGGCACTTCCGCTGTATGCATACCACTTTCAGGCTCTGACAGCCCCTAATCTCCGAACAGATTTGCCAAGTCACCATCCATGTCCACGGGGTCAGCACCACGGATCTTGTGGATTGCAGGCTCATCCAAAGCAAGCTTTTCGAACTGATTAACATAATCGGGCCCCCAAAAATGGTAGCTGTTCTCGTATGTAGCAGTAATGCCTGGTCTCCTGGGCAGACTGACGAACATCTCCTTCATCGGATCCTGGGTGGTGGCAAACTTTCGTATCATCTTCACCCTCTCTTCCATCTGACTTAGATTTGGTTCCGGGCAAACGAATATTTCACCATCCTCCTTGACAAAGTGTTTATTTAGAGACCAGCTGTACGGGCGCACATCAGGCTTCTTGTATCTTTTGCCGGCAGCTAGGGTCATCCGCTCTTTAAGTGCTTCGTCCTTATCATATGCTTTGTCCTCTCCAGTCACGACATGTCCCAGACCTCGCCTATTTCTCTTAGGTTCCGGCATCTCAAGCTTACACGGTCCTTGTTGTCGCTTTCCTAACCCCAGGCCATGAATGTAGCTCATGCCTCTCATCATCTTCAATACGGGAGGAATCTTGTCCGAGGAAGTTGTTAGATCGATAGTGCAGACCTTCCCTTTCGGCTTTTCGATCGTGAAACCACTAAGCATCAGGCTTTCTTGGTCAAGCTTGATTTCCATTATCGGCATGGTATTGGTGCTGGTCTCCCCAATAGTGACACTGTCCCCGTAAATGGTTGTCAAAATACCATCTTGCACAAACTTCAAACATTGATGAAGGGTGGAGGCTACCGCTCCGATCTCATGTATCCATGGCCTGCCCAATAATGCCGAGAACGTGACAGGAATATCGATGACCTGGAATTCCACTGCCATTTTCTTACCCCCGAATAACAGATTCAAAGAAACGATCCCCAACACTGCTCTGGAAGTCGAGTCATAGGCTTTTATAGTCTGGTTGGACGGCTTGAGACTCTGTGCATCAATGTCTAGCATGCTCATCATCTTTGCAGGAAGCACGTTCATGGCCGAGCCGTTATCCACCAACACATGGGGGATTCGACGCCCTTCCAAGGGCACGGTAATGTGCAGAGACTCGTTGTGCTTTGAACCGTAAGAAGGCAAATCTAGGTCTGTAAAAGTGATAATGTTCCCATACTGGGCTGTTCCGATCAACTGGCAGGCCTCATCTGGAGTTGCATTGACGGACACCTTGGTTTTGGATAGAGCCTCTTCTAGCTTTAGCTTGTGGGGGTAAGAAGATGTAAGCAGGGACCACAAAGAGATATCAGCCTGGGTTCTCTTTAACTACGTTAAAATTGGGTCTTCCTGGATTTCTTCATTTCCTGCTGACCTGTAAGGATCTCGAGAAGCCTGGGGATTTGAAACCGCAATTCCTTTGCCCTTCCCGGACGGATCGACACTATTCGCTCCCAACATTCTACCTGACCGCATCAACAAGTTAACTTCCCGATCATCTTCAACCACAAAATTTCTGCTAGCTTCCTTAAGTTCAACCAGTGTAAGCGGAGCAGAGCGAGTGCTGTATGGCCACGCTGCTTGTTTTATCTCGTTTACGGACAGCGGTGCCTCCAAGTTAGCTGCTATTCTGAACTCCTCCAAAGAGATTGGGGACTCTTTGGGAACCACGGAAGAGATAGCGTTGATAACCAAATGCTCCTCATATTCATCGTAATCACCAGTATTATTTAAATTATACAAATCATCGAGATACAAGACATAGCAGAAATTGTCTTTCATTTCATTAAAACAAGGAATTACATCAGCCATGACTTCATTACAATCACCACTAACTTTGCCACTTACAGACTCTTCAAACTCTATTACATTCACGAAATAATCCTGACCAAAATCGATTAGGTTCACATTGTTGCTGGGCAGAGGGTTGTTGATGATATTAGGACGGGGAGACTTTTCGATCTTCTTCTCGTCAACAAGGCCTTGGATAATCTTCTTGAGTGTGAAGCAGGTATTGGTGGTGTGTCCTGGGTATTGATGGAATTGGCAATATTTGCTTGTGTCGAGATTGGGAATGGGATTAAGAGGACTGTAGTTGTCCAAGGGCTTTATCATCCCAGTTCTGAGCAACCCATTGTAGTCTTCCTCCGTAGTCATTCCCAAATCGTCAAACCTTCGCTGCTGCTTCTGCTGGAATCTCCCACCATTCTATCCATTATTGTTTCCTCCTTGCAGATTGTTAACGCTACTATCCTTGACCACTTCCCTTCCTTTCGGCGCCATGGCAGAGATTGGGTTGGGTGTCCGATAACGGAATCCTCCACTTCCGCTATTACCGCTAGCATTTGCACTTGGGGTGAGGTTAAATAGCCTGTTCTCGCTTCGAGCGCCCATACCAACCATTTCCCTTAAATCTGGATACCATCCCTTTCCAATGGCCTCCCTCAATACAGGTTTCACACATGACAGGAAAATATCTTTCTGATCTTGCAGGGGGATCGGTTCCGACAGTTCATTAAGTTTGGCATTCCATCTCTTGTAAAACTCTGTTATCGACTCATCACTTTTCTGAATAGTGCCCACTAGATTGTCTCTTGTAGTACGCCACTCGAGGTTACCCCTATATTTCTCCAGGAAAGTCTCAGTGATCTGGCTTCAAAAACCAACATGTCAAAAATCAACATGTCATCTACATATAGGCAGATGATTACACCTTTGCCGAATTCATCAAATCTGCTATATACACATTTGTCTGACTGATTTAATACAAAACCATTCGACAAAACAACCTCATCAAATTTTTGATGCCATTGTTTAGGTGCTTGCTTCAGCCCATACAATGACTTAATTAACTTACATACCTTATGCTCATTACCTGGCATAACAAATCCTTCATGTTGTTTCATATACACTTCTTCTTCCAAATCACCATTTAAAAATGCTGTTTTGACATCCATTTGATAGATTAATAGATTCTGAATAACTGCCAAAGCTATCAGTAATCTAATAGTAGTGATACGAGCAACAGGTGCATAGGTATCGAAGTAATCGATTCCTTCCTTTTGTCTATAGCCTTGGATTACCAATCGAGCTTTAAACTTGTCAATTGTTCCATCGACTTTCATTTTATTTTTGAAGATCCATTTGCACCCAAAAGGTTTGCAGCCTGGTGGTAAATCAGACAAGACCCATGTATTATTTTCCATAATAGAACTAATCTCATCATCAATTGCTTCTTTCCAAAAACCAGCATCTCGAGATTTTATTGCTTCATCATAGGTTCTTGGATCCTCCTCTATACTATAACAGTAAGAGTATTGAGATTCAATTTGATCTCTTGATCCCAGATGAAAGTGAGAGGCCATAAACTCGGGTGTGCAACCCATTGCCCCCATCGTCATTACGTAGGTATCGATATGGGTCTTTGGGCAGGCCGTGCCGTCAAATTCCATCTTTGGCATCTTGAACTTATGGGGAAGAGGTGTTACTTGAGCCGGATCAACCACTTTAAGGCCACTGGAACCCACTGTCAATCTATAAATTTGTTGTTGCATTTGCCTTAACAAAGCTGTCACTTCCGGAGTCAATCCCGGGATCTGAGGAATAGCAGGAGCCACAGTCGAAGACGGCACTGGAAATTTTGGAGCAGATCTGATAGGCAAGGCGGCCGGGGGAAGACCGAAAGTACTGGGGACGTTGATGTTGCTGTCCAACAGACTGACTGAACTGGGAATCCTATTCCCGTACATATCGTACCCATTAAACTGAACACTTGGATTATGTGGACCAAACTGCGCTGATTGACATCCGAACTGACCTTGGGTAGAAAATCTGGTACTAACACAGGGAGCTGAATATGGGGTAGAACCATACAGGTGCTGAGTGAGAGGAGAACAAACTGCGGGCTGGGAGAAGTTGCTTCGGAACTGAGACTGATTCTGAAGATGTTGCGGGAACTGGTCCAGACAAATTTGATTTCCTGATAAACGATACTGGCTGCTCTGCTGCTGTGGAACTTGGAAAACACCCTGCTGCTGACTGGATTGACCATACTGATAACTGTCATGATACATGCTGACCTGGGGTTGGGAATAGCTTCCTTGGAACTGGAATCCGTACTGAGCTTGCGACACTGGGGCATTGGGAACTGGAGAGGAGGTCAGATCGAAGAAGTTCGATGGTTGACTACCACTTTTGTTGAACCCATGTTGAGCAACTTGGCTATGTATCTGAGAGATTGGGGGAGGAACCCTTCCTTGGGTATTCATGGTTATTTCCGGAGACGGCATTCGATCGGGGCGAGGAGTATAACTCACGGGAGGAGGCATGGCATGGTAGTTGGTTTGAGGTGCAGAGTGATGAGCAGGTTGAATGGGGGAAACATATTTGATCCCGTTGTTACTATCTTCGGTGATTTCTTCGTAAGAACCATCCTCTCGGCGGAGCACTGCGATTCCCCTGGCTCTCATGGCCTCGACAAAATGGGTGTGGGCTTCCTCCTCTCGAGCTTTGGCGCTTTGAGCCAGCAAGTGGGACTCACGTTCCCTAGCCAAAGCAGCTTCCAGAGTTACTCTCAACTCTTCTACAGACATGTCATTCAAACCCGACTGACCCAATGAGACTGAACCTCCAACTGACTGAGTAGAAAACATATCACCATTCCCTACCATATCTGATTCTGAATTGACTTAAATTCCATAAACTGCTTGAACCTCCTCAACAACACTAGACGGGCTCCCGAAACAGAAGAGCGGATCCAACTCGCCGTAACTGCAGGGGTAGATATGGATTTATAAGGTGGTGAAGGAAGGAGACTTTGAGGAAGTACGGGAGAGGGAAAGGAAAAGAAGGACGGACTCGCGCAAACAATTTATTTATGTTCAAATATAAATCGGTATTTTAAATCCTAAATATGGTTGGGAAAGGATAAGCCTTTATTTACGCAATCTATACCTCGGGGAAACCTAAAGACGCAACATTCGAATTACACCAAATGATTTGCATTGAAATTAGTAATAGGTAATGATACCTAAACAAGACCTAAGCATCGCGTGGGACAGAGAGGTGGTCCAAATTTCTGGGGAAATTCGGGCAGCATAACGGGTATTCTTGAAGAATTTCCAAGAAAAATCCGGCATGACCTCTCGTCGGTGCACGGTGACAATGCGACATGATCCCTCGTTAGAACACGTCACGAGAGTGACATGTCCCCACGTGAAACTATGTTGCATTGGCAACATGCCCACAAGATGCAAGGTTTTGGGAAAGGTATGAAGGCCTATTACAAATTTCAAAACAATTCATTTTAATGTGATTAAAATATTGTATCAAAAAAAAAAAAAACAACCGTGGGTGAGCTTTAAGTGTGGCACCACCTATAATGCGCTAGGGGGATAGGTTTGATTTCAGACGCTCAAGCGTAGGCGAATTTCATGGTCGTCAGCGATGCCGTCAATCGCACCCGAGGGTTCTAAATCTATGTGGTGTAGTGTGCGGATGACTATGTTCTCTTATTTATGATAAAACAATTTTTTTATTATTTTTTTTAAAAAGGAAAACAAACGAAGAAACACACACACTCTCACAGGTTAAACAAGGGGGTACAACAATCAACTGCGCCCGGATCCAAGGGACTGCCCTCAAACCAGCATCTGAAAACTGTTCAGTGACCAATCCTGTCGCGTGACACAGGACAGCATGGTACCATCCCTTGTCGCACGACCAGAGTAGTCAATGAACCAGAACCTGCAAATGAAATTCATCTCCTGCCCTCCCATGGCAAGGACCAAAGCACAATAACAGAACACAGTAATATAACAACAGAAAGCACACAAAAGGCAAGCAAATCTCACAATCTAATAAAATGCATGTACCACACAAGATCATCAATGATGCACACAAAATGAATATGTTGGATGTTT
Organism: Adenophora triphylla var. japonica; assembly: GCA_022495995.1. NCBI lineage: Eukaryota > Viridiplantae > Streptophyta > Magnoliopsida > Asterales > Campanulaceae > Adenophora > Adenophora triphylla. The sequence continues at coordinate 675,754 of JAFEMH010000491.1, forward strand.
AAATGCATGAAAGCTTGACCCTCTTAATATTGAAAAACAGGTTTTCAAAAAGTGTCGTCCCCAGCGGAGTCGCCACTGAATGTGCGCTCGCCGAAATTTTATTTCGATGATGAAAATAGGAGTCACCACGCCATGTTTTAAGGTACACTTTGAAAAACCTTTGAAAGAGAAAAGGGTTCGGGGTCAGGTTACGTGTTGGGAAGAACCGAGAGTTCACCCAACACGCCTCGTCCGTGGACGAGTCTTTCTAATTAAACATCCAAACAATTCAAGGTGTGTGCAAACAATGATAATGAACAAATGTGGTAAAACATGAATTTTATTGATTGAACTGAGATCTTACAACTTGTGAGCCATTTGGTTAGGGAGGCCACATCCCAATTACAATAGATCAGAACAGATTACAAAGGAAAGTAGTCTCTGCAAACAGAAAAAGTGTGTCGCGTGACACATAGCATGCCTGGCTGGATGTGTCGCGTGACACAGGATCCACCCAGGCACGATGTGTCGCGTGACACAAGGTGTCCATTTGCAGAGATCTAATAAGCTGCACCAAGAAGAAACAGAAACTAATACAGATCTAATGATTCAATCAATTAAGCTTCGAAATGAACAATTCAACAATAATTCGACCAAGGGGGTGTGGATATGGAGAGATCCACACTCCCTTGGGAATTAAGCACCAATTCCAACAAATCCCAACTTATGAACACTCAATTATGCAAAATACAATGATTAAACATAGAGACGGCGATTGGATTTCAGTAAGTTAGACAGATGGAGTCGACTTACTGAAATCAGATGAGACTAAGATGATTGAATTATGAAATGACAAAAATAAGAGAGAGAAGAGGGGTGAGATGTGTTACCCTTGTAGTATCCACGAATTCTATACCAAGTTTGGTATAGAATCCTTCAATAAACTGCTCCTGGAACTGGTTGAACTTGGGAGAGGTGATGGAAGGAGGATCCAAGTGATGATGATGAATTGGGGTGAATTGGAGGGAATTGAAGGAGAGGATTGGAGGGATTTTGGGTAGGAGAGAGAGAGAGGTGTGTTTGGCTGTGTATGGTGCGTAGAGAAAATGGCAGAGTAACAGTAGGCAAAAGAGGGATCCATTTTTGAGAGGGGTAGGGTCTTATTTATAGGCTGCAGATGATGGACACAAGGTGTCGCACGACCTTCTGTAACCACTTTCCAAGGCTTCGAGTTGTCGCGTGACACAAGGTGTCACCAACCGTTTCTAGCGCCAAAATCAGGTTCTGGAACATTCTGGGATAATACCCAAAAGGTCCAAAACAGGTTTATTCCTTGCAGGTCCTTTAGCATGAGCAAAGTACTGAAAAGCACTTCCTTCGCAAGAAACTTATGGGATGTTTCCGGAAGTCTCGAAATGGACCGTGAAATTTACCAAAATGCCCCTGAATGCAATTTTATCATATTAAAATGTATCTAAAAAAGGTAGCGAATTGGATTGGCGTACTTACACTATCATGAACCTTTATTTGCTTATCATTGGAATGTATGCATTAATTTATGTGAATTGTTAAAAAAAATTAGGGAATTTGCCCCATAATTTTCTTTTGGAACAAATCACTTTCCACTAAGTTCCTCATTGTATTAAAATGCCCCATAAGTTCTCATGTTGTATTATGTATAATACAACATTTAGTTATGCAGTAGTTTAAAATCATAATACTGCATCCGCACCACCGCCTCCGCCACAGCCCAACTCCGCCGCCGCCGTCTGCTATCGCCGCATGGCAGATTCCGGTCAATTTTTGCCAGAATCCGGTCAATTTTCACCGGAATCCGGTCGTCGATCGCCGGAATCCGGTCACCGGAGGTCGGAATCTGGTCGCCGGTTCATGGGCTTCGGACTCCGGTCACCGGCGGAATGCAGTATTATGGCCTTAATTGATGTTGTAATTTCGAAACATAATACAACATCATAATACAACATGGGGAAGGAACTTATCGGGCATTATGCAACTTTTTTAGAACTTATCGAGCATAGTCCCAAAATTTTAATACCGCAACTTTGGCTTTTTCGGGAGTTTATTATCCAACTTCCGTTTTGGTGCTAGAGCATTGTGTTGCAATTGTTACTATTTTTGACAATTTAAAAGAAGGGACTATGCCCGATAAGTTCTAAAAAAGTTTCATAATACCCGATAAATTCCTTCCCCATGTTGTATTGTGATGTTGTATTATGTTTCGAAAATACAACATCAATTAAGGCCATAATACTGCATTCCGGCGGCCGCCGGTGATCGGAGTCCGAAGCCCGTGGAGCGTCGACCAGATTCTGACCTCCGGCGACCGGATTCCGGCGATCGGTGGTCGGATTCCGGTGAAAATTGACCGGATTCCAGCAAAAATTGACCGGAATCCGGCATGCGGCGATAGCAGACGGCGGCGGCGGAGCTGGGCTGTGGCGGAGGCGGTAGTGCAGATGCAGTATTATGATTTTAAACTACTGCATAATTAAATGTTGTATTATCCAACTTCCGTTTTGGTGCTAGAGCATTGTGTTGCAATTGTTACTATTTTTGACAATTTAAAAGAATGTCATATTTTAAAAGAATACATTTTTAACATGAGAGAAAAATGGCTTAAATATTTTGACAAAATTCCCTCTCTCTTCTTGGTTGCAAAATTATTAGATCCCCGAGTTAAATTAGATGATTTAGAGTGCATTGTAGATTATTATTATATGAAATTATATCCCGATGGTGACGGTGGTAATCAACCTTCGTCAATTATTGTTAAAGACACAAAAAATGATTTAATTAACCCTTTTAATGAGTATAATGCCTTATATGGAAACACTTCTCAAAGCCAACAACATGAAGAGGATTCCTCTACTTCTCAACCAAGTTTTACTAGTGGGGATCCATATAGTTTTTTTTGCAAATTTGTGTAGTAAAAAATATGGTCCTTCCCGAGGTTCATCTTCATCATCATCAAACCTTCCCGTGGAGTTAGAAACTTATTTCACTACAAACTTTGAATTAAACCAAGATCCAAATTCGAATGAATTTGATGTTTTACAATGGTGGTCAAGAAGGAAAGACATTTATCCTATACTTTCCATAGTTGCTAAAGAAGTATTAGCCTCTCCCGCTTCAACGGTGGCGGTTGAATCACCATTTAGCGTTGGTGGAAATGTTTTGGATGAAAGACGTTCCCAACTAACAAGTGAAAACTTGGAACATCAACTTTTACTTGGCGATTAGGTTAGAGCGGAAAAAAGGCAACAAGACTTGCCTTATGATGAGGATCTATTGGATCCAAGATATCAATACGATGTCGAGGAATCCACGGAAAGTAGTGATGAATGAATGATGTTTTAGATTAATTTTTATTTTAATTAGATTAGTTTAGACTTTAGATTAGATTTATTTTTATTTAATTGTAATAGTTAGGTTAAGGTAAAGGCTCCTAAATGTTCCCCCTTATTTATAAAAGGGTAAGGTTGGTTGTCCCCCTCTTTGTAATTTTATTTTAATTAATAAAATTTAAGGGTACCGTCCCTTTTTTCTTTTATATACTTTTGTTTCTTTTAAAAAAGTTAAGTTTTATTTCTTTCAAAATTCGTAACTTTTTTTATATAACTTTTTGCAAAAATTGTATGTAGTAAACAAAAGTCTAAAATAGTCTTACTTATCCAAAAAAAAATTGAAAAAAATTAAAAGTTAAATTTTTTCAAAAAACCGTTAAGTTTTATTTCTTTCAAAATTCATAACTTTTTTTATAAACCTTTTTGCAAAAAATGTATGTAGTAAACTTGAGTCTAAAATAGTCTTATTTATCCGAAAAAAAAGTTAACATACTACATACAAAGTTAACGAAAACTGTTAAAAAATTAACTGAAAAATGATATGCTCGGCCGAACAGTATATGACTCGGCCGAGCAACCCTCAACCCCTAAACCTAAAAGGGTATGCTCGACCGAGCAACACCAATGACTCGACCGAGCAACCCTCAACCCCTAAACCCTAAAAGGGTATGCTCGATCGAGCAACACCAAAGACTCGGCTGAGCAACCCTCAACCCCTAAAGGGCCTAAACCCTAAAAGGGTATGCTCGACCGAGCAACACCAAGGACTAGACCGAGCAGATCCAAACTGGATAAACCGGAGGTTAACTGGGAAATCGTTAAAACTGTAAACCGTCAAAACCGTAACCGATTTATCCGGTTATCCGGTTCGGTTCCGGTTGAGGGGATGCCAAGGTTGAAACCGCCGGTTTTCAACCATGAACCGGCGATTTAACCAAACCGGCCATGTCTACTCGAAGGTGGGAGTGAAAGAGATCCACTCGCTATGCCAAGTACTCACTCATTTACTAAAATTAATGTCAATTTTTTTAAAAAAATACTTTTGATTAAATATTTGGGAAAAACAATTGCTTTCATTTAAGGAGTCTTATTAGAGCAGGATAGAGAGAGAGAGGAGGATGTAACATAACTATTCAGTTCAATTGTATATCAATTATTTTTTTATAATAAGAGTTTGTTGCATTGTTTGAAATTCTTGGTTAAACATTTATTACTAACACAAATAACTTAATTTCTTATGTTCTTAAATCTAAATTTAAATTTGTGGGTGAACGGTATAAATCGAGGTACGAATGTGAATTCGTGACCCCTCCTCGGCTATCAACATAGCAGAAATGGGCCTCCCCATTCTCTCCACTTCTCCTCCTCGGCATGACCTAAAAGCCGACCACGTAGTACAAGCCGAGGAAGACTCCTCACCGACATATGTGCAGATTGCAGTTTATACAATCCTACTCAATTAAGGAATGTGAAACAGTTATAATCCTCTTAGGATTATAACCTTATCTCACATAAATTCTTATGCAGCAAGGACTCAACAATTATATTCCTATTTGTAGTAAAATCTTATCTTCAAGCATTCCTATCCAATATGGATTATGCATTGATGTGCCTATATATACAAGCCATAATTCACATATTTTGGTTCGCTATCTTTTGACTCTAAATTCTTGTCAATTGATTTCTCTCTCTGAACACAAATACTTACTCTCACGCCGTAGGACCTTCGCAAGTGAAGCCCCGACTAAGTTTACGTGTCTGTTCATCTTTTTCAGGCTATTCAATCGCCAGGATACAACCTGCTGCTGGATTTGGGTTGATCCGAACGTTTTTGACATCATCAGTTTGGTTCCATTATCGGGAAATGATTCGAAATACCCATTGAATAGCTTGAAAAAGTTATGTTCTGGCTGGAGAAAATTTTGTTTAGCCGTAAAAAAACTCTGTTCCGTTTGGAAACTCCATCTGCCTGAGAATTCTGTTAGCTTGGAAATTCTATTTGAATCACTATCCTAGTTCCAATGGAAGACAGATGTACGACTAGTATTACTCCTGATAGAGATCACATGCACGTGGAAGAGAATCATGGGAATAATAGGACTACTTTTCCTCTTAACAATGGGGAACTGCCTCCTCCACCACCATTGATTGATGGGTTGGGGCCCTTGGGGATGAATCTGCGTTCCAGGGGCCTGCCCGTCACCGAGGTAATTGCTGCAAACCCTCCTCCTCCTCATTATGGACGAAGATCTGCTGGTAATCAGACGACGAAATGCCGAGAAGGGAACAACTGGGGCTTCCATCCAGCAGATTGATCGTCGAACTCTCTTGCACCAACAAATGGAAACCTTGCAACGCATTTAAACACAAAATGCTCTGTTGTAGTTGGATCCGAAGAACTCTCTTGCTGAATTTATGAGACCCACAAGGACCGGAAATTACCTTGGAGGGGAAAGTCAAGGTGACAGGCATGGTAGTCAAGGGAATAGTAAACATCTTCCTCATGGCCAAAATCCCCCTCATCGTGACATTGGTGTCAGATCCAAGCAAAACCCCCCAAGATGTTCCTCCCCGTCGTAGGTCAAATGGGCATGAAACGAGAGAAACGTAATAGACTTGAGAAGTTACTTGAATCACTAAAGGGAGCAGGAGGTTAACTCTGATGACTTGCGAGCTGGGATCAGTCATGCACGACGTTTAACCCCTCCTCGTCGTATCACTCCTCCTCGGCCTTTGAACCCTCTTCGTCATAAGAGTCCACTTCAGCCGAGGAGCCCTCCTCGTCGCAGAACCCCTCCTCACCCTGAAAGGGCACCGAGGAGGGAAGGAGCACCATCTGGACGAGGGGATAATCACCAAGAACCAGAAGAACATAGTAGGGTGAACGGTTAAAGAAGGAACGAAAGATCCCACCGAAGCTCTCACTTCAGCTCTGGAATTGATGTCAGAGAATTACTGCTCTTGAAAAAGAGATTGGATGAAATGGAAATGTGGAAGAAAGAGGTGGAAGAAGATGATACCAGTGCCACCCGACCTTTCTCCCAGGAAATTAATGATCTCCCTCCTAACCCCGCTCTTAAAATTCCTAGCTTTGATAAGTATGCGGGAATCACTGATGCAAGGGACCATGTTCAAAGCTTTGAATCCACCATGGCCCTCCTCACCAAAGCAGATGACATCCTCTGCAAATCTTTTGCTAGTACCTTCTCCGGAACAGCCTTATCCTGGTTTCGTGAGCTAAAAAAGGGAAGCATTGATGGCTGGAAAACTATGAGGAGGAGGTTCCTGGATCACTTCGTCACCGCATGGAAGAGAAAGAAAAGGTTGACTAACCTTGCTAACATCGATCAAGGAAAGAATGAAATCACTCTGAGTTACTATAATAGATTCAGAGCTATGGCAGACCAAGTGGAGGAAAGCCTGACCGACAGGGAAGTGATTGTATGCTTCAACTCCGGATTAAGGTCCGGACAGCTGATCTATGAACTTTCTGCCAGAGAGTCGAAGTCAAAATTTGACATATACAACGTGGCTTACGCCATATCTATGGCAGAAGAAAAAAGCAAGAAAAGGTCGGATAAGCCAGAGACAGAGGCAACGGGAACCCATCAGGCCTCCAACGGAAACGACTATAAAGGGAAGAACAGAACTCGATCTACTGAAAAAGCCGAGATTTTCACCTCCCTCACCAAGCCAATCACAAAAATCATGCAGTTGGTGAATCTGCCTAATCGTCGTCCGCTCAACGAAAAATCAAAATACACACGTGACACCTCCAAATATTATGCCTTCCACAACGATCATGGTCACGACACTGAAAACTGCATCTCCCTCAAGATAATGATCCAGAGATGGGTAGATGAAGGTAAACTCGATCGCTATGTCATGAAAAAAGATAACAAGCGAAAAAAAGGAATGATGACGAGGATGATGAAGATAAGGAAGATGAAAGGGTGGAAAGACCTCCTAGGGCTAAGCTGCATGTGATAAGGGATGAAACTGTCTCGACCAAGAAATTGAAAGACCAAATTCATGAGTTGAGCCAAGTTTACCGCATCCCATATTGGATTCACAAAGAAGAGGAAGTCATAAGCTTCTCTCCCAATAAACTGTCTGAAAGTCGTGTCGCTCGTTAAACCTTGTAATTAACGGGAGAATCGATAAATTGAGTCCGAGAGACTCCTCATCGACTCGGGGGCCTCCTGAGACATTATTTATTATTCCACTTTTCAGAAGATGGGTCTGAAAGGCAGTATGGTGGAGCCTTACCCTGGAAGGCTATAGGGCTTCACCAACCACAAGGTTAGTGCCATAGGCACCATCAATTTACTCCTGGAATTAGGTGATCACCCCTTCCGAGCTGAGTTTCATTCGTGGTCATGGAATTGAGGTGAATCCGGAGAAGATCAAGGCTTTAATCTACATGAAGGAACCTACCAATATCAAAGAGGTTCAAAGATCAAATGGAAGGATGGTTGCGCTTGGGAGGTTCATTGCAAAGTCCGCTGAAAAATCGCTGCCTTTCTTCAAAGTCTTGAAGGGGGCCAAGAGTTTCTCCTGGACACCCGAATGCACAGAATCATTCAACCAGTTGAAGGAGTACTTGAGATCCCCTCATTTGTTGAGCAGCCCGATCGCGGGAGAAATGTTGTATGTCTTCTTAGCTGCAACGGACAACGCCATAGCCGCGGTCCTAGTCCGAAATGAGGGAGGCACACAGAAACCCATCTACTACATCTCCAAGGCACTATATGATGTGGAGAGCAGATATTTTAACGCGGAAAAAATATCCTACGCCCTAGTCATAGCGGCAAGAAAGCTACGTGCATACTTCTCTGCACATCCCATCATTGTATACACAAATGCACCTTTGAAGAAAATCTTGCATAAGTTGGATTTCTCAAGACGTCTCCTTAATTGGTCCATCGAGCACACTGAGTTTGACATCACATACCAACCTAGGAAGACTCTCCTAGCACAATTCATAGGCGAGCACGACCCCACCTCCCGTAAGCGTAAAAAGTCTGAGGGAGAAGAATCAGTGTTCTAAAAGACCCCACCTAGGGGCGCCTAGGCCCTGCCTAGGCGCTAGGCCCCTCTCCAATGCCTAGTTCTAAGCCCCGCCTAGGTCCCGACTAATCCCGATTAATCCCGACTAGTCCCCGTCTAGACGCTAGGCCCGGCTCCGCCGCCTAGCATCCGCCTAGCGCTTTTTAGAACCTTGAGAAGAATCAACCATCGAGCTTCCATCCAACTGTTGGGTATTATACACTGATGGTTCATCCACCAAGGAGAGGAGCTGAGCTGGAATTGTGCTAGCAAGTCCCGATGGGGAGCACACCATCCAAGATATAATCAAATTTAAATTCCTCGTCTCCAACAATCAAGCAGAATACGAGGCTCTGATATTTGGCATTGAGTTGGCTTCCTTCTATGGAGCAACTAAAGTTGCTGCTTTCTGTGACTCCCAGTTAGTAGTCAAGCAAGTGAAAGGGGAGTATAGCACGCAACATCCTATACTTATAAAGTATAAAGACCTGATCCTAGACATGACGAAAAAACTAGAGTTTTTTGAAATAAGTCAGATAGGAAGGGAGGACAATCAAGTGGCAGACGTTCTATCTAAATTGGCTACTATCGACGTAGCAGATTCCAACTCAAATCCACACATAGTCTTCGCCGAAGAACCTGCCTATGAAAGACTACAAGTAATGCTCCTAGACGATGAGGAGAGATGTTGGATAGATGACTACAAAGACTTCATCGAAAAAAACCAATTACCGGAAGATGAGGCACATGACAGACTTGTCAAAAAGAAGTCAGTAAGGTTCACGGTGATGAACGAAATTCTATACAGAAGATCTTTCATAAAGCCCCTGCTGAGGTGTGTCTATCCTAAGGAAACATAAAACCTATTAGCTGAAGTCCACGAAGGCATTTGCGGTGGACACCCGGGGGCCAGAACCTTAGCTAATAAAATCATCACGCTAGGCTACTATTGGCCGAACCTGCGAGAGGACGCGCAAGCCTACGTAAGAAAATGCGACAAGTGCCAGAGATATTCTGACATTCCTAGACTCCCAACAGTTGAGCAAACTCTTATAATATCTATATGGCCATTTGATATGTAGGGAATCGACATCATCAGACCCTTTCCCCCCGCCCGAGGTAATTGCAAGTATGTGATTGTGGCAGTTGACTACTTCTCCAAATGGATTGAAGCAAAAGCCTTACCCAAAATAACGAAAGAGAATGCAATCAACTTCGTCCATGACTTCATTTGGTGCCATTTTGGGGTCCCACACACTATCATTTCAGATCACGGTCTATAGTTTCTAAGGCATTCACCACATAACTAAATAGACTCGGAGTCCGACACATCAAGTCATCTGTAAGCAGACCACAATGCAACGGGCAAGCAAAAGCAGCCAACTAGCTGGTGCTAACATCCCTAACTAAAAACCTTTAGGGAAGTGATGGTAGATGGTTGGACGAACTTCCCTTAGCCTTATGACAGTTCGCACAACCACCCGGGGGAAAACCGGGGAAACCCCACTCGCACTGACCTTCGGTTCTGAGGCTATGGCACCAGCTGAAATGGCTATCCCTACAGCAAGAAATGCCAACTATGATGAGCAAGTCAATAAGGTCAACTGGTTCCTAGACCTAGACTAGTGGATGAAAGGAGACTAATCGCCTAGATGAGGATGATGAACTATAAGCAAATGACGAAAGCCTATCATGACAACAGGGTCAACAAAAGAGTATTCCAAGTGGGGGATTGGGTGCTCAGTAAAATCGAAGCAACATGCAGAAAGGTCGAACAAAACAAGCTCTCTCCAAACTGGAAAGGCCCCTACATCATCACTCAAGTCATCAGAGAAGGGACCTACAGAATAATGACCCCAGATGGGCAAGAGCTGAAACATCCATGACACTCTGATAATCTACGGATATACTATCACTAGTTAATAATTTGTATTTTATGTAATAGTTTAGTCCTTGTTAGTTTTTCCTTTGTTTACAAGTAAGATAGGATTGCAATTTGATGTAATCAGTCTCAATTAATAAAATTCAGCTTTTTCTTCAAACACATGTGACTAGCAAGGCATTTACTAGAAAAATGAGGAACATCCTCCTCGACATCCACTAGGAGAAATCCTACGAAATCATCTAATACCTATGTACGAGTCATCTTCCTCGGCATAGGTAGATAAAAGAAGAAAAATCCAAAGTGTCAGGCTAAGGAAACCCCTCGACCAAATGACTCAATTGGCAAAAATCACCCAAGACCTATGACCGAGCAAGCTACCTCGTCATAGATAGGTGTAGCCATGAAAACTATCTAAGACCTATGCACGAGTCATCTTCCTCGGCATAGATAGATAAAAGAACAATATTTCAAGTGTCATGCCGAGGAACCTTCCTCGGCTTAATGACCTAACTTGCAAAAAATCATCTAAGACCTGTGTACGAGTCATCTTCCTCGGCATAAGTGGATAAAAGAAGAAAAAATTCAAAAGTCATGCCGAGGAACCCTCCTCGGCCTAATGACCAAACTTGTAAAATTTACAAGTAACCAAGACCGAATGATCTTCCTCGGTCCAATCAACTTAAGTCACATATGGCGAGAGGGCCTTCCTCGGCTTCCCAAAATGGGATTGATACTTAGCAAATATTCAACATACAAAAAGCATTCAAACAGTTCATATCAAAGCAATAAATGAAGACGATGAAAAATTAAGAAGAGTCATTGCATTGATAAGGAGGAATTGAAGTACAAAGCCCTACTCTATTACATCAAAAATAAAATTTAATCAAAAGGCCTAAAAAGGTCTTCTTGATCGGAATTAGCATCAGGAATGATCAATTGATTAGTAGGAGGAACAATGGCTTGATCAACTTGAACTTCAGCTTGAGCCCCCTCATTGGGTTGTTCCTCGGCATTCACCCCCTCGTCCTCTTCAGCGCTCAGGACCTCATCCTCAACCCGTTCAATAATGGCGTTTATATTTTGTGGATCGACGGGAGGAGGAACCCAAACAGGCCAAACAGCTTCAGCGTCATTGGAGGCAATCAAGCTCAAGGCATTGTCGGAGAAGGGCACCAAATAATGAAGAGACCGGGCAGCCTCATCATAAGAGTCTTGGCATATCAGCCGAGCCAGCTTCTCCAGGTCAATGCTGAGGGACGTGTCTGCCATAGCCCTCCTGGCTAGATGTAAGTACTCATCAGAGTACATCGTGGTCGTCTCGTCGGCCAAAGCATCAGTAAAGGCCGAGCTAGCCTTATACTCGGAGAGAGATTCTTCAATTTGTGAAGGCAAGCTAGCCTCCAACTCTTTATACCGGGCTTCAGATACCTCGGCACTAGTCTTTAGTTCATCTTGGAGCTTCTCTATCTCAGCCTGCCCGACCCTAGCAGCCTCCTCAGCCTTGGCCTGAGCCTCCGGGGCCGCCTTCTCGGCCTCTAGCTCCTCTCTCAGAGTCTTCATCATCGCCGCATCCTTGGCCATATCGGCCTCATTATTTTCAAATTGTTTCCTGAGCTTACGGGTCTGCTCGTGTAGGGCCTTGTTTTAGACGGCCTCGTAAGCAGTCAACGTTGCAAGATGCAATAAAGAAATAAAAGTGTTACGAATACGGGAAGGGGAGGAGGCCTTTTCTGTTGGCAACGTTCTCCTTGCTCGGTTTGGCCTCAATCAACTGATCGAGCAGGTCCTCATCCATGGCTCGATGGACCACAACTCGTCCTAGCCTGAGATTGGGCCCTCCTCTGGCTGACACATCCAAACCCCTCATAGTAGGGTAGATGGCCAACTTTTTCACCACCTGCTCGGCCTCAGAATACGTTTGCACGCTCCGAGCAGCAACCTCACTGGAGGAAGTTGTAGCAGCTTTTTTGGAGGGAGGTGCATCCTGCATGGCATCCCCTCTCAGCCTCTTTTGGGCAGAGTTTCCCTCGTCGGCTCTAACCTCCTCGGTCCTAGCTTGACCGGCTTGCCCTGACTTTGTCTCCTCGGCACCAGGAGTTGTATTTTGGAGGCTATGCCTCTCTTCAGTCTGGACTTCTTCATTTTCTTCCTCGGTGCCCCCCAAAGGCTTAAGAGGCAATGCCACTGTCTCCTTGGTGGACAAGATGACTTGACGAAGAGTGGCGCCCTCTTGTCTTTTAGATTGAGCCGAGGTACGAGAAGCTTTACTCCTCATCTTCATCAGTACTTGGGGGTCAAGCTTTCGCTGAGACATCTCCAACTCTTGCTCGTCTGTCAAATCCGTAAAGACGGGAAAAGGAGCAATTAGCATGTACGACGAAGAAAGACAATAAAATAAGCAAAAAATTCACAAGTACGAAAGACGGGAAAGATGGAAAAATTACAGCCAATGACGCCATCCTCGGTTAGACACTGGTCGCCATTTAGTTTGAAAAATTCACAGTTGGTATGGAATTTAAACCCTGGATGTATCCTCCAGTCAGGGAACCTATTGCCTCGGGTGACGGGGACGAGAGGCACTAGCCCGTCCATAGGTCCAGGCATAACACCGACCTGAACATAATATCTGGGTTCGCTCTCCAAAGTGGACCAACATAAAGTGCCTACCTCAGAAAATTGCTTCAACCGCTCAATCAGTTGAGCACTCCACTCAGCTATCCATACTTCTTTGGGCACACCGGGCAATTCAGAGGGAAAGGGGAACTCCCAGCCTTGACGGCTCTCCACTCGGATGACATGGGTATTCCACCCGGCTACTTTGCTCTACATTAGGAATATGAGTTTTGGCTGATTGGGGTCACTTCTAATCACCACTAATCTAGAGTCAGATTTGTAACTAATTGTAAAAAAGTGATGAAAGGCCGATTGACAGGGTTCGAAGCCTAGACTACGGCATAAGACAATGAAGTTGGTGAGGAACCTCACGGCATTGGCCCCTAGCATACTCGGGACAACTTGCATATCCTCTAGGAACTCGTTTATAAATGGATCTAAGGGGAGACGGAGACCCTGTTGAAATTGTTTGTAGAAAAAGTTGACATGATTCAAGCTATAATAAAAATTAGTCACTCCCTCCTCGGTTTTAAGTGGTACCCAATAGGAATAACTAAGCCTATATTCCTCTCTCGGCACCCCATACTTGGTATGAATTTCCTCTATCATAGGCTCATCAGCCTTAATTGGTTTTGGTCTAGGGGTATACACCCTACCTCGGCCAGATCTAGCCCGACCTCGTCCTTGGTTTCCAGACGGGGTCCCCTCGTCAAAAGCATCTACGATGTTTCCTTAAGTCAAAGGACCTGTTTGACGGGCAGCACCACTTTCTCTTCTCACCATATCTACACAATGAAACAACAAGGATCAGAAATTTGGCAAGGCAAATGGAAGACGAGGAAGAAGAAGAACATCCTTCCTCGTCATATGAACTAAAGCCGAGGAGGGAACCTTACCCAGCAAAGGAGGACGTTCAAGGTGGTCGGATGTCAAATAATGGAGATTGATGTGGTTGATGATCTCGGGCCAACATTGGAAAACTACGATGTTGGGGGAACCCATATCTACTCGGTCAATTCTAAATCGACCTGGATAGAATACGTCGGTTCTAGGGCTTTGGTACCTGTTAAGTATCTCTCCTATCTCTCCCAAACTCACCAGGAACCACAGACCGTCTGTTCTTTGATAAACCCTAAGATTATTTGCGTGGTAACCATACAAGGAGTTGGGATTACTCCTCCACATCCTCGCCATCTCTAAATACGAGGAAGACACAAGGTTGCTCAAGAACAAATTCAAGAACATGCTCAAGAAAAGCTTCGAAGGAGCAACAATGGCGGACACCAAGAACGAACACCAAGAAACCCAAAAATTACAAGTAAGTTACAGAAAATAAGAAGAAAGGAAGAGAAATTATACCTTTAAATCGAAGTTTGATGAAGAACGAATGGATGAAATCAAGCACAAACAAACGAAATGGACAACGAAATCAAGAACACGAAATGCTGTTTCAACCTTGTTATTTCTCTCTCAATTGCAAACAGTGATAAAAGATTGGAATTGAATTGTGTTTTCGCTTTTATACCCAAATATGAAACAGGTATGGGTCGAAATTAGGGTTAAGGCGCCGTCCCTTCACATCACATTTAATGCCCTAGTAGGTTCCCAAGAAGATGTCAGACATGGACAGACGCGCCCATCATTGTATGACTTGAAGCGACGTAATATGAAGTGCCCCGTGACACGTGGAAAACCCTTTCGAATGCATTCAAGCCGAGGTAGAGCACTACTTCCTCCTCAGCATAGCCGAGCTAGGAAGTCGGGGGCCACTGAATGGTATAAACCGAGGTACGAATGTGGATCTGTGACCGGGCAAGGCCCAATGGATTGGGCCCAAAATATAATCCATACAAGTCTTAATTATGACAAATGGAATGGGCTTTCCCTACCTTTACTTGTCTGGCTTCCTCATCATTTCCCCTATGTCGGCCTAGATATAGCATGTGTATAATGACCAAGGCCCAGCAAGGATTTTATGCCGACAAGGCACTATCATCAATGTCGAGGAAGACATCCCTCCAAGGCCGAGCAAGGCTCTCCTTGAAAGGCGAGGACCCCTCCTCGGCTATCAACATAGCAGAAATGGGCCTCCCCATTCTCTCCACTTCTCCTCCTCAGCATGACCTAAAATCCGACAAAGCAGTACAAGCCGAGGAAGACTCCTCACCGACATACGTGCAGATTGCAGTTTATACAATCCTACTCAAATAAGGACTGTGAAATAGTTAGAATCCTCTTAGGATTATAACCTTATCTCACACAAATTCTTATGCAGCAAGAACTCAACAATTATATTCATACTTGGAGTAAAATCTTATCTCCAAGCATTCCTATCCAATATGGATTATACATTGCTATGCATATATATACAAGCCATAATTCACATATTTTGGTACGCTATCTTTTGACTCTAAACTCTTGTCAATTGATTTCTCTCTCTGAATACAAATACTTACTCTCACGCCGGAGGGCCTTCGCCGGTGAAGCCCCGACTATGTTTACATGTATGTTCAATCTTTTTCAGGCTATTCAATCGCTAGGATACAACTTGCTGCTGAATTTGGGCTGATCCGAACATTTTTGGCATCATCAGTAGGAATTTTGTGAATGTTGAAATTAGCAGTATAGTGTCAGGTTATTCTTTTAGAAGCATTTAGGCGCTTTTAGTAATTGCTTATTAGGGCATTCAATGTCCATTTGATTTCAACGATATCAATTAGCAAAAGTTTAATTTGGGTGATGCTTGAAATTGTTAGTTCGACAAATTATAAGGATATAGTGTCAGCCTCTAATAGCTGGATGGATTTACAAGTATTGTAGGGAATTTGGCACCGCTCCTGCCCTCTTGCCAAGCGAAGGGATTAAGACACATGTTCCTAATTTGCGAGGAACGGCCATGATTAATTGATAAAAATGAGACCCACACAAAATCAAATTAATATTAATTATTGAAAAAGCGCAAACTCCACAGAAACAGTGCGAGTCCATATTGTATTGTAGGTGCATGCAACTTGATGTTTGTTTCAAGAGAAAAATACGCCATAGTCCCTCAATAATTCTTAATTTACCTCATAAGACAACCTATTTCCTAATTTACCTCCTAATCTTAAAAAATATTTTGTCCTACCATTTAATCTCTCGCCTAATTTAAATGATATAATTATACCCCTCCCCACCCACCCACCCACCCTGTCACAAACACACACACACTTTCTCTCTCTAAATTTCTCTCTCTATATCAGAAAAGATTAAAATCCGTACTTCCGGTGATCGGAAAATCGTTCAAGATCGCCGGAAAGAATCACTGTAGTCGGTACTCTTCTTTCTTAATCACATTTGCTCAACGACTTCACGTCGTTTCTCTCCGGCGCTCTAACTCCATTCATTTGGTTTCAGAATTGGGGGTTTTATTTCACTTCGAGTTGATCATTTTTTATTTTTACATGCAATTGAGGAATCATTCCTTAATGAATTTTCTGAAGAAATTGCAATAAGAAACCCTAGCGTCATTGCGAATTTGAATATTCAGTATCAGAGAATTGAATTAAAACGGCGCGAATCAAAAGAGTTCATTAAGTACGAATGATAATTTCTTTATGCAAGTGTTTGTGGCCGTTCCGGCGACGCTGCTGAATTGTTGTGTTGAACTAATTTCCTTTTAGTATGCAAAGTTTGTATATTTCTTTTAATTCCTTGAAAAGTGTTTGCTGAAGTAATAGATATTATTCTAATTAAACTGTTGTTAAATTAAATAATACGATCTTAAATATTAAGTTCTTGATTTTGATAAATCAGTTTCTTTATGAGTGTATTTTTTTTTCCTTTTCTTTTCATGAATATACGAGTTCTTGGTGAGGTGTTTAGCACAAAATTAGGGCAGTGAGTGATGGCGAAGATGGTGGCGTTGGTGTGAAAGAATTTAGGTGTGCTTACAGATATATGGGTGTATAAATATATTAGGGCAGTAAGAGTAGGTAGTTGGATATTTTACCTAATGAAAAAGTATATTAAAACTACATATTTATTTTGATATTCATTTTGGGACGAAGGTAATATTACTTTCGTTGTTGTATTTATTTTTATATTTATTTTGGAATGGAGGTAGTACTACTTTCATTGTTGATAATATAAAATAAAAAATGAAAAAGTTCTTACTTGTTTGATCGCCGGAGTAGGTGGTCGTCGGAGTTGATTGTGTTTTTAGTAGTAGTTTAGTTGACAACTAAGATTGATAAGTTAAGTTATCAGTTGTTTAGTCGCCGGAGTTGATTGTGTTCTTAGTAGTTTAGTTGGCTACTGAGAACTTATTGATAAGTTAAGTTCTCAGTTGTTTGGTCGCCGGAGTTGACCGTGTTCTTAGTAGTTTAGTTGACAACTAAGAACTTATTGATAGGTTCTTAGTAGAGCGGCTTGAGCGGTCACGCCGAGTATAGCATTATACTGGGATTGCAGATCGATGACCATGAAAGTGACTTTTCCTGTTTTTTGTAGGGGTTTTTCCCCAATGGTCACTTCAAAATCAATCGTCCCCTTTACCCGAACCGTGTGGTTGGTGAAACCCTCGAGCAAACCAGCGTATGGAGTGAGATGGGCTTCGGACATTTTCATCCCTACTAATGTATGATAGTAGAGAATGTCTCTGGCCGCTCCCGTGTCTATCAAGACTCTGCTGATGTTTGCTAGGGAGATCCTCATTTTGATCGTGAGGGGTTGGGTGGAATGGAATAGAGTGGAGGCGAGCTCGCTTATTTTGAAACCAATCTCATGTTCTTCTTC
Organism: Adenophora triphylla var. japonica; assembly: GCA_022495995.1. NCBI lineage: Eukaryota > Viridiplantae > Streptophyta > Magnoliopsida > Asterales > Campanulaceae > Adenophora > Adenophora triphylla. The sequence goes on from JAFEMH010000491.1 coordinate 693,421, forward strand.
AAGAGTCAGGGACGGAATCAGGAAGACTTTCTCGAGAGTTCGAATTTGGAGAGACAACTGTTTGTGGGAGGGAACCTCTGTCCCTATGAAGTGAATATCATACGTCTCCAAGTCATCCTCATTTTCCACCTCTCTTTCTCTTCTGTCCGGGCCGCACTGAGGTCGCGCTCTCTGCTGGGTGCCCGCAGCCTGAGGATTATTGTTTCCTCTTACCCACTTGGCTAGCTCGCCGTTATTGATCTTATCCTGAATGATCCGCTTCAGTTGGAAGCAGTCCTCTGTTTGATGACCGTGGTCATTGTGATAATCACATAATCTGGCCCTGCTTCTTTCTGCTCCTTTTTAGCCCATGGGCAGAGGGGGAGGCACCTCCATAGTTTTCAGGATCGCTGTCCGAGGTGCGGTCATGGGCGTGAAGACAGTTTCGTCTATCAACTTTCTCAGCTTATCTGTACCACGACCTCGGTTTTTGCCCTGATTATTGCCGCGGCCAGCTCCCTAGCCAGTCTCTAAGACCTTCTTGATTCGATCTTTGACCGGTCTGCGAGCACCGGCCTCATTTGGCTCTTCGCCGAAGCTATCGCGGAGGCTCTCTCATACATCTCCTCCAAAGCACAACCTAATGTCGCTCTCGGTCAGGTCCACAATCTGCTTGCTCATTTTCCTGAAGCGAGAGATGTACAACTTTGTTGTCTCAGTCGCATATTGTTTGACCCTAATTAGGTCAGTCTTTGGCCGTGCAGCTCGCCTGCCCCAGCAAAGGCAATCAAGAAAATGTACCTGAATTGGCTGTAGCTTTCTATGGATTTGGGCTTCAGGGCGAGCATCCATGAGAGGGCCTTGCTCGTGAATGTGGCGGCTAAGGATTTGCACATTATCGACTCCTTTCTAGAGAACAGTGCCATCTACCCCTCAAATCTCCCCATGTGGCATTTCACAGTGGTTGAGCCATCATATGTCTCAATCGGGGGAGGCTTGCCCCTTTGAATGGGTGAAAGGGCAATCTCATCGCAGAAAGAATCCATGGTGTGGCCACACTTGGTCGTTTTCTGCTGGTGGCTTTCCCACATTTCATGCATAAACTTCATGAAATCAGGGTTTTCGGTATCCATCTTTGCTCGCTTAGAGCGAAAAATCACGACCTTCCCCTTGGCAGGAGCCAAGGTTTGTGCTTTGGACTTCTCGCGGCTGTAAGTACCCAAATCTGGCTCATGCCTTCCGGTTAATTTTCCCGACATTTCGGTAAATTTCCCGGTAATTCCCCGGACCTTCCTAGTGTTCCGGAAATGTTCTGGAACAGTCCAAATTTAAATTAGGGCTGTAAGGAGCCTTCCTAATTAAGAAAACACGTTTTTCTTAATTAGGGAGAGGCTTCTAGAATGATGCCACCTTGCATGGTTCTAGAATGCTGAGTCATTGTGGATAATGCCGCACGGCCTCATTTGCAAAGAGCCTGCAGCCGCACGGCTTCATTAGCCTTATCCAGACTGCCTATAAATAGAGCCCTCCTCTACCCATTTCAAGAACAACAACACAAAAATCATCCACCATCACACATAATACGAAGAAATACTCCCAAGAGGCTGTTGAAGATCCAAGAAGGTGAAGAAGAAGGCCAAGAAGCTCCCTCCCTCCTCCTTGAAGATCCAAGACCAACCTCTCCTCCTAGCTCCGCCCGAAGAAAAAGGAAGCCATTGGTAACCTCGCACGCCCTAACCTCGCATCCTAATTGCTTTATAAATTGCTCATTACATTACCTTTATATTGCTTGGGACTTGGTAGATTAAAGATCATATCTTCATATTCCCCCTTCCCTTTTGCATGCATTAGACATCCTTTGTCATTAAAAATGTAGTCTTTATCCATAAAGGTGCATCCTTTGCACCTAAAACCCCCATTTTCCAATAAAAATGTCATCTTTATGCATCCTTTGCATATAAAAATACAATCTTTTTCAATAAAAATGCATCCTTTGCATAAAAATCATGTCTTTACATTCAAAATGCATCCTTTGCAATAAAGATCACTTCTTTAAATCAAAAAGCATCCTTTGCAACCCCAAAAATGTCATCTTTTCACTAAAGTATCATTTTTACATGCATTTCCCCATTCCCCCATTAACAACCTAGGAATGGACCGGTGTAAAGTTCTTATCTTTACATTGTTCCTTCCATTAAAGGTTTCATGATTTCTTTAGAAAGGGACAACCTTGAACCCTATATCTCCAATTATCGCTTAAGAAAGAGTATGAAGCATCTATACGAGCTCAATCGTCTTAAAGCGTAGGATTGATGGGCTAAGGACCTTCCTTTTCTAAAGAACCTCATCTTTGACCAAAAGGGAGACATTCTCTCGATCACGCAAGTCCCTAGGGTCCCGAGGTTAAAATGCGATGATCACAAGTCATAAGATGGGGACGGGATCATAATCCCAAATACATAAAATTCCAAGGAATCCCGAGCGACAACCAATAAATGGTTTGTACGTCCGGAAGACAACTTGGGACATTTCCCCCCTTATTTTCAAACACATGCACACAAGAAAGCACGCAAGCAAGCACGATTACTGAAATCTTGGGAGACTTGCTCCGGCAAGGCACTTTGGGTGAACGCCAAACGTTCTTCCCAAGGGGTAACTTAACCTCCGAACCCAAGTAAAAACCTTTTTTTCAAAGTTTTGAGGTAATCAAAATGGCGTGGCGACTCCGTTTTTCAAATAACTCGGATGTCTTCAAACTCGCGTGAATCCAAACACAAAATTTTGGGCACACATTCACAGTTTGGCGACTCCGCTGGGGAAACCCAAAGGAGAAAAGCTTTATTTTCAAAACAAAAATCGATACTTGGTATATAGGTGGACCCCACTTAACCTTCCTGTATCGCTCCCTAACCCGGGGCTTGGGATAACCAGTGGTTTAACAATCCCACGTACCAGTATCCCTTTTCGAAAAATTTTGAAAAAAAAAAATAATAAGAAAGCTTTTCCCTTTGAGCGGGTTAGACTCCCGTCGCCGATTTCATTAATCGTGCTTGCTTCTTTACCATGCATTGCATCATTTGCATCTTGGAATCTGTGCATACTTTGAAACGGGAAAATAACCCGAAAAATAGCAAAAGGAGTGGAACCTGGAAAATTGATCCATGCAGTCGTACGGCTAATCCTCATTGGATTCTGACCGGGCGACCTCAGTGGCAATTCCACCAGGAAAAATCATGGTTAATCTGGCAGTCCTAGCAGCTTGGGGCTATTCAGCTCCATGACTGACTGAGGCTCCCCGAAAATTTACGTGCTTATGTGTTGCATTTTCCCCCGTCCCGAAAATCATTCCTTTAAAACACATTTATGAAAATCTCTGTTTTAACTCAAAAAAGGAACATTTTTAGGAGACCGCACACTACGCGCACCTGATATATCCTGTACACTTTTGCACGCACGTCCTTCAAACCCGAGGGTGGTTCCAGTTTGCGATCCACGGACAGCCTTACGATGCTCCGGCGCGCACGGAATCATCCCAACCTCCCCGTGGCGGCCGGTGTCGACCAATGCACGGTCAGGTGTCACACGTTTCAAAACCGTGACTTTTGGTTGGTTTTTGGTCTAGTCCGTGTCATATAGCCCAGTTGCATATCCACGTAAAGGTCAAGCCTTAGCTCATAACGGAAGCCAAGATTTTTTGCTCAAGCGAAACCCTGCCGAAATTCCGACAAGGAAAAATCGGTGGGATCTTGACTCCGACATTGACTTTGACCTTGACCCACACGAAATGTGTAAGAGTCAAGACCGAGTCCTTGCCAAAAAATCAAAAGATCTTTCGCTCAAGCGAAGCTCTGCCAAAGTTCCGACAAGGAAAAAATTGGCAAGATCTTGACCCGGCATTGACTTCGATTCTGACTCACGCCCGGCGTATGCAACGAAGTTCAATGTGACACCGTGTCATCCGGCTTTCGCCGCCCGACCCATGCCTATTATTTTCTCGGACATTACCGAAAGTCAAAACGTCATTTCGCTCAAGCGAAACTCTGCCAAAACTCTGTTAAGGCAGAGAGACGAGACTTTCTCGGTATTGCCTTGACCATAATCTGCATCGCTCGTGCGTTGAAAGGTCCTATGACCCGCTAGACCCGTTAGGAGCGTTCTTTACTCTCGGTCGGTGGGATCCGCGTGCCCTATAGGACCCTCGCCGGGGCATCCACCCTGGGAGGTCGAAATACGGGTGGAATACGAGGGGCTTATAGACGTAGTGACGGAACCCACTGATCCAGGATCTAGAGTAGTTGCGGAAAAGAAGGGCAAACCCCCTTTTCCAACCAAATAGAAATAAATAAAAGACATTGTTTTAAGTAAACTTGAACAATTAATGTAATCATAATTGCATGGTCCTGTCTCTGAAATCCCTAATCGAGACCTCCTCGGTCCGATTTCCTATCCCGACCTTTCATGGTCAAACCCCTAATCGAGACCTCCTCGGTCCGATTTCCTATCCCGACCTTTCATGGTCAAATCCCTAATCGAGACCTCCTCGGTCCGATTTCCTATTTTCCTATCCCGACCTTTCATGGTCAAATCCCTAATCGAGACCTTTTCGGTCCGATCTCCGATTTCGATCTTGGCCTTTCAAGGTCCAATCTTTTTCAATCAATTAGGATTAGGAGAAAATGAGTTAAGCGATAAGTGCATGTTACTTAAGCTTTCAGCCTAAACACTTGCCCCCGAGTCTAAACCTCACCCATCTCCGAGTCTAAACCTTGCTTACCCCGAGTTTAAACCTCACCCATCTCCGAGTCTAAACCTTGCTTACCCCGAGTCTAAACCTCACCCATCTCCGAGTCTAAACCTTGCTTACCCCGAGTCTAAACCTTATCCACCTTCGAGTCTAAACCTCACCCATCTCTAAACCTTGCTTACCCCGAGTCTAAATCTTGCCTACCCCTAGTCTAAACCTTACCTATCCTTTTCCCGCAGGCGAGAAAGAAGTGGACGAGAATACCGGGTCAGCAACTTGTTAGCGCAAAATTCTCAGACAGTTCGCCAGAATCCTCAGTTTTGTCAGTTCAGAGAGTCAGAATGGCCGATTTGACAGAAAACAGCAGTGGTTTGGGTAATCAGATGACTAGGGAAGGAGAGCTAGCCTTAGCCCTAGAAAAGAGTCATAAGGTCCATGAGGAACAGCAAGCCATGATCATTGATGCGCTCCGTAGCCATAGAGTTCAGATAGTGGTCGAAGCCAATGATTCCCTGGTAGAAGATGAAACTCCGGATGCAGCAATTTCGGCTCCTCTATCCTATAACCAATGCCCTCCTCCATCCACATATGATCCCTTGCCAAGGACTACCCCTTTGCGGTCCTTTCCAATGTCCCAAGCCATCAGGGTTCCGATGACCTCACCTCCTCAGATAAGAGCCAGCTTTGTTCACCACCAACAAAGCAAATGCTACGGCTACCCCGATTTCTCGGCCCAGTCGAGTTTAGGTCATCATCTTGGAATGGGTCGGTTTGCGGCTTCCCAAGCCCGGCAGGTTTGACATGACCCCGCAAACCAATTTGGATCGGTTCGCTCCTCGGGCTCCAAGCTCTACCCTCTCCTCCGGTTAGGAAGTCGACAAGGTCAAATGCTCCTCATCCAGTGCACTCAGGCATTACGCAAGTTGCTTCGCTCACCAAGTACGGTATACACATTGTTCTTCCAGTCACGTCCCTCAGTGTGGTCAAGACACGTTCGGTCCTACTTTTATGGTGCCTCGAACCTCATGTCTTCGCGATCATTTGGATCGGCGCTCGGTACTCCACATATTCAACTATTACGAGCCATATATCCCCGTCTTCGGCAGTGTCGAGACCCTATGAGGCCCCTTATGAGTCTCACCACTCCCGATCCTTTGGTTCGCATTCCTATGCTTCAAGTTTGACTTACAAGGAAGGTTACGGTCACGGTCACGCTTTGAATGCTCAGACTGTCATCTCTCCCACCAGGGTATTTCCTACTGTGGTTTCATTTGCTGATACCAATCTTGTGGCGGGGTCATGTGGTCCTAATGCTCCTATTGACTCGTTCGAAGGAATATTGGTAGAGCCAATTAAGAAAATACAGGAAAAGCCTAGCAGCGAAAGTATCGACAATCGCTCGACTCAGGCCATCTCACCCTACCAATCTCGTGCATCGACACTGAAAGGAGTCGAATCTTGACGCTTACATTGATGATTACATAAAAAGGGTTCGTGCACGGGAAGCACTTCCGGTTTGAAAATGTCTCGCCGCTATAGACCTTACCCTTCCAACACGGCCGCAACATCTCGGTAAAGGAAAGAAGGCATTGTGTACAATGGACGACATCAAGAAGGTACCAATAAATAGTGGTCCTCCGAGACAACGAGAACATTTTGATGATTTTGGGATACCCATGGGCTTAATCTTCAAGGCTTTAGTAAAGCTAGGCCTCCTGGATCCCCTTAGAGACTACCATCCAAAGAGCTCAAATACACTCCTCGACATGAATGAGCATTGCACCTTCCATAGTCATTATGGCCACACAACCGACAACTGTATAGCCTTGAAGAGAGCGGTCCAAGGGTTAATCGAAGCAGGCAAGCTTGAGCGGCCCAATGGACCAAAACCGACGGACTACATTCGTAATGGTGACCAAGTCAATGACCAAAGTTCGGATCAAAGAGCATCAAGAATTTACTTCCAATCTTTGAAGGGTAGAAATGTAGTCCAACCCGCGAAGAGTAGCTAGACTAGGGTCTACCTATCCTTAAGTATAAAAAAAAAAAAAAAAAAAAAAAAAAAGAAAATAGTCTCTCGGTCAACTTTCGTAGGTTACGGTACTTTTCTCTTTCAATCAAGTCCTCTACGGACATTGTATTTAATCTTCAATTTTCTATAAAAGAGTCTTCTTCTTTTCTTGCTAGACTTAAGACATTATTTGCACACCTACATTACATTTAATGAAATGGTTTTATTTTATATGATCACTTGCATTGCTCAACAAATAATCTCTCGAAATAATTAACATTCTGATTAATCGGTGTGAGAAAGTCAACTAATGCCATCAAGCCATACACTTTCCTCACCCCACAAAAGGCCTTCATCAAAGCCATACACTTTCCCAAACCATGTCCACCTTCATCTTGACCAAGTCAACGACGGCGACAACATCAAGGAACGAAAAAAAAAAAAAAAAAAAAAAAAAAAAGGGCCACTCAGCTTCGAAAGATTGACCCCGTGTCGACGACAACCTAGGGGCTTGGCTTAGACTTCAAGGGTATCAAGAATGTTCAAGCAGGGGCTCGCCTTGGTCCTCATGTGCTTGAAAAAAAAAAAAATAAAAAATAAAAAATGTAGTGCAAAAAGAGTAATACCCAGCTAGACTGAAAATCCCAGAAAAGGGCAGTCTAGGCAAAAAACAGGGTTGCACATAAAAAAAAAGAGAAGAAATCTTGGTGCAAAAAGAGTAATGCCCAGCTAGGCTGAAAATCCAAAAAAAAAAAAAGGGGCGGTCTAGGCAAAAAACAGGGTTGCACATAAAAAATAAAAGAAAAATGAGGCCAAGGACCCAGCGTTACCAATCAAAAGCTTGACGGACAGGCAAGACCAAAGCTCAAAAAATGAAAGTTGTCGACAACAATGGGGCGGTCGAAGCAAAAGCAGAAGCATTTCATAAGCCTTTAGGCATATGCAAGTCCTTTCTCCCCCAATGAAAGACGAGAATCAGAAAGCTATTGAAGCAGCCGTCCAAGAATGACTTGGTCAAGGAATCATCCCGAGGCCCATGCCTCATCATCCAGTCTTCTCATCCTAGCCTTTTCACTAAAGGAACCACAAATCCCATTTCCCAAAACAGTCCGGCCAAGGCCGAACTACGGCGACCTGAGCTCCTCACAATGAGGGGAACGTAGGCAACCAGCAATGGTCCGGTCATAAGCATATTCAAATTCCCGAAAACCCGGTCTCATCAAATGACCTCTCCCATAAGCATATCCAAATTACCGAAAACCTGGTCTCATCAAATGACCTCTCCCATGGACACAGTCAAATCCCAGAAAACCCGGTCTCATCAATGACCTCCTTATACACAAACCTTTCTTTCACACCCAGCCAACCTTGATCCGCGACACTGGTTGACTTTCTCCTCATGATTAATAAGAATGTTTGTTCACATCGAGATTAGTGGTTGAATAACCCGAACATTAATAAAGGGTTTTAAGCAATCTTGTGATCATTGTAAATAAAACAAGTTTTCAGATGTCTTGACAAGTCTTCCTTTTCTACATCTTAGGAAAGATAGCGCTAAACACTGATTTTCTGTCAGCAGGGGCTTCCATACACTTTTACCAACCTTTCTACGCTTATACTCTCTCAAAAGAGTCAAACCCAAAGCGAGTTTTGTGCCTACATCGAATAAGGCCATCGGAATAACACAAAATCGGGATTATTCCCACCTTTTGAAAAATATGCCCCTGCATGTACATATCTTCCTAAAATTCTTCTCTTTGTCTGCGTCTCCTTAAGGTTGACTGGTTGACTAAAAAAATAGAAATAAAAAAAAAAAAAAAAAAGAAAAAGGATAGGTTTTCCCTCTTCTGCTACAATTCGCATTAGGACTGCCTCGAAACACTTCCAGTCTGGGGCTTTGCCAAGTCATTCCTTTAAACTGGGGGCTTCTTTAGCCATTTTTGGGGTTCGCATCGAGTTCTTCACTAGGTCCCTAGATGGATTCAGTCTTGGTCGATTAACCCCAGATCACGTTCGCAGGTACCAATCAGATTGGGATTTTTGCTAGGTCACCAGACTGGGGCTTCGCCAAGTCACTTCGCCTACTCAGTTCATTCAACCGGGGCTTTGCCAAATGAAAGGATATTTCCTTGCTTTAGTCAGACATGGGGCTTTGCAGAAAGTTTTTTCCTCGCAGGGGCTCCGATAAGTCACATTCATCCCTAGAAGAGAGGTTTGGTCACTTCAACATCTCGCTTTGGTTATAAAAGCACTCGTCAATGTGCCTTCAAGCGCCGAGTTTAAGAAAAGGAACATTCATCGAAAACCCGAGGTTTAAACCCAGTTTCAGCTCAAGAGGGCATTCTAGACCACGTTGACAAAATCTCGGCAACAACGGCTTCGGTCCGCACCCGAGGATATGACCCCACCGTTTGAAACCCGTCCTAAACAATTCCCAAATACATTCCATATGTACATCCGCACTACCCCTACCATGTTTCCAAGAAAAAGAAAAAAATCACCCCTAGGCTCAAGTAACGTGCCAATTGCTAGTGATAACATTTTCTCCCAAAAGCGCCTTCGTTACTTTCGTTATAACAAGATAACGCCAGGCGACAGTTTCCGGATTGTCAAAATCCAAACTTTAGCTACCCATATCTCTGATTCGAAAGAGATTGAGAAGTATGCTCAAGTTTTCCAAACTTTAGCTACCCATATCTCTAATTCGAAAGAGATTGAGAAGTATGCTCAAGTTTTCCAAACTCTAGATACCCATTCGAAAGAAGATTGAGGAGTACGCTCAAGTTTTTACAAACTTCTGTTACCCCTATCTCCCCTATAGTGACGTAATGCCCTGTAGCTTATTTTACAAATTTACCCCTGTGGCTCATTTTGTTTGCCATTGGCATTTTCAATTCTATTTTCAAATGATTAGGGTACGTCCCGTTTCTTTACAAAATTATCGGGTACATCCCACTTTCTTTACAAAAATCATCGAGTCCTTCTTACTTCTTTACAAAATTTCGATCTCCGTCATTCCAAGGTGGAAGAATGACATTTCGCACTTTCTTTCGATCTCCGTCATTCCAAGGTGGAAAAATGACATTTCGATTTTTCTCGCGATCTCCGTCATTCCAAGGTGGAAGAATGACATTTCGCTCTTTCTTTCGATCTCCGTCATTCCAAGGTGGAAGAATGACATTTCGATTTTTCTCGCGATCTCCGTCATTCCAAGGTGGAAGAATGACATTTCGCTCTTTCTCTTTCGATCTCCGTTATTCCGTTATAACGGGATAACATTAGGTGACATCCTCCAGTAATTGTCAAATTAGGTGACAGCCTCCAGTAATTGTCAAATTAGGTGACCTCCAAGAATTGTCAAATTAGGTGACGGCCTCCGGTAATTGTCAAATTAGGTGACGACCTCCAATTGTCAAATTAGGTGACGGACCTCCGGTAATTGTCAAATTAGGTGATGACCTCCAAGAATTGTCAAATTAGGTGACAGCCTCCAGTAATTGTCAAATTAGGTGACAGCCTCCAGTAATTGTCAAATTAGGTGACAGCCTCCAGTAATTGTCAAATCAGGTGACAGCCTCCATTAATTGTCAAACTCTCAAAGAATCCTAGACATCGTTATAAACTATCTAGTGATGCTTGAACTACGACCTGGCTTGATTCCCCCGGGATACGTAGGTAGCTTCCTGTAGGTTCAGCCAATTTGTCACATATGACACCCCCTTTCCCCAGTGAATTCCGAACTACGATTATGGCTTGATTCCTCCGGGATACGTAGGTAGCCTTCCAAAAGGTTCAGCCACTCGACCACCTTGGTCTCCCAATCCGTCTCGGCATTCGCCAGATCGGATCCTTTTCTATCGACAACCCCACTCGCCTTGCAAGTGACGTTGCCGAGGGGCTTCTGTAAGTACCCAAATCTGGCTCATGCCTTCCTAAGTTAATTTTCCCGACATTTCGGTAAATTTCCCGGTAATTCCCCCGGACCTTCCTAGTGTTCCGGAAATGTTCGAAGCAGTCCAAATTTAAATTAGGGTCAAAGGAGCCTTCCTAATTAAGAAAACACGTTTTTCTTAATTAGGGAGAGGCTTCTAGAATGATGCCACCTTGCATGGTTCTAGAATGCTTTGAGTCATTGTGGATAATGCCGCACGGCCTCATTTGCAAAGAGCCTGCAGCCGCACGGCTTCATTAGCCTTATCCAGACTGCCTATAAATAGAGCCCTCCTCTACCCATTTCAAGACACACAAAAATCATCCACCATCACACATAATACGAAGAAATACTCCCAAGAGGTGAAGATCCAAGAAGGTGAAGAAGAAGGCCAAGAAGCTCCCTCCCTCCTCCTTGAAGATCCAAGACCAACCTCTCCTCCTAGCTCCGCCCGAAGAAAAAGGAAGCCATTGGTAACCTCGCACGCCCTAACCTCGCATCCTAATTGCTTTATAAATTGCTCATTACATTACCTTTATATTGCTTGGGACTTGGTAGATTAAAGATCATATCTTCATATTCCCCCTTCCCTTTTGCATGCATTAGACATCCTTTGTCATTAAAAATGTAGTCTTTATCCATAAAGGTGCATCCTTTGCACCTAAAACCCCCATTTTCCAATAAAAATGTCATCTTTATGCATCCTTTGCATATAAAAATACAATCTTTTTCAATAAAAATGCATCCTTTGCATAAAAATCATGTCTTTACATTCAAAATGCATCCTTTGCAATAAAGATCACTTCTTTAAATCAAAAAGCATCCTTTGCAACCCCAAAAATGTCATCTTTTCACTAAAGTATCATTTTTACATGCATTTCCCCATTCCCCCATTAACAACCTAGGAATGGACCGGTGTAAAGTTCTTATCTTTACATTGTTCCTTCCATTAAAGGTTTCATGATTTCTTTAGAAAGGGACAACCTTGAACCCTATATCTCCAATTATCGCTTAAGAAAGAGTATGAAGCATCTATACGAGCTCAATCGTCTTAAAGCGTAGGATTGATGGGCTAAGGACCTTCCTTTTCTAAAGAACCTCATCTTTGACCAAAAAGGGAGACATTCTCTCGATCACGCAAGTCCCTAGGGTCCCGAGGTTAAAATGCGATGATCACAAGTCATAAGATGGGGACGGGATCATAATCCCAAATACATAAAATTCCAAGGAATCCCGAGCGACAACCAATAAATGGTTTGTACGTCCGGAAGACAACTTGGGACATTTCCCCCCTTATTTTCAAACACATGCACACAAGAAAGCACGCAAGCAAGCACGATTACTGAAATCTTGGGAGACTTGCTCCGGCAAGGCACTTTGGGTGAACGCCAAACGTTCTTCCCAAGGGGTAACTTAACCTCCGAACCCAAGTAAAAACCTTTTTTTCAAAGTTTTGAGGTAATCAAAATGGCGTGGCGACTCCGTTTTTCAAATAACTCGGATGTCTTCAAACTCGCGTGAATCCAAACACAAAATTTTGGGCACACATTCACAGTGGCGAGGGATGGATTCACCTCCTTCTCCCATTGATTCATCTCTGTTTCCCTCGGTCACGTCGATCATCTCATGATCGCGGTCAGCGAAGGTTGGTTCTACCCGTTTTGTCCCCCTAGCTTGACTAGCAAGCAATTTAGTGGGGACTCGTTGGGAGAACCGAACAGAAACTTCGTTCAAGGGAACACCGTTATTGGCCTCTATCTCAACTAGCTCCAGCTGAGCGTCGTTAATGGCCATGGCTTCTGCCACTAGCTTAGCCATGGCAGCCAAAGCTATATTTCTTTTGAGGATTAACTCAGGAGTGATAGGAGCGACAGGGCTTTTTGGACTGGGCTCTTGAGTAGATTTTGAGATGGGGTTAGAGACATTTGGCTATTAGCATGGACCCCCAACCGGTTAAAGGTCGAGGTACTAGGCCTAACAGGATTGATTTGAGAGGGAGGGGCTTGTTCAGGAGAGAGATGACCAGCGTTTAAAAGAGGAATGTGTAAGTACCCAAATCTGGCTCATGCCTTCCGGTTAAATTTCCTGGCAATTCCCCGAACTTTCATAAAGTACAGGGGCGATTTGGGAACTTTTCCAAACTTTCCAAGGGAGGAAGGACCTGCTAGAAATTAAAATTCCAGGCAGGATCTCGCTGGAAGGAAGCTTCCAGCTGCCACCTTGCATGAATCTAGAAACATCCTGACTCAATAGTGGATAACGCCGGACGGCCTCTTTTGCTGAAGGTTAACGTCGGGCGGCTTCTTTAGGAAGCACACTGCAACCTATAAATAGAGGCCTCCTCTACCCATTTTAACAACAACAATTAGGCACTGTTACTCTGCCAATTTGACATCACAAATTTCCAGAGAATTAAAACACCCAAAAACCACCTCCCTCCTCCATAAAATCCTTCTAAAACTATTCCTACATAGGAAAATCCCCTTGGGAATAAGAGAGAACCACCATTGGTAATCTCTCCTTCCTTTTCCCTTGAAATACTCTCATTATATTGTTCTATTTATTGCTTGTCATTTATCTTGCCTTTATTTGTCATTTATCTTGCCTTTATTTGTCATTTACTTTGATATTATGATATAAAGTTCCTATCTTTACCATGTAAATATCATATTTCCCCTTTCCCCTACACAAATGATTCATGGGGAATCCTCTCCCAAGGATGAACAAGGGCCTACAAGTGGCTTGTTCTAGGGAAGATTCACCACATGATGATGTGAAATCCCTTCATTTTATTACATAAAAATGCTATCTTTACTCTCATTATGTCACCCCACTTTCCTTGACCTAGCTTTCAAGGATTGTCCACCTTATGAGGTTTTAAAGGACATAGGAAATCCATAAAGGTCATCCCTTTACATTATGTCTTTAGCTTTAATAATGTTCATTACGTTATTTACCTTAAAAATGCAATCTTTACTTTTCAATGTCATTCCCCCATGTCCCTTAAGGTTGGATCACTCTCCGAGGATTGTCTAGTAGTCTTTTAAGGCACGAAAGACATATGATGAGTATAAAGATCCAATATTTATACCCCCTCCCCTAGTCCCCTTGGTTCTTGGAGCATCCCGTGGTGTGGATCGGTGTAAAGACTTCATCTTTACATCGTTTCCGCCACTAAAATGCCATAGTCGTAGCCCCTTTAGAAGCAGACAGCTCTTAGCCCCAACATCTCCGATCATCACTTGAGATGAGCATAAATGTCCCTAAGAAGCTCAATCGTCTCAAGATGTAGAATTGTTGGGCAGAGACTCCTCCTTTTCTAAAGAGTCTCATTCTTGGACTTTCAAAGGTGTCCCTCTCTCTCGATCACATATGACCAAGTCCCCAAAGAACGTTGGTTTAAGACATACCAAGGCTCTTACGCCTACTATGGTTGATTAATCCAACGGGAGGGTAAAAGGTCACGTAATGATGAACACAAGTCCAAAATGAGCACGGGATCAAAATCCCGAAAATATCAAATCCAAGGAATCCCGAGCTATAACCTTCTTATATGGTTTATATGTCCGGCAGATAACTTGGCATATTTCCTCCCTTTTTCAAGTTACACACACACACACACGAGCGCACAAACAAGCACAAACTTTGGATCTAGGAAGACTTGCTTTTACAAGGCTCTTTGGGTGAACGCAATCCGTTCTTCCCAAGGAGTAAATTAACCTCCGGACCCTTATCCTTTTTTTTCAAAGTTTTGAGGAAATCAAAATGGCGTGGCGACTCCGTTTTTTCAATAAAATCGGTGTCTTCAAACTGAGGTGAAGCGGCGACCCTATAAAAATGGTTCGATCCCGAGGGCCCACATTCATAGTTTGGCGACTCTGCTAGGGAAATGTAAATTGTTTCCAAACTTCTTTTCTCATAAGAAGCGTTGGAAACATTTAAGAGGGTTAGTCTTCCGTCTCGGATCCGACTTTTGTGCTTGTGCTTTTCTCCTTTTTTCCATGCATCTTTGTTTTTGGTTTGTGCATACTCTGAATAATAAACAGGGGTCATTCTGAAGCTGAAAGTTGCCAAAAACGCTCGGAGAAACAGTTTGGAAATGAAGCAATTTGGAACCTGGAAAACTGCTGGATCTAGCCGGACGGCTTGATCTGCCTGGATCATAGCCGGCGGCTTCATTCGCAGTTCCACCAGGACACTTTTTTGAGGTTAATCTGGAAGCCATGGCAGCTTGGGGCTATCCAGTCCTATGTCTGGCCAGGTTCCAGAAAATTTACGTGCTTATGTGTTGCATTTTCCCTGTCCCGAAAAACATTCTTTTTAAAACACATGATGAAAATCTCTATTTTAACTCAAAAAAGAATTTTTTAGGATAACGCACACTACGCACACCATAAATATCCTGTACAATTTTGCACGCACGTCCTTTTAACCCGGGATGGTTGTTCAGCTGCAGTCACGGACAGTGTTATGACACTCCCGGGCGCGCACGGAATCATCCCAAACTCTCCATGGCAGGCAGTGTCAACCAATGCACTAGTCCGTGTCACACTTTTAAAACCGTGACTTTTTGGTTGGTTTTTGGTCTAGACCGTGTCATACAGCCTCGTTGTATACCCCCGTAAAAGTCAAACCCGAGCCCATGCCAAAAGTCAAGATCCCTCGCGCAAGCGAAGCCATGCCGAAATTCCATCAAGAAAAAATTGGCAAAATCTTGACCCCGACATTGACTTTGACCCGCACGGGGTATGTAATAGTCAAACCCGAGTCCGTGCTAAAAAATCAAGATCCCTCGCGCAAGCGAAGCCATGCCGAAATTTCGTTAGGCAAAAATTGGCAAAATCTTGACCCCGGCATTGACTTTTACTTTGACTTGTACAAAGTATGCAACAACGCTCAATGTGACGCCGTGTCATTTGACTTTTAACGTCCGACCCATGCCTATTATTTTCTTTGGACAATGCCGAAGTCAAAACGTTTATCGCGTAAGCGAAACTCTGCCAAAATTTCGTTGAGGCTAAAAGACTTGACTTTCACGGCATTGACATTGACTATAATCCGCATCGCTCGCGCGTTAAAAATTCCTATGATCCACTAGACCCTAGGGCCGTTCTTCGCTCTCGGTCGGTGGGATCCGCGTGCCCTATAGGACCCTCGCCCGGGGCTGTCCACCTTGGGAGGTCGAAATACAGGTGGAAAACGAGGGGCTTATAGACGTAGTGACGGAACACACTGATCCAGGATCTAGAGTAGTTGCGAAAAAAAAGGGCAACCTTTTCCAACCGAATAGAAATAAATAAAAGACATTGTTTTAAGTAAACTTGAAGATTCTTAATTGCATATTACTTGAGCCTTCAGCCTAAACACCTACCCCTGAGTCTAAACCTTGCCTATCCTTTTCCCGCAGCGAGAAACAAGTGGGTGAGAATACTGGGTCAGGAGCTTGTCAGTGCAGAAATTTCAGGCTCAGATAGTTCGTCAGAATCGTCAGTTTCGTCAGCCCAGAGATTCAGAATGGCAGATTTGACAGAAAATAGCAGTGGTATAGCCCTAGCCTTGGAAAGCAGTCGTAAGGTCCATGAGGAACAGCAAGCCATGCTCATCGATGCTCTCCGTCGTCATGGGGTTCAGATAGTGGTTGAAGCCAACGGTTCTTTGGTCATGATGGAAGATGAAACCCCGGAAACAGTGATTTCAGCCCCTCCATCCTATAACCAATGCCCTCCTCCATCCACATATGATCCCTTACCAGGGACTACTCCTTTTCAGTCCTTTCCAACATCCCAGGCCATCAGGGCTCCAACACCCTCGCCTCCTCAGATAAGACCCAGCTTTGTTCACTACCAACAGAGAACAAATGCTACGGCCACCCCAATCACTCAGTCTCTGCATTATCCCATAGGATTCACCCTTCCCCCTCAGTACAGACCAAATCAGTTGATCCCAAAACTCCAGTACCAGTCTAAATATCCCTTTGTCATCCTTCCCGGGTATCAATCCGCAAATAACCCCAATGAGGCTTTTGACCTATTTGACCTTTCCAACTTTATCAACGCTTGTGAATTTGCCTCTCTCTCAGACAGTGGCAGTGAAGAGTCGGTTGGAAATGAGAACAGGAATGGGTGGATTTACAGTGACGATGATAGCCCGATAGATGGTATGAACATAGAGCCAATGGAAGTGAAACCCAAAGGGCCGGATGGGGTAGGAAACCACAGGCCTGAGAATGAGGATGGTATTACCTCAAAATGCGACTGAACTCTTGCAGAAGCTTAGAGGAGAAAATGGACGCAAGCTCAGATGAGGAAGAGTATGAATTCAACATTTTAGAATTCAACACTCCTTATAGAGACCTGATTGGTGAATGGAGAAACTTGATCGAAGCCTTAGCTGAGCAAGGGAATTGGGCTCCACCCGCTGATCTAGAATATGTAAGCGTCATTGAGACTGAACCTCCGTCAGGAAGAGTGGACTCTATTGCAGTATTAAGGGTCACCCCTGAGACATTATCCAAGAGAGAATGTGTGGAAGCTTTAGAAAGGGTCTTAAAGTTTGAAGCGACCCCAGTCCCCTTCCTATCTTATGATGACAATGACATTTTCTTGGTAATTCCTACATCAGGGGAAGAGCCCATAGCACCCCTTATATGGCGCCAAATATCCCGGCATTCCTTTGCCACCATTGGTCATCAGAGTCAGGACGAAAGTTTCAAGGGAAGCTATTGTAGTGAGACTGAGGAAGACACGGTTGACATGCCGAAAGGGACGGTAGAAGAATGGCTAGCCCAGAAAACCCTCCCAAAAGTAAGGACCTGAAACTTATCAAAAGGTTCGATCCTAAAGAAACCCTTATCGATGATGGAATCTCCCACTTCAGGAAGTGTTTGGCCAATGTCAAAGATGCCGTCAAAAGGTTGACCCTGAGGGAAAGAAAGGATATTCTTGACAGTGATGAGGAGTGTGACCCTGCTTTGTTGAAAAAGCTGCAATGGCAAGATGATGAAGCCACTAGCAAACCTCCAAACCCTGGGAACGATAACTCCTGTTGCATAGTAACTCTGAAAAGCCTGAATGAAACTGTCAAGGCCTTGAGTGAAGAAGAAGAAACTGAGATCAGTCAGTTACTAAATCAATGGGGAACCCAAAATTCAGAGAGAGGCAGAAAGCCTGTAACCTGGGATCAGATTCGTGAAGCTGCCTATACCTCTTCGGTGATGCTGTGAACCAAATCAATCAGCAGAGTTGGCCGTATGCCAGCAAAGGCCTGCCTTTAACCCTGAAGGAGCTGAAAGAATCTTCCAATAGAGCTAATGACTCGGGGAAGTCTAATGTCTATGTGATGACCCGGTCTGGGCAGATGAATGTGGAGCTACCTAAGGGTGACAAAAGAAATATCAGCTTCGAACCGAAGATAGACAAGAGGCCTTACAAGCCAGAAGCAGAAAAGCTAGACTCTGAGAAGGAAGACCCGGTGTTGACTCAGCTGAAGTGCACTCAAGCCAATATTTCCCTGTGGTCCCTGTTAACCTCCTCCTATCCTCACAAGCTGAAGTTAGAAGAAAGCTAGGCCAAGACAATGGTGCCCATAGATGTCACCCCAGATGAGGTCGTCCAAATGATCGGAAACATTCACTATGGGAACATCATCACTTTCACTGACCTGGATTTACCGAAATATGGGGCTAATCATACTGAGCCACTTTACATTACTGTCCAGTTGGAAGAATGCCGGTTACCAAGGGTGTTAGTCGACGGAGGGTCTGCAATGAATGTCCTGCCAACGAAAATGATGGACGTGTTGGATTTGAAGCCCACAGACTTGAAGCCGTCCAGTCAAACTATTAAGTCCTATGATTCCACTGCTCGGTCAGTTTTGGGGATTGCGACTCTAAAATTGTGGTTCGGAAAGAAGGTCATGGATGTAGACTTCCAAGTGATAGACATCCCCATTTCATTTACCGCTTTGCTGGGATGACCCTGGATCCATCAGATAAATGGAGTAGACTCTACCCTGCACCAATGTGTCAAGTTCCAGTCCGATGATGGAACTATCACTACTATCTACGGGGACAGTGTTACTGTGGAAGGGACCAACACCGGGGGTATTCCGATACTGGAGATCAACATGATGGTGAAGGGCTTACCCTAACCGGCTTCTCTGTGGCCACCTCTAAGGTGCAAGTGTGCTGTGCAGACCTTACTACTACCTCCGACAAAATACCTCCTGTCATGTGAATGATGAGAAAGATGAGTTATCTTTCGGGGCTTGGATTGGGTAAAAGGCTTCAGGGTCGCAACACTGTCATCGATGCAAGAGAACAAACCACCCGACATGGTCTAGGCTACAAACCACATCCTCAGGATTACAGAAAAGCTGGGGAAACAGTTCTGGGAAAGCGAAACGAAGGGGTCCGTCTCCATCCTTACAGTTTGTCTCTGGCTCAGTACTTCATAAAAGGTGAGTCCCAGTATGATGAAAGTGATAGTCAGTAGTCCGTGAGGAAAAGTCTTCTCTGGAAAACCTTGAAAAGGCTCATGGAAAACCTGTTAATCCTATTCGGAGGATGTTTCTTGACTTGCCGAATATTCCTGGGGCTACCACCACTGTTCAGAACAAGTATGTCTTCAAAAGAAGCCCAGACTGCTTCAAAGAGTCAGCACTCTTCCCATTGGGGGTAATGGATTTCTCCACCTTCGAGTTAGCCCTCCCAAAGATCAGCCAGATAGAAGCTGCCAGCAGTGAGGATAGTGAGCCAGTCTTACAAAAGTTGTTTGATGAAGAAGCACCGATTCCTGACTTGATCGACTTCAGCTCAGATGATGAGATAGTTGCGATAATTGGAGACGGCAGTGAAGAACCTTTCGATCCCCACACTTTGGTGACTAAGATAGAGATGCCTTTGAAGAACTGGGAGACATTTTCAGGGCCGATAGCCAGTCGACAGCAATGATCACGGAGCTTGGATTGGTTCTCCGTCCCTCTCAGTCTAGTCGTGTCAAACACCCTGTCATCCATACTCTAGAGTCAGGAGTCTTTGAGTTTCAGTCCTCTGAGTCATCTGATGGCCTCACACCTGAAGATTATGAATGTGTCGCCAATGTTATCTTTCCCTTTGCATTAAATGAAATGATAGATCTTTTCGAGTATCCCCTTATTGCCAACTTAACAAATGATAAATTAAACAACAGTTAATAATGATTCATTTGAACAAGATGCAAACATACTAAATGAACAATACATCAAAGAAATCTTTAAGCAGGTTACTGATAAAGAGGAAAACCGGGCCCAAGCTGCCGAGGAGGTTTTGACGAGTGTTAACCTGGTTACTATCGAAGAACCTAAAGAGACACTGATTGGGGACTTCTTTCAAAGGGCTGAACGGGACAGACTGGTCGATCTGCTCAGAGAGTATGTGGATGTGTTCTCCTGGTCTTACAAGGACATGTCGAGGCTGGACAACTCAATTGTGGAACACAGGATCCCTTTGACACCTGATGCCAAGCCATTAAAGTAGAAGCTAAGGAAAATCAAGCCAGAATGGTCTCTGCAGGTCAAGGAGGAGATTGAAAAGATGCTGCGGGTAGGATTCATCAGGGTTATTGAATACCCGACCTGGTTGTCGAATATCGTGACTGTGACTAAGGCCAATAGAAAGGTGCGCTGCTGTGTGGATTTTCGGGATCTAAACAAGGCCAGTCCCAAAGACGATTACCCGTTGCCAAACATAGACATTTTGGTGGATGCCACGACCAATTACGAAGTCAAGTCTTTCGTTGATGGTTTTGCTGGCTGCAATCAGATCAAGATGGCCAAAGAGGACCAGGAAAAGACAGCTTTCACCACACCGTGGGGGACGTACTGTTATACGGTGATGTCTTTCGGGTTGAAAAACGCTGGGGCTACGTATCAAAGGGCAGCAACTGCACTCTTTCATGACATGATCCACAAGGAGATCGATGTCTATGTCGATGATATGATTATCCACCCTAAAGGCGTGGATGGATAACACCTTGTCGACCTGCGAAAGTTCTTAGAGCGGTTAAGACAACATTCTATGAGACTGAACCCTGCAAAATACACCTTTGGAGTGACAATGGGAAAAGTGTTGTTGGGTTTTATGGGTCCATGCACAGCGGAATTAAGCATCAATTAACACAAAACCCAAGCCCTAAGATCCGTTCTATACGATTAAATTGAATTCCTATGAGATAGAATTTACCAACCTTTATTGCTTTCCGGTCTTGAGCTATCAAACAATTTATTGGTGTGATTTTGAATCACAATCTTCGATCTTCAAAAACCTTTCAATCTTCAGATTGGAACTCTAGGCCTTGATCGTCAAACGAATGAAGACCCTCTATTGTTGTATCCACACGTAAGAATGAACCAAGAACAGTTCTTGAGGATTGCTAGATCCTTAAACCCTTGGAAGAAATTTGAGAAACCTTTTTGGTGTGATTTTTCCCTTGGAAAAATTTCGGCTAACATATTAGGGTTTACAGACTGCATATTTATACTACCTTAGTATTGGTATTAGTTTCCTAATCTTATTAGGAGACTTGTCTGTCAAACCGCATCAGACTTGTTATGTCGCACGACCACAAGTAGCCTATGGTCAAGTTGTGTCGCGCGGTACAACAAGTCACATCAGGAACTCTCAATCATTCTTCCTTTGGTTTAACCAATTCATTCTAGTTGTGTGTGACCCAATAGGATTATATTATGTTGGCAATGTGCTCGATCATATCGACCCTCATAAGACATAAGCGGACTCTAGCAAGTCATTATGTCTACCCAAATAATATAATGTAAGAGTTCACGTTTCCAATGGTACACTTCCATTTCTCCCTTTGTCTCACAACGTTATATTGAACACAAGTCATGGTCCGCGTCAACTTGTATTTGTTCAATGCTTTCTCGATCTTGAGTATAATGATAATCCAATCGCATTGGGGTGTGGCCACACTCTTTCATCATTATCACTCATCGAGGGGCCCAAGCAAAACATCTCTCTTTCGAGGGACAAATTTCATCTTGACTTATCATCCTTCCTATCATGAATCTGATCATGCCAAAGGTAGCCTTTATAAATATCGTGTTAAGATATCGTTTGACTAAAATCAAACATGACTTTCATCATATGTAAGGTCATGATAATCTCAGGTCTAGGGACTAAATGAAGTGACCATATGAGATTTAATTATGACATTCGACCATGACATAAATCTCATACGGGTCAAGTCCAGTCACTTGTTCACTAACAAGTACCCATAATTTCAATGTGCATCTCTATGCATATAATCATCATATGATTATCCATTGACAATTATACTAATTATTCTCTTAATAATTAGGGACGGAGATTATTACAATAAATATGCAAAACATATAATAATCAAATAATAAACTCAAACGATAAAGATGATACATAACGGTTTTAAGTTAAACATAACTAAAGCCTAGGGCATTACACCAACAGTCTCCCACTTGCACTAGGCTCCATTTATATATCGAATACCCATGGATTTAACATGACCATCATGCTTCTGCCTGTGCGAGGGTCTTTTGTAAGTGAATCCCTAATGTCATCATCAGTTGATACTTTGCATATCTTAACATTTTTCTCATTCTTTATGAATTCCTTGAAAAACGTCTAAGTGTGTGTTTGGATCGCTGTCGTGATCTTGGTTTCATTGTTTACACAAATGACACCATATTTATCACAACAAAGTTCCACCGATTAGTGATACTTGAAACATTTCCAAAATACTAATGAACTTTGATCCAAACTTCCTCTTTTAGCCACATCATATGTTGCTAAAGTTTGGCCCTAGTCGCAAAATCGGCTACGATTTTCTGCTTGGAACACTTCCAAAAAAAATGTACCTCCAATAAGCATAAACACAAATCCTAATTGCGATTTTAAATTAACTTTGTCAGTTTGGAAGCTAACATCTATGTAACCCTTACAACAAGATTATCTTCCAACATTTCAAATACCAAGAACGTATTCTTAGTTCTTCTTAAGTACTTAAGGATCATCTTGACTACCATCCAATGGTTCTCAATAGGATCAGATTGGTATCGACTCGTCATGCTTAAAGCATACGAGACGTTGGGTCTAGTACAAATCATGGCATCCATGACAGATCCAAATGCCGAAGCATATAGAACTTCATTCATTCCCCTTTTGCTCATCAGTTGTCATAAGACAATGAGTATTGCTAAGAGAAATACCATGACCCATTGACAAGCTAATCTTCTTAGACTCTTCTAAGAACCTTGTCAATGTGAATACTTTGACTCAAACCAATTTATCCTTCTAGATATATCTCTATAGATCTTGAAACCAAGGATGTAAGCGGCTTCACCCATACCTTTCATTGAGAAAACCTTCCTTGACCAAGACGTGACAGTCTTAAGTGTCGAAACTTCGTTTTTCCAATGAGTAAGATATTATTGAAATAAAATAATAGAAATAATACTACGCTCCCACTGAATTTCATGCATACACAAGATTCATCTTCGTACTTTATGAAGTCAAACATTTTGACTGATTTATCAAAATGAAGATTCCAATTCCTTCAACCCATCTCATGGATTTTTGCAACATGCATACTTTATTAGAATTTCTCGGATCGACAAAACTTCGGGTTGTGTACTATACACATCCTTAATAATCTTTCCATTTAAAGAAAGTTGTCTGACATTCATTTGTCATATCACATAGTCATAATATGCGATTATGGCAATTGAAATTCTAATAGACTTCGACATTGTAACTGGCGAAAAGGTTTCAACATAGTCAATACTATGAATTAACCTAAATCCCTTTGCTACAATCCTTAGTCATGAAAGTATACACCTTCCCATCCATGTCGGTCTTGTAGACCTACTTGCACCCTTTAGTTTTTACACCTTCAGGTAGCTCAATCAAGTTCCAAACTTGATCATCAAACATGGATTGCAATTCGGACTTCATGGTTCCTAACCATTTATCCAAATTGGGAGCGGACATCGCCTCAAGATAGGAAGTAGGATTGTCATTTTCAATGACCTCCACTTCATTACGTTCCGATACAAGAAATCAATATTTCTTGGGTTCGGATTGTAACCTATCCGATCTACGATGGACTTGTGCATCTTGAACCGGTTCCACAACTCTTTGTGAACTTGGTTCCGTCTCTACTCTTGGTTCTATATTATTTTTGGGTTCTTGAACTTCTTTCAAGATTAATTTTACTCCCACTAGATTCTTTATTGAGAAACTATTTCTCAAGAAACGAATCGTATAGAGCAACAAACATTTTGTTCTCTTTGCGGTTGTAAGATTAATTTTCAAAAATAACCTAGTCAGATTTGGTGCTAACTTATAAGAGACAAATCTCTTTTCATAAGATTCGCAACCCCAAATCTTCATGAAAGACAAACTAAGTTTTCTTCCATGCCACATCTCATGTGGGGCCTTAGGAACCGATTTAGTAGGGACTCGATTCAGTGTAACCGCATCATTTCTAATGCATATCCTCAAAAGAAAATAGGAAATAGGAAAGTCTAATTGACACATCATCGAACGAACCATGTCCTACAAGGTTCAATTCCTCCTCTTAGACACACCATACAATGTGGTGTTCCGGGTGGAGTCAACTCTGAAACATTTTCACAGTCTCGAGATGATTGTCAGACACTTGGCTCAAATATCCATCACCTCGATCTAATCAAAGTACTTAATAGTTTTGCCAAGTTGTTTTGTACTTCATTTTGAAATGTTCGAAACATCTCAAACGATTCACCTTTGGACTTCATCAGATAGACATAGTCATATCTAGATAAATCATCGGTGAACGTGATGAAACACCAAAATCCCCCCCTAGCAATGCTGCTTAATATTCCATATACATCTCATGTATAATGACCAATAAGTCACTAGCCCTCCCACTACTCTTAGTGTATGGTGATTTGGTCAATAATCCCAATAAACAAGATCCATATTTCTCAAATGATTTAGATTAATATGAGTCTAAAAGTCCATGTTAATGGAGTTTAGATATATGTTTCTTATTTATCTGATCAAGCCGGCAATGTCATATGAACGCGTTTTTCATATTGTTCGGTTTAGATTTTCCATTTATAGTATAGATATCTTCAATATTATTTTGTTTCTCATCATAAAGGATATGAAGATCATTTAATGACATATGCAATACAATAAAGCATATCATTAAATAAATATAAAACTTCTTATTTTAATAAGAAAATTATATCCTTCATCATCCATATAAGAAACGGAAATAATACTTCTACTCAAAACCGGAACGTAGTCATACTTGTTCAAAACAAGTACTAGTCCTCAAGGTAAAGTGACTTCATAAGTCCCTTATGGCTTATGTTGCAACTCTTGCTCCATTCCCATACATAGGTTTAATTTACCTTATTTGAGTATCTTTCTATTCTTTGTTCCTTGCACATTTAAACAAATGTGGGATCGAATCCGGTATCATATACCCAAGAACAAGAAGTTGAAAGGAAAATATCTATCATATAGATAATTGAAGTAGTAGCAATCAAATTACCCTTCTTCACCTTTTAGGCCTTCCTAATAAGCCTTGCAACTTTGCTTCCAATGACAATCTCATTGCAATGGTAGCAAACTGCATCCTTTTGAGACAATTTGGGTTTAGCCTCTTTGGCTTTGACAACTTTTGTCCTAGGTTTAGCAACTTTTGCTTTACCTTCTTTTCCTTTCTTTTAAACCCCTTTCTTGTGTTAACCATTAACACTATTGCAGATTGCTCCTTGTTGCATCTCATGCATTAAGAGCCTTCACCACAATATACATCTTTTGCCTAGTTCGCATTTGGAATATTTCCTTTTGTGTTGTGCTAGAACAAAAGCAGTTTTCATGTGTTCAAGGTTCTTCATAAGAGTCTTTAAACATGATGGAAAGTATAAGGCAAGCAATTCTATTAGAATCATCAACATGGTTCTAATGTTGCTTCTTATTTGCCTTTTGCAACATTTGCTGTAGGTTCAATAGGAATGGATTCGTCAAGAATGTACACATTTGCCTAAGAACAATTCTTGAGCATCTGATCAAATCAGAATAACTTGTATCGTTCTTTTCGAACTTTATCCTTCATAAGGACGAATCGCAATTATCATTATGTAATGCTACTTCTACAACAAAATATACAAATTATATGAACACATATCAATACCAATACATTTATCATCTAAGAGCAAATAATGTATTTTACAAATACTCCCACTAAAGCATACACCTTCCAATGCAAATAAGCATAATATGCATTTAATGGGCTAAGATCCAAATTTAATTTAATCTCAAGTACGCTATGACGCACCGCTCAAGATTAAATTAATTAGGTAGAAAACATCAATCATATCGTATATGACTCTTAGATCTTTTATGATATTTATTTAAGACATCATATGTCTAAGCATATTTTAATCTCATCTTATGCCTAGGGTCCAAAACCATTTTGATAACCCAATTAAGTTCATCCACTTTAAACGTATAGGAACCACCATTTCCTCATCTTGCTCGCAAACGAAATAGAATCAAAGCACCTTGCTATGGCAAGCCCACCCAAAACTATCCGAGTGGTCTCAAGTGTTTTAATCATGAATTGGCATAAAGAACTTAAAAGTTAAATGAAGGTTCTTCAAAGTAGATTATCAGCATATCAACAAAGATAATCATAATGTACACCAGGTAAGTTCCCAAGAAAATAGGTGAGCTACAAGGACTGCTTAAGTACCAAATATTCCTTCGATAGAACTTTCCTAGTCATGCACAATTATAATACCAATTTGAACGCAACATAATCAATACTTTGTATACTGACTTGTTTCTCATAAACAATCAGACTCGTAAACTGACTTGTTTTCTCATAAACAATCAGAAAACTTCAGATTTTGCGTAAACTGACTTGTTTCTCATAAACAATCAGAAAACCAAAATTTAATGTTTCAACTAAACATTTAACATATAATTATTCAATGTTTCAAATAAACATCTAATAAAATTCTTACCACATAAGAACACATAATTCATGCATCGCAACAATTAATAAAATCACATTTAAATCAATTAAGCATGCATAATCTATAAATTAATCTAGCATAGCCCTATAAATTAATTTCCAGAAATTTATAGCATCCAGATCAAAACATAAACAAATCAGATTGCAAACATATTCACAGATCAGCAGGATTATGAAACAAACTGATTCTGCCCAGATTGGGCTAGGTCTGTCATACGACGGGGACTTTCAGAAGTCCAGGAATGTTGCACGACCCATCGAAGCCACCAGACAACTCATGACCAACTCTGTCGCGTGACAGAGACCAACTCTGTCGCGTGACACGAGTTGCCAGTTTACAGATTTCCAGTTGCAATCAATTCTAATCATAAAGCAATTAAATCAATAAAACAACTCTTTTACAGATTCAATTCAGCATAATTAGAAAACGATTTTCACATTGTTTCACATAAACAATCAAAATTCTACCGCATACAAAACATGCAATAAGCATATAAACGATTTACATCTTAATTCTAGCATGTTAATTCAAAATTAACCATACATACCACTGTTGGGTTTTATGGGTCCATGCGCAGCAGAATTAAGCATCAATTAACACAAAACCCAAGCCCTAAGATCCGTTCTATACGATTAAATTGAATTCCTATGAGATAGAATTTACCAACCTTTATTGTTTTCCGATCTTGAGCTATCGAACAATTTATTGGTGTGATTTTGAATCACAATCTTCGATCTTCAAAAACCTTTCAATCTTCAGATTGGAACTCTAGACCTTGATCGTCAAATGAGCGAAGACCCTCTATTGTTGTATCCACACGTAAGAATGAACCAAGAACAGTTCTTGAGGATTGCTAGATCCTTAAACCCTTGGAAGAAATTTGAGAAACCTTTTTGGTGTGATTTTTCCCTTGGAAAAATTTCGGCTAACATATTAGGGTTTACAGACTGCATATTTATACTACCTTAGTATTGGTATTAGTTTCCTAATCGTATTAGGAAACTTGTCTGTCAAACCGCATCAGACTTGTTATGTCGCACGACCATAAGTAGCCTATGGGCAAGTTGTGTCGCGCGGTACAACAAGTCACATCAGGAACTCTCAATCATTCTTTCTTTGATTTAACCAATTCATTCTAGTTGTGTGTGACCCAATAGGATTATATTATGTTGGCAATGTGCTCGATCATATCGACCCTCATAAGACATAAGCGGACTCTAGCAAGTCATTATGTCTACCCAAATAATATAACGTAAGAGTTCACGTTTCCAATGGTACACTTCCATTTCTCCCTTTGTCTCACAATGTTATATTGAACACAAGTCATGGTCCGCGTCAACTTGTATTTGTTCAATGCTTTCTCGATCTTGAGTATAATGATAATCCAATTGCATTGGGGTGTGGCCACACTCTTTCATCATTATCACTCATCGAGGGGCCCAAGCAAAACATCTCACTTTCGAGGGACAAATTTCATCTTGACTTATCATCCTTCCTATCATGAATCCGATCATGCCAAAGGTAGCCTTTATAAATATCGTGTTAAGATATCGTTTGACTAAAATCAAACATGACTTTCATCATATGTAAGGTCATGATAATCTCAGGTCTAGGGACTAAATGAAGTGACCATATGAGATTTAATTATGACATTCGACCATGACATAAATCTCATACGGGTCAAGTCCAGTCACTTGTTCACTAACAAGTACCCATAATTTCAATGTGCATCTCTATGCATATAATCATCATATGATTATCCATTGACAATTATACTAATTATTCTCTTAATAATTAGGGACGGAGATTATTACAATAAATATGCAAAACATATAATAATCAAATAATAAACTCAAACGATAAAGATGATACATAACGGTTTTAAGTTAAACATAACTAAAGCCTAGGGCATTACACCAACAAGTGCTTGGGTACATGGTCACAGAGTGAGGCATTGAAGTCGATCCCCAAAAGATCAAAGCCATAATGGACATGAGGCCACCTCGAACCCAGACAGAAGTCAAAAGCTTTATGGGCAAGTTACAGTACATCAGCCGTTTTGTCAATCAGTTGACTACCATGTGTGAGCCCATCTTCAAGCTTATGAAGAAAAATGTTGATACAGAATGGAATGAAGAATGCCAGGATGCCTTTGACCAAATCAAGGCGTACCTAGTAAATCCCCCAGTACTATGCCCCTCGCATGGACAGAAACCTCTTCTGCATTATCTCACTGTCACTGACACGGCAGTTGGGGCTATGCTTGCCCAAGAAAAGAAGGATTCCTGGGTAGAAAATGCCATTTACTTTGCTAGTCAAAAGCTGCAAGGGAGTGAGCTCAATTACTCGGCGTGTGAAAAGACTTGTGCAGGACTAGTCTGGGTAGTCGGGAAGCTGAAACACTACATGCAGGCCCATTCTGTGAATTTGGTCTCGAAAATGGACCCCATCAAGTATATATTTGACAAACCTTCCCTCTCGATGCGCCTAGCAAAGTGGTCATTCTTCCTAGCAGAGTTTGACATCAACTATGTGACAAGAAAGGCAATCAAGGGTCGGGTGCTGTCAGACCATCTGGCAAATTTCCCTAGCATTGAGGACCGAGGGCCTGAACCCCAGTTTCCTGATGAAGGGATCTTCGTTGTTGAGCCTGATAAACTATGGCAACTCGTTTTTGAAGGAGCTGCTAATAAAAGGGGAAATGGCATAGGAATGTTATTGGTAGACCCGAAAGATGAGCATACGCCAATAGCCGTCAAGTTGAACTTCTCTGTCATCAACAATGCGGCAGAGTATGAAGCCTGTATAGCTGGTTTGGAGGCTGCTCTAGAAAGAAATGTCAAGGAACTCGAGGTCTATAGAGACTCAGCCCTGATCATTAACCAGGTCTCTAACAAATGGAAGACTGTGGATCCTAACCTCCAGAGGTATCATGCCTACATGGAAGAATTGATCGAGCAGTTCAGAGAAGTGACCTTCCACTACCTGCCAAGGGACAAGAATAGATTTGCAGATGCCTTAGCTACTCTAGCCTCATTGGTAGAGATCCCCGAGGGAAAGGCAGTAAAACCATTCAGAGTGGGTAGAAGGAAAGCCCCGGCTTTCTGTTGCGAGATAGAATTGGGACCTGAGCCTGTCAAGGAACCTTGGTACAATCAAGTTTACCAGTTTCTCAAAGATGGGGAATCAGCTTTTAAAGACGAAGAAGGTAGGCTGAAGGAAGGCATCAAAGCTAAAAGCTTGCAAGCCTTGAAACGGCTGGCCTCTCACTATGTCATCCTAGGAGGTGAGCTGTATAAAAAGCGATACCAAGGACCACTTCTTCTGTGTGCCACCAAAGAAAAGGCAAGAGAGCTAATGAACGAAGTCCATAATGGTCCATGCAGTCCTCACATGAATGCCAGAGCACTGATGCAAGTGATCCTCAGATTGGATCTCCATGGAAACAGACTGTGTTCAGCATGTCCGAGAGTGCGACAAATGCCAGCGGTTTGCCAACCTTAATCATCTCCTGCCTCACAACCTGTACTGCATGACGACTCCTTGGCTGTTTGCAACTTGGGGTATTGACGTAATAGGGAAGATAACCCCAGCTGGAAGCAATGGGCATGAGTTTGTGTTAGTGGCAGTAAACTACTTCACGAAATGGGTGGAAGCAAAGTCTTATAAGGTCCTTACTTCCAAGAAAGTAGCCCAGTTTGTCAAAGAAAACATCATGTGCAGATATGGGGTGCCAAATGAGATCATCTCGGATAATGGGACGCACTTTGAAGGAGACTGCGATAGATTGTTGTCAGAATTCAGAGTCACTCGCCACAAATCATCCCCGTACAGGCCTCAGACCAATGGAGCAGTAGAAGATGCAAATAAAACACTCGAAAGAATCATCCGAAAGATGGCCACCCGTGATCGTGACTGGCCCGAAAAGCTACATCTGGCACTTTGGGGCTACAGAACTTCTGTCAGAACAGCCACGGGAGAAACCCCTTTCGCATTGACCTATGGGATGGAAGCGGTACTGCCAGTAGAGTTGGAAATCCCGTCGCTAAGGGTCCTCTTGGAAAATAGCATCAATGAAGTATAATGGTTGTGCAGCCGGCATGATGAGCTTGCCCTACTTGATGAAAGGAGACTAAAGGCCATGGAACATACCCGAGCCTACCAGAGGCGAATGGCCAGGGCATTCGGCAAAAAGGTCAAGGCCAGAGACATCAAAGAAGGTGATTAGGTATTGAAAGAGAAGCCCCCTACCAGAGACAACCCTCTAGAAAAGTGGGAACCTGTTTGGATCGGCCCGTACGTAGTGCAAAAGATACTATCGGGAGGAGCAATGAAGCTTGCAGACCTGGACGGCAATCCTTTTGTTCACCCAGTCAACGGTGACAAGCTCCTTCGGTACTATGTCTAAAATAAAAAATATATATATAAAAAAAAAGTGCAAAAAGAGTAATACCCAGCTAGGCTAAAAACCTTGAAAAGGGCGGTCTAGGCAAAAAACAGGGTCGCACATATAAAAAAAAAAGTGCAAAAAGAGTAATGCCCAGCTAGGCTAAAAACCTTGAAAAGGGTGGTCTAGGCAAAAAACAGGGTCGCACATATAAAAAAAAAGAGAAAAGTAGTGCAAAAAGAGTAATACCCAGCTAGGCTGAAAATCCTGAAAAGGGTGGTCTAGGCAGAAAACAAGGTTGCACCAAAAATATATATATATATATATATATATATATATATATATATATATGTATATATATGTATATATATATATATATGTATATATATATATATATATATATATACATATATATATATATATATACATATATATATATATATATATATATATATATACATATATATATATATATATACATATATATATATATATACATATACATATATATATATATATATACATATATATACATATATATATATATATATATATATATATATATATATATACATATATATACATATATATACATATATATATATATATATATATATATATATATATATATATATATATACATATATATATACATATATATATATATATATATATATATATATATATATATATATATATATATAAAACAACAAAACAAAAATCCGAAAGTTCATTAGAATGAACTACGAAGACCTGAGCCCCTTAACCTTTCTTGTAAAAGGGGAACGTAGGCAGCCAGAAATGGTTCGGTCTAAACAATAAATAAGACATTTGAATTTCCATGAAATGTGTCTTGAAAATTTCTAAGATAATATCTCTTGTTTTTTATAAATCAAAAACTTCTTGATGAGTTCAAGCACGGTCTACTCTTGACTCTGCTAACCTGCTACAAATACTAAAATATACAATAAAAGGCCTAATCAGCTAATGTTTTTGCAAAAAGGCAATAAGTAGATGTTCGGAATAGGCCTATCAGTTGTCAGCAACCGTGTCCTCCTTGTTCTTCTTTCCACGACCTCGACCCCGATGATGTCGGTCTCCCTCATCCCTATCTCAGGAATCCTCACTGGAGCCTCCATCAAGCCTGTGTCAATAAGTGCCTTTTTTACCCTGGCACGAGTCCTTACCTCCTCCCGCTGAGCCTCGGTGAGAGGAGAAACTTCTGATAACCGTTCATATCTGACTTCCATGTCTCTGATAAGATTGCCCGACTGGTTATGGCAACTAGCCTTTGCCTCGATCTCCCTCAGAGTCCTGCTAGAGTCACTGTCAGTACCCAATAAAGCTTGGCGCCTCTCTACCAAAACAATCTGAGTCACCCCCATCTCTTTCTCGTACCAATCCAAGTAAGCCGTAGTCAAGATGGTACTCTTCATGTTCTTGAGAATGGCCCTGGACGGAAAAGCGGCATATGTCCATGCTCTCGAGAAAAAGGAGAAGCTGTCTGGACCTCTCATGTTAAAAGGTGCCACCTCCATGGTACGAAGTCCTCCGAGTCATCCAATGGCTCCTGCAAGGTCCCGAACTGTCTGGACACTAAGCAGGGAATGTAGAAAGAGGACAAAGATAGCCCCTAAACCCTTACTATATAGGACTCCTGAAATGTCCTACGAGTCTGCAATCTCCAGTGAGGCACCCACCAATGGATATCCGAGGTGGACAGTCGAGCCATCGCCAGCTCCCAGCTACCCTGATCCTGCTGTCTCGGTGCACCCCTCCAAGAAATCACCCAAGGACACTGGGTAGGCAAAGCCCCAGGCAAAGCCCCGAGTCTCTCCTGCAACCATAAAGTCAATACAGCTGGGCTCCCAGACCGCATGAAATGGTCCCCCTAGCCATCCTGTCAATGCCATGCAGAGTCTCCCCCAAAATCAGTGGGACAATATCTCTCCCAGCCCTGCAGTCTCTGACCATGTCCAAAAGGCCGTTGTGGCACACTCCGAAGGACTCATCAGTGAATATGAAGGAGAGTACGCAGAGGATAAAGGCGTCCATAGATACCGTGGTCGCAGCAGTACCCGGAGACCCGAATCTGCTCGGAATATCAGAAATGTCGATTCTGTCAGGGGCTATCATCATCCCTTCGGCTTCTTTCGGAGAAATTTGCAGAAAAGATGCCAACTTTACGGTCACCGGGAAGTCCCCGGTCAAAGGAATTGAAATGGCCTCAATTTTTGGACCCCCAATCAATGCCCGGAAATCTTCAAAGGTTGGAATGAGCTCGTTGTAGGAAAAGCAATAAACATGTCTCCGGACGTCCCAAAACCTCGCTGCTGCTCTCAAAAGGTCCCAATCAGGCGGGAGATCCTTCAAATGCCATAAAGACTTGATCTTGAAGGTGTTGTCAAACAGCCCCTTATGAGATTGAAAGTTGTGCCTCATCCAGGATTAGAGGTCGGACAGAAAACGATCCCTTTTCCCCTTTTGCAATCAGACTGGTTTTTCCATGGCGGTGATCGTACTCGATGTTTTTTGGTCAAAAATGTGCTTTGGAATCAGTTCGGGCAAGCCTAAGTTGAAAATGAAATGAAAAGGCCCTCTCTTGATTTTATTTGCAGAAAACCAGTTCAGACAAGGTTCCAAGCCGTGCGGCCTCATTTACCCGGGTCCTAGCCGGGCGGCTTCATTTGCTTCTGCAGAAAAAAAATCTGCAGCAGCCAAAGCTGCTGTCCAACTGGGATTCTCACACCACTTTCTCAACAAAACCTGCATAAAAACATTATCAAACACCATTCATATATTCATATACCATCATAAACCATTTTAGCTCAAATTCCGCCCCATTTCCATGCAAAAAGTTGCCCCGAGGCTCAAGTAATATGCAAAGTAATAAAGCATCAATAAGAAAAGAAAATAAAAAGATCATTACATTGTCCTTGCCTCCTTGGCATCCAAATAAAATAATAAATACAAATTGTGCATAATTTGTTCATTGTTTTCTCTCTCACTCTCCAAGTTTGAACCAAAGGAACCCTAAGCCTCTGACTCATCTTCATCGCTACTCAGCTCATAAAGCTCGGGGTCCCTTAGCAGGTCTTCATCATCACTCACGACGGTCAGGTTGACGGGCACATGCTCGTACTCCGCCAACTGCTCTAAAATATCAGTGTTAGGCCCTCGCCCCTGAGGCACGACACTGGTAGAAGATGAGTGGTACTCCGAGGCTGATGATGTAGAAGCCGTGCTCCCGACATGCCTGCTCTTACGCTCAGGCTCCTACGCATTTCCCGCAGCCCTTGACGCGCAAGCCAGCTTCCTTAAGAGGGACCGAGTCAGCTCCTTCCAGCCCCTATTATGCCGCACCAGAGTGTCATATGTGCGAGCGGGGACCTACGAAAAAAAAGGGAAAAGCTCAAAAAATTCCGAAGTTCTGTCCCGCAGAAAATAGAAAAGTCGAATAAGAAAATAAACCCAGAGTTACTTACAGTGATGTCAGCCGGAAAAGTATACTCAGCATCCCTCGTGTCTGGAATAGGCACCATCAGCCTCCTCGGCACCCCGTTCACCACATAAGAAATGTGAGCTGGAGGAACAGGTGGATCAGTCGGCTCTGCCTCCCCGTACCCCTGGGCAGCAGCTATCTTCACCAACCTCTTTGGTGTCCTCAAATGCTCCTCCATAAAGGTGGCGTACGGGGTGACGTAGTCAAAATAGTCCTCAGTCTCCAAGCCAACCTTATACCTGTCTCTCTCATCCACTGACCAGTGCCTAGGCTGCATCATAAAAGGAGGGGGGGTCCTGAGGGGTCATCGCGCCCAAAGGAGGGACATGACCGTGCTGCCTGGTGAATCGGTCCCCCAAATAGATAATATCACAGGTCAAGCCTGTCAGCCACCTCCTCTGCCTGGTCACCACCACGGCATCTCCTATAAGAGCCTTCGGATATCTCCCCCAGGGATAGAAGCTCACCCCCTCATAACCGTCCCTGTTGATGACGGGCTTCACCATCTTATAGTCAAAGGAGATCCGGGTCTTCCCGGTGAACTTGTCCCTAGCCTCTCCTCTCCAGTGCACCATGGCCGGGAAGATAGCGGGATCACTTTGTTGGTTCCAAGGAAAGAACCCAATCACCTCACAAAACCAGACATGCATGTCAAAACATAAGGGTCATTTCTCTCATAAAATTAGAAAGAGCCTCAACTGATAGCCTCGACAAAAGAATGGAGACAGGTCGCAGGCCGATCAGTGAACCTCAGGCCAGTAATAGCTGTAAAGTCGGCGGGAATCACCATAGCCTCTCCCCAGCCCAGATGGAAGTTGTGAGTGGTGTCCCACCAAAACTCAGAAAGAGCTTGGATCAGCCCCTTGCTCTTCGACGTCACGTGAATGCCTCGGCCGATAACCTCGACAAAAGAATGGAGACCCGTCGCCACCACTAGCTGCCTAGGATTGTGTCCATCCTTCTCAAAGTTGGGCATTCTGTCCCACAACTTCACTGCTATCTCAGCGGGTCCCCGTGATTTGCTCTCCTGTAGGTAAGCACAACAAAAGCACGTTAGTCCTTCAGCTTATCTCATAAACATGCATACATGCACAAAATAATGCGCACATTGGCAAAGAAAAGCATTCATAAGAAGTTTTCTAGTATCATTTGCCTAGAACACGTGTCTTTCATCATTTGAAATACGTCACCCCGAGCACATGCTCTCCCAAACACAAAATTCCAGTTTTCACAAAATTCTTTGTATATAGGTTTTAATCTTTCAAAGTGGCATGCATGAATCATTTTCATCGTCCAAACTCTTGTTTTCACATCCATGATCAGGAGCTGACCTAGTTCTAGCACATGCAAGAACTCCGTCACATTTTAGGCATTATTTTTCTCATTTTATTTTCAAAAAATGAGTCATTCTCATTTATTTTTTTCAAATAAATTGCACATGCATGATTATTTATATCCTTAGCCCCATAGGTTAATTATCAAATCCCTAAAATCATTAATAAAATCACAAGAAAAATACAAAAATTCCCAAAATTCGAGTCTAGCCCTAATCAATCAAAATTGATGAATCAAGTAAATTGAGAGTGCTTACCCCAATCGATTGAGGTTCCATAGATTTGTGCTCCCTTTTACCGGGATAGAACTCAGAAGTAGGCGCCACGAAGTCATACTTCCGCTCGGTCCTAACGAATTCCCTCCGCCTCATCCTCGCAATTTGCGACAAGTTTCGACGCGCTTGGCGGGGCAAGATGTTCCCTTCTTGATCCATTTTGAGCAATAGGAAGCTAAAGATTCGAAAACCTTGATATTTTTCTCTCTTTTCTCTCCTCTCTACTCGCAAGAACAAAAAGCAACAATGGCTGCTGCCCGTTCTCCTTCTGTTTAAATAAATCTGGTGAAATTAAGATTCAAGCCGGACGGCTTCTTTTTCCCCATCTCATGCTGGACGGCTTCATTTGCCTCAGGTTGAATTTACACTTTTGCCCCTGGACTTTCCATTTAACCAAGAATTCCCGTTATTTCCAAATGGAATAACGTTGTTTCTCAAAAAAAAAAAAAATCTCGTTATCCCCAAATGGAATAACGTTTTCTCCCAAAAATTTCCCGTTATCTCCAAATGGAATATCGTTGTCTCTCCCAAATTTCCGTTATCTCCAAATGGATTAACGTTTTCTTCAAAAATTTCCCGTTATCTCCAAATGGAATAACGTTTTCTCAAAAATATTCTCCGTTATCGCCAAATGGGATAACGTATCTGTGATGAATGGTGTATCCGAAAATTTTCCCATTTTTGTGTTTGAAAAAATCAACGAAAACGGAGTCGCCACGCCATTTTAATTTTGAGGGCCAAAACTTTGAAAAAAGCCCGAGATCAGAGATTTAGGTTCGGAGGTCATGTTACGCGTCGGGAAGGACGTTAGTGTGCACCCGACGCGCCTCGTAAAACGAGTCTTCCAAGCTGAAAATCATTTGGGTGTGTGTGTGTGTGTGTGTTTTGGCCAAAATACTTTGAAACTCAGAAAAGTAAAAATTGGGATATATTTTTAAGACTTTAAACTGATCCCATGATTTTTTGGAAGATTTTTGGATTGAGATTTGGTACTCAAAAGACCTTTTGAAGTTGAGAGCCATTTCTGCCAGAATGAAAAAGGCAGAGGACCTTTGATTTTGAAAGGGATTCAAGGGTCTTAAAACTTCATAATATGGATAAACTCAGAGAATGAAAGTTGTTCTAGACACCTTAAATAAAGTTTTTGTGAAGGAATTTTCCATTTTGGAGAAGATTTGAGGGGTCAAAACCTTCTGGAAACCTCAGATATGAGATCTGAATTTCCAGAAGGTGATGAACTAGCCTCTGAAAGAAAATTTGAAAAGAGGAGTTTTACTCACCCAAAAAATAAAGTAAAAATATGTCTGGAAAGCTCTGGATGTTGGCTACAAAAAGTGTTTTGTAGTCAACACCAAATTCCAAGTTCATCTGTGTCCAAAAATTAAGACCATGGACTGAGGTCTGAGAAAATTGCTACTGGACAGCAACTTCTCAAGAAGGAGAATATGATTTTAAGGGGGGTTTTGCATCCATGCTTGTCCCCATTTCCCTAGGTTTTGGTTAGTGATCACTAGACATTTTAGTGGTGAATCAACTATACCAAACCATCCTTGGGGTACATTAGGACTAAGCATTTCATTTGCTTGGGAAGGGGAATTTTATCCTTTGAAATCAAGATTTTATGCTTGAAAATGGTTTTTAGGGTTTTGAAAATGAGTTTTCTTTGCAAGAAAGTAAGAAAGCTTAAAAATAATGTTGATCTTTGTAGAAGATCATCCATGGAGATGATCTTCCATGGTGATCTTCTTAGATCTAAAGCAAGAAGATGAAGGAACTACATTTTGTAGTTTGAAGATGCATGCATGGATGAGATTTAGGGTTAGGAAGAGGAGGGTTTACCAATCTTCCTTGTGTTCTTGAGTGTTTGGCTTGAGTGTATGAGTGTTTAGGGCTTTAATATGAGAGTGAGTGGATGAGTATGAGTTGGGAAAGATTGGAGAGAAAAAGGTGACAATTCTTGTGAATTCTCACTGTTTTCTCTCTATATTTCGCCAGAGGTTCGGTGCAAAATGTGTTCTTCCTCCTTATTTTTGTGACTGGAGGGTGTGAATACCCCGTCCCGATGCAACGCGCATTCGGAAGTTTGAAATAATTAATCATATAATGTCGAATCGAAATGGGATATTCATTTAGTGACACTCGCTTTAAACCATATTAAAAATATTAGTTTAAATTTTGAGAGTCGCCACGCCACTTTGATATAGCCCAAAGCTTTGAAAAAAGGCTAAACAGTTAATTGGGTTCGGGGGTCAAGTTACAACAGAAGAAGAAACGTTATCACTCCTATTGCCCGACGAATCGAGAGAAAATGTGTGGGGCAATGTGGGAAAAAACTGTGTGAGAATCAAAAACTAAGCATTTGACTTTTGCGGGAGTCATCCCGAAAAAATATTAATTTAAACAAAAAAGTTTGGAATTATAAATTAAAAAAGAGGAATTATTATTTATTTTTTTGAAAATGGGAAGATTTTTTTTGAAAATGGGGGATTTGTTTTGAAAAAGGGGGAGTTCCTCGGGAAGGGGGAAGTGATTATTAACCGGTCAACTCTCTCTGACCGAGGAGACACGCGTCAGGCGGAGAGGCTGAAGGGCCGATCGGCCCTATGCTCTGATTGGCTGAGGATGCTTGACGAGGATCGGGGTCGCCAGGGTGAGATCCTGGCCGTTCGATCAGGCGGAAGAAACACAAAAATGGGAGGGCCGATCGGCCCTTGACTCCCATTGGCTAAAAAAGCGGCCGATCGGCCTTAAGAGCCGGGTACTCTTCTTCTCCAATTCACTTTCTTCTTCTTCTCCGATTACTCTTCTCCTTCTTCTCTGAAACTTTTTTTTTGCCGGAGTTCCCTTGATTTTGTGCCGAGATTTTTGCTTTGCCATGGATCCCGATGTCGCAGCTTTGGAACGATTGCTCAATCAACCGGATTATTCGCCATTGGGTTCATACACCGGAGGTATAGGTGGTTTTCATGGTTATGGGGGAGGAGTTGGAGCTAGTGGACACGGCGCCGGGGGTAGCCGCGGTTCTGACAGTTTTAGGGGCGGTTTTGGTGATATGGGCAGTGGTTTTGATGGTGGTTATGGAGGTTATGGAGGTGGCAGCCATGGCGGCAGAGGTGGCGGTTTCGGTGGTGCTGGTGGCGGCAGCCATGGCGGTGATGGCGGTGGGTATGGCGGCAACGATGGCGGCCATGGCGGGAATGGTGGAAATGATGGTGGTGATGATGATGAAGAGGAGGTTGATGTTGATGCCGGGGAGAGTGACCGGAGTGACGCTGGCGGGAATGCCGAGGCTAGGAGGCGGCGAGCTTCGCGTAATTATCGGCCTTCGAGACTGTTCTTTTTGTTACACAACCAGTCGGATTTTTACGCGGGCCTGAATTTTCATGGATCCACTGGTCTTCGCTCCCGCGTCGGGATGAAGGTATAATTTTTATTTAACAACATAATAATTGATACATGTGCAAAGTATTTTATTATTTAAAATGCGAGTAATGACACATACCTGTGCTGTGTTTACCTGCAGATGAAGAAGATGAAGGGACGTAGTTCCCTTAAGGCGGTTGGTGAGGCGTGGCGCTTTCGCCGGCCGGTGAGGGTGGTCCTCGCGAGATGGTGTGGAACTTGGGGTTGGGCCCCTTCTTTGATATGGTTTCACTGATGGGTCAGACCCGGAAGTGTAATGCTGTGGTGAAGGTGTGTCGTGAGTTTTGGTGGGACACGACACATACTTTTCATCTGAGTTGGGGTGAGACTACGATCACTCCTACTGACTTCGCCGTCCTCACCGGGCTGAGATTTACAGATGTAGTGTTGCCTTTTGATGAGACCCTACACTCTGATAAGGCTCGTCAGATCCAGCTGTTTGGCGCTAGCGTTGGCCCGAGCGTAAATTTCGGTGTTGGCCGACGCAGGAAAGCTGTACAAGCTTGTTGAGACTGCTATCGATCGGTACAGAGTCGGTCAGTATGGGATGGACGCACTTGTCCGGGGATTCCTTTGGTACGGCTTATCAGTGGCCCTCTTTCCCAACTCGGGCCCGGTGTGCCGATTCTCTTTATTGGGTGCTTTGTCTGACTTGGACTTAGTGCGGTATATTTCTTGGGGAGGGGCCGGCTTGGCCGAACTGTACCGGCCCTTGACACTGTCTCGAGGTCCAACACCTCTTCTTTTGATGCTTTTCACTTTGTCCTGGAGGTATGCTAACTCTTGTCATTCTCATTACCCCTTACTTGTCACTTGTTTTTTTTCTGTCTTTTGTAAATATCTGCTTTTCTGTCTTTTGTAGGCTTGGGTTTATGAGATCTTCGGCGTTGCGCCTTTCACCTTACGGGACCAGACTCGGGATGTGCCCGTCTTGCGGTACTGGAGGAAGGAAAACCGGGTTGAGGGGTATCCGAAGACGGTTCGTGAATCTGATTTGAGGGCCGTGTTTGATGGTCCCAGTAGACCTGAGCTTTTACTCTTCCCTTGGACCCCCGAGGCTTCTGAGGCTGTTGGTGCCGTTCGGGATGTTACTGCTTCCCGCAGACTGCTGGTGGGATTGCTTGCCGATGAGATGTATCTGGGCGAGCGGGTGTCGAGACAGCACCATGCGTGGGCTCCTCTTTATGCGCCTCAGCACCCTCCCAAGAATATGTGGTACCCGGACCGATTGCCGAGGAGGATGGAGTATCTGTATGGGGTCCCCGCTTATCACTTCCGCCTTGACATGCCTTACATAGATTTTGTGGCTCTTTATCTGAGATCACCGCAGGTGGTGCGGCGGGCTGCTGCGGATGCCCAGGCTGCTGGTATGGGGGAGCAGGATCCGGTTATCCCTGAGCCGATGGGTGCTGCACCTCCCGAGATAGTGGATATGCCTCCCTTTCCTGATCACTTCTATGTGCATATGGCCGACGGGGAGGTGCGGGTAGACTTGGCTCCTACAGAAGCCGATGAGGTGGAGGGTGCCCAGCTTCCTCCCGGTGGTGCTGGCGGGGTATGCCTTTTACCTTTCCTCTTTATGTACTGGTACTTATGCTTTAGCTGTGATGTAACTCTCGCCCTTGATTTTTGCAGGTTACTCGGGAGTCTTATGTGCGGTCCGTGAGGCATAGCAATGTACTGACCCGTCTGGCAGGGAGTGCGATGGCGGCACTTTTCTTGCCAATCCCGGAGATCGGTAGATGTGGATCCAGACAGCTGGAGACAATGGCGCTCCCGTGGTGAGGAGTAGCTCGACATCCGGGTTTTCTCGCGGTCGCGCCTCGACTTCCCGTCGGGGTCATTAGGATTTTTCATTTTTCATGTAGTACCTGTTAGGAAAACGTAGGAGCATGCAGACTCTATACTTTATGCTGACTCACTCATGTATGCAACAGATCTATGTACTAGTTTATGGATTTAATATATATAAAAGTTAATCTTTTCCATTTATGAACAATTTCTATTTCTGGACATTATCTATTTTTGTACACTGCATTGGACACACGAGGACAAAATAAAATAAAGTAAAAATTGAAAATAGAAAATAATAAAGAATAAAGAATAAAGATAAAAAATAAAATAAAAGAACAAAAGGGTGGAGCCTTGGACTTGCTGCAGCTGTGTTGTACTTGGGGGAGTTAAAGGGTCGATCGGCCCAAATTTAAAGGTCCGATCGGCCCAAATTAAAAGGTCCGATCGGCCTTTCACTGAAAAGGCGGCGGTTGACTTCCTGGAAGGGGCCGATCGGCCCTATGCTGTCCTTTTCCTGATCGGATTGCCCTAGCTGTCCTTTTCCTGTACGGATTTTAATACCAAAACCTATAAAACCCTTGTCAGCCGATGGGTACAAAACATAATTTCTTTTCTCTCTTCTTCGTACTGTTCTGCTCTTTTCTTTATTGCTTTTTTCTTTTGTCGTGAATCAATCAACACAATGAATTCTCACCCTTCTGTTTTGATGGAGAAGCAAAACAATTTTGAGAGTGATTTGGCTGTTTGGGTATCCAAGGTACCTCGCTCTGTTCGTCATGCTTTTGATAAACGCTTTGGGGTGAAGTGTATTTGGTCTCTTTTGCCCATGCATCCCAACTGGAATCTCCTACATGCTGCAGCTGCTTTTTGGGACGAATCCAATCACGTTTTCAATTTTTCTTACAACGAGATTACACCCACCTACGAGGATTTTCTTGCTCTGTGCGGAGGGGATGATGTCAGTTTGATAGCGGTTCCGCAGGATAGAGTTCCGTTGGTGACAAGGGTGGCCAAATTTCTGCGCACCTCCCTACTGTGGCTAGAGGTTTGGTTGAAGGTGTGGACATAGATATCTGTGATTTGCCGGGGAGGTTTGCTCATGGTGATGATTTCGACTCGGATTTTGCCTTGGATTGCCTGGCCCTCTGCTTATTTTCCAAGGTTCTGTTTTCTCCTTATGTGGGTGTAGCTACCAGTGGATGCTTGGATATGGTTGATCAGGCCCGTTCTGGGAGGAGCATTGTTCCGGTTCTCTTGGGCGAGACACTCCATGGTATATCTCAGATAGCTAAGGGTGCTCCACTTATGACTAGGGGCAGTGCCAAATTACTGACCACGTGGCTCGAGGATCGACTTTTTGTTCTAGAGATTCCCCCTTCGAGTGTTAGGCCTTGGTTTCATGGTTGTAGGAGGAAGATTGATCCGCTTTCTGGCTTGTCGGAACGGGAGTGGAAGATGTATTTGGCGGAGGTGGATACTGATAGGATTCATTGGCGAGTACAGCATTGGGGCCTCTCCTTCATTCGGAGCCTTCAGCTTGGGCAATGCCTGATTCGTGTACCAGCTTTTGAGACTACCACCTTTTACTATGCAGAG
This sequence comes from Adenophora triphylla var. japonica, assembly GCA_022495995.1. Classification (NCBI taxonomy): domain Eukaryota; kingdom Viridiplantae; phylum Streptophyta; class Magnoliopsida; order Asterales; family Campanulaceae; genus Adenophora; species Adenophora triphylla. Next base: position 736,462 of record JAFEMH010000491.1, read on the forward strand.
CGGGTACTTCGGCAATATGGCATGGAGCAGTCCGTCCTCAAACTTGGGGCACTTCGAGTTTGATGATTCTCGCCAAAGTCCTTCCAATGGACGTTGGTGTTTCGCTTTGATGGTAAGCTTATGGAGTTCTCATGGGATGCCACGAGTCTATCTTGCACAATGACCCTTAGCACTCATTTGTCGCATGCTTATTTGACATGGTATGAAGAAAACTTGGGACCGATGAGGAGACTTTGTATGACTTGAGACGGAGATTGGTTCCTAACATATCTTCGAGCCGTTTTCTCGCAGACAGGAGGCTTTGGGGATTTCTCTAGACACAGTGGAGGAGAATCCTCCCAAGAAGATGGAGCGGAAGTTGAAGGGTAAGGCGATCGAGGAGGTTCCCCCATTGAAGAAGAAGTATTCGCCTTATTTTAAGAGAGAGAATAAGAAGAAACCGACTCGACGAGCTGCCAAGAAGAAGAAGGACGGAGATGAGGGGCCTAGTGCCAAGGAGTAGACCTTATATGTCCGAGTATCCACCCACAGTCATATGCAGACACATTAGTTATTTTATTTTGTCTTTTAATTTTTTAGTTTCTTTTGCAAGTTATTTAGTCATTAGTATAGTCGAGCTTAGACTCATCAAATAAGTGTAATCATGCATTGATTGTGGGAATGAAAAAGTTTATTGCTTTAGTAAAACAGACTGGATTTTTATTTATTTTTTGGACGGCGCCGACATACGCCACGTTCCCCTTTTACAATGAGAACCAAGGGGCTCGAGTCGTCAGTAGTAGTTCATTTTCATCAAGCTACTATTTTTAGAAAGGGAAGATAGAAGCGGGACAATTTTTATTTTATTTGCTCTAACTTTTGCCTAGACCGCCCTTTACGGGTTTTCAATCTAGCGAGCTTTTGAACGCACCCTTTCTTTTGTTGCTAGACCGCCCTTTGCGGGTTTTCAATCTAGCGGGCTTTTTGCGTTTTTTTTTTTTTTTTTTTTTTTTTTTTATTTAGAGGGGGAGGAAGAGCTTAATCATAGTAGCGTCTCGAGCTTGGCCGAGGTTGGTGGGCTCCTTGAATTCGTTGCCATCCAAATCTGCCATTTTAACTGCTCCACCCGAAAATATCTTCTTGATCACATACGGGCCGGTCCATGTAGGGGCCCACTTCCCAAGAGGATTGAACTTATTGGGAAGTTGCTGCTTCAAAACCAAATCTCCTTCCTTAATGTCTAAGGGCTGCACCTTTTTGTTGAAAGCCCTTGTTGTCCGTCTTTGATAGGCTCGGATGTGTTCCATGGCTTTGAGTCTGCGTTCGTCAAGTGTGGCCAACTGATCATATCGGCTGCGGAGCCATTCAACTTCTGCTACTTGATTTTCTAATAAGATTCTCAAAGACGGGACTTCCAACTCAACCGGGAGTACTGCCTCCATCCCATATGTCAGGGCAAACGGAGTTTCACCTGTAGCTGTACGAACGGAGGTTCTATATCCCCAAAGTGCTAATGGTAGTTTCTCGGGCCAGTCCCTACCTCGAATCGCTGTCTTTGTGATTATCTGCTCAATCGTTTTGTTAGCTGCTTCGACTGCTCCGTTGGTCTGAGGCCTATAAGGGGAAGACTTGTGCCGGGTAATCTTGAACTCGCGCAATTTGTCACAATCTCCGCCGAAGTGGGACCCGTTGTCCGAGATAATCTCATTTGGTACTCCATATCTGCACATGATGTCCTCCTTAATGAACTGTGCCACCTTTTTGGAAGTCAACACCTTGTAAGATTTTGCCTCAATCCACTTGGTGAAGTAATCCACTGCTACTAATACAAAACAATGCCCATTGCTTCCCGGCGGTGTAATCTTGCCAATCACATCAATCCCCCATGTCGCAAATGGCCAAGGGGTTACCATACTGTACAACTCGTGAGGGGGGACATGGTTCAAATTGGAACACATTTGGCATTTGGGACATTTCCGCACAAACCGGATGCGCCTGCTTCTATAGTGACCCAATAATAACCCAACCGTGTGATTTTCTGTCTCAACATTCTGGCATTCATGTGTGGACCGCATAAGCCATCGTGTACTTCTTCCATGATCATTTCTGCTCGTTTCGCGTCTACACAGAGTAACAGGAGACCATCGTAGTGTCTTTTGTACAACATATCATCCAATAGAACAAACTGTCCGGCCAATCGTTTCAATGCCTGCAAGCTTTTGGCTTTCACATCTCCTATAAAAGACACATCACCCTTCTTGAGATACTCATAAATCTGTGCGTACCACGGATCCTTGTTCTCCTCGATGTCAGCTTGAATCTCGCAGCAGTAGGCTTCGTAGCAGTAAGCGGGGTTCTCTCTTCGGCCAACTCTGAACGGTTTTACAGACATTCCGTGAGGGATTTCGACCAAAGAAGCCAGTGTAGCTAAAGCGTCGGCAAATCTATTTCTGTCTCTGGGTAGATAATGGAATGTCACTTCTTTGAATTGCTTGACAAGCTCTTCCATATGAGTCTGATACTGTTGCAAGTAGGGGTCAACAGTCTTCCACTTCTTAGATGTCTGATTGATAATTAAAGCTGAGTCTCCATATACCTCCAACTCCTTTACATTACGCTCCAAGGCTGCTTCTAACCCAGCTATGCAAGCCTCGTATTCAGCCGCGTTATTGGTGGTTGTAAAATTTAGCTTGATGGCGATGGGGGTGTGTTCATCTTTGGGATCAACCAAAAGGATTCCCACTCCATTGCCCCTCTTGTTCGCGGCTCCATCAAAGAATAGTTGCCATCTCTCTTCCGTATCAATGCTAAAAATCCCCTCGTCTGGAAATTCCGGTTCAAGCCCCTGTTCTTCTGTGCTCGGAAACTCTGCTAAATGATCCGCCATGGCTCTCCCTTTAACTGCTTTTCTCGGCACATAGGTGATATCGAATTCCCCCAGAAATACCGACCACTTGGCTAATCTCATGGACAGAGAGGGTTTGTCAAACAAATATTTAATTGGATCCATCTTTGACACTAGCGTAATCGATGCGCCGACAAGTAATGCTTCGAGTTTATTAACCACCCAAACTAGCCCTAAGATGTGTTTTTTCCAATGCCGAGTAGTTTAGCTCACTCCCTTGCAACTTTCGACTAACAAAATAAACGGCGTTCTCCACCCGAGAGTCCTTGGCTTCTTGTGCCAAAGATAGCCCCAACGGCCGTATCGCCATCAAGTTAGGTACAATAGCAATGGTTTCTCCGAATGTGGGGGGCGAAGGATAGGGGGATTGACCAAGTATCTCTTGATTTCCTCAAAGGCTTCTTGACATTTCCAGTCCCAATCTATACTTGCGGTCTTCTTCATCAGTCTGAAAATTGGTTCACACATAGTAGTCAATTGATTAATGAAGCGGCTGATGTACTGTAACCGTCCCATGAATCCCTTAACTTCTTTTTCTGTGCGTGGTGGCTTCATCTCCATGATGGCTTGAATCTTCCTTGGATCTGCCTCAATTCCTCGTTCGGTGACCATGTAGCCCAGGACCTTTCCTCGAATAACCCCGAATGTACACTTGGCGGGATTTAGACGCATTGCGTGCTCACGCAGTCTGTCGAAGAACTTTCTCAAATCAATGAAATGCTGACCGTCTGACCCCTTGGAATGAATGATCATATCGTCGACATACACCTCAATCTCCTTATGGATCATGTCATGGAATAATGCTGTGACCGCTCTCTGGTATGTAGCCCCTGCATTTTTCAATCCGAATGGCATTACAAAGTGTAACAAGATGTTCCCCATGGTGTAGTGAAAGCCGTCTTCTCCCGGGTCCGCTCGCCATCTTGATCTGATTATATCCTGCAAAACCATCTACAAAAGACTTGACCTCGTAGTTAGCAGTGGCATCTACTAGCATATCGATATTGGGCAACGGGAAGTCGTCCTTCGGGCTAGCCTTGTTGAGATCTCGGAAGTCAACACAGACTCTAACCTTGCCATTCGATTTACTGACCGTCACAATATTAGATAACCACGTCGGATACTCAATAACTCTGATAAAGCCCACCAGGAGGAGCTTCTCTATCTCTTCTTTAACTTGCAGAGACCATTCTGGCTTAATGCGGCGTAATTTCGCTGACAGTGCTTGGCGTCTGGTGTTAGTGGTATTCTCGTGCTCCACTATCGAGTTATCCAAATTTCCGCATATCCTTGTATGACCATGCGAACACATCCGAATATTCTTTAAGCAGCTCAATCAATGCTTCCCTTTTGGTCCCTTCGAAGAAGCTTCCAATCTGCGTCTCTCTCGGCTCTTCTTCCGTTCCCAAATTAATACATGATAACACCTCATCGGCAGCTTGGGCCCGACCTTCCTTTTGATTGATAACTTGCTTAGAAATTTCTTTAACGTATTCATTGTTTAGTGTGTCCGCTTCTTCTAATGAGTCATTATTAACTAAGTTAATTTGATTAAGTTGAGTATTATTTTTAGTTAATTTATCATTAAGAAGATTGGCTATGAGGGATACTCGTAAAGATCTAGTTTTTCATTCATAGCGAAAGGGAAAACAACATTTGCAACTAATTCATAGTCTTCTCGACGTGAGGTCATCGTACTTGGAAGACGACTCAAACTCAAAAGAAAACACATCGACTCAAACAAAACAAATGACTCAAGAAGCGAGAGGACTTGGGGGAATCGTGGGGAGACTCAACAGAGGAGGCATCAGCCCCACTTCAACCATGTATTCCTTCGTGGCTACGGGTCCGCCAAATACGCACCAATTCTTCAAACTTTCCAACCATGGGTGTCACCAACGTCCTTGGATCCGTATCGCCCGCCATCTCTCGCCCCAATGACCGCAACCATATCATCTTCTATATTCGTATTCCCCAAATGCCGCAACAGTTCGACCATCCCATTCTTCGCATCCTCTCGAAACCGCAATGTTCTCAACCAACGGCTCCTCCAAAGATACCTGCCCTAGCTGATTGGCCAACTCATCTTCAGTCTTGATGATGTACCGGCTCTGGACCGTGACAACCTTGCCTCTCTTTTGACGTGAATCCATGAGAACTGTCTTCAGCTTCGACCTATCAATCTCTGTATCTCTGAAGATTTCGAAACCCTTCTGCAGCCTGCCTGTGTGATCAAACCAAGGCTCGCTAAACTCCATGCAAGAGAATTCTTCGCCCTCCTTGACAAAGTAACTATTGAGGGAAAGGCGGTATGGCCTCATCTCTCGCTGTTGGTAGGGCAGCTTCACCCTTTTGATGTATTCAATTCTTTCCATCTCGGCTTTATCTTCGGGAGTAAGGACGTAGCCTAGACCTTGGTGGCTGCGGTGATCAATAGCCTCCACTATTTTCGTGGGTCCTTGGAGATGCCTGCCAAGACCCAGTCCTGGTACAAATCCCATGTTTCTCATCATTCTTATAGCTGGCCGTACTCTGTCCGATGTTTTCGTGAGGTCCACCGCGCAAACTTGTGCTTGTGCTATTAGCTGAAAACCGCTGAACATTGAACTACCCTCTTCGTGCTGAATCTGTAGGACCGGCTTTCCCCCAGTGCTTGATCCCTGAGATGTTACCAGATCGCTGTAAATGACTGTCACTTGATCGCCCGACTGAAATTTCACACATTGATGCAATGAGGAAGGGACTCCATTCATCTGATGCAACCATGGCCTACCCAAGAAGATGGTGAAGGTGGAAGGTATGTCTATGACTTGAAACTCAAGAATCATAGTAGTAGTCCCGCAAGTAAAGAGGCAACCGATTATTCCCAACACCGACCGGCTAGTAGAATCGTATCCTCGCACGGAATGAATCAAGGTCTTAAATCTGTGGACTTAGATCAAGGACGTCCATCATCCCGGGAAGGCGATGTTCACCGCAGAACCGTTATCAATGAAAATGCGTGGCAACCTTTTTCCGTTGACTTCAATAGTGATGTGCAGTGGTTCATTATGATCCGATCCAAACTCCGGCATGTCCAACTCTGAAAATGTAATGATATTCCCAAAGTGTATGTTGCCGATCATTTGCGTTACATCTTCTCGGCTTTGTATCGACGGCACCAAAGTCGCAAAGAAGATTCTCGTTCCAACATCATCCTCGGGCATACGAGGACGTTAGCAAGGACCATAAGGATATATTGGCTTGAGTTAGCTTCAGCTGAGTGAGAATAGGGTCTTCTTTATCGGGATTCACTACTTCGGCTTTTCGGACCAAACACTTTCTTCGCCCCTTTATCTTCTGGTTGATACACCCTTCCGGACCTCGTGAGTAGACTAACCCCATTCTTTTCCATATCAGATACTTCTGCGTGAATTTCAGCCAACGAGAGAGGTTTAGGACTCTCTTCTACACAATCGTCATTTAACGAGGCAACTTCTCTGGACAGTTCCTCAAAAGACAGCATATAACAAGAAAATTCTTTATAAATTGAACTCAAATTACAAACTGACACAACTGCCTCACTGTCCGTCACAACAGACTCGACTGGATCAGTGAGGTCTTTCTCTACCATAGCAATATCACTACCAACTATCTTACTAGGATTCTCTACCTTCCCTTCAATGATGAGCTTCTGCACAGCTCTTTTCAAAGCAAAACCAGCATACTCGGAGAGTTTCGGCACGAACAATCCCTTTCTGACAATAGCTGAGAATACATCTTCTGTCGACAGCCCCAGTTTCTCAAAAGCATCTTCCATCTCTACCAAGCTGATAAAATTACCTTCCACCATGTGGATCTTGTTGTTGGGAAGAGGGTTCCCCACAACATTTGGAGACTTCGGCTTCTCCACCTTACCTTGCCGAATCAAGTCTTGTACTAAACGTTTGAACTGAAGGCGTAATCGCAGTGTGACCCTTGTACTTGTGGTAGTGGCAATACTTAGAAGCATCTAAGCCTTCCTTCGGGTTTAACGGTTCATAATTCTCAAGCGGCTTGACCAAGCCCTTCTTTACTAGCACTTCGAAAACCTTGCCCATTGGCATTCCAAAATCATCAAATACTTCCCTCGCGGTGAATACCGTTATTCCCCTCATTACGGCTTGAACATCCAAAGCAGCTTCCCCTTGCACATAATTTACTTGCCCCACGGGCTCTTTCTTTTCTGCGGTATTTGCGGGAGCTCTATAGCGGAATGAATTATTAGCAGCCCCAGTGTCCTTTGGTGGAGCGATTCCGGTGATGCCACTCTCATAACGTACGCCCGAATCCACCATTTCCCTAAGATTGGGAAAGTATCCATTACCAACTGCCAACTTGTGTCCGGGCAACAAGCACTTGTAAAAAATCTGTTTCTGTTCATTCTCCTTGGGCGGATACTGAATTTCGCTCAACTTATCATTCCAACGTTTGTAGAAGTCATAAATCGACTCTCCATTCTTTTGAAGCGTGTGCTCCAAATCAGCTCTATTCACTTGCCAATCCATGTTTGCTTGATACTTTTCGGAGAACACCCTACTAACCTTGTCCCATGTGTCCCTTTCTTCCTCGTTCAACTTCAGAAACCAACGGAGAGCAGCCCCTTCCAATGTGCTATGGAACATTCTCGCCATCTGCTCGGGTGTACAGTCTTTGGCCCTCATTGCCAACGTATAACTGTCTAAATGTGTCTTTGGGCAAGTAACTCCTCCAAACATGGCCATCTTGGGCATCTTGAAATCTTGAGGTAGGGGTGCGACTTTGCTCGGATTAAGCATCTTGATGGGGGACACACCTTGCTTTCCCATTTGCTCGGTCAATGCTTTCACTTGTTCAATCAATGCTAACACAGTCGGGTCCGTAGCAATGTTGGAGTTCTGCATGGCTGGGGGTTGAGTGATGGTAGGGGAGGTGGAGTAGGTAGGGATAGGATGGCCGGAATAATTGAAGGGTAAAGTGGGAGGGGGTAGATTAGCAAAGTGGTCCTTGGGTGTGTTGGCAGGAGGTTGATAAGGTCTTTTGGATTTGCTCGAGCTCCCATACATGACAGGTGGCGGAACATTATTGTAGCTGCTTGGAACGTAGCTGGGTAGAGGGAAGGTAGGTGCATTGGGATTGGCGGGATTAGGAGCATTGACGCTTTCATCTTCAACATCGACCACTTCATTCCCCATCAAGATAACCTTGTGTCCCCTTTACCGAGTTCCTCAACAAAAATGATCCTTCACTTCTTGATTGTGGTTCTTCAAAGTGCGATTCTCGCTTCTTCAAGTTTCTCAACCCTCATGGTTAAACCGGCAAAGTAGGCGTGCAGAGCAGGCGGAATGTCATTGAAGTTGGGGTTGGCAAGACCTTCCATTGAAGTGACTGGAGTAGAGCCGGTTGCAGGCAAGAAAGTGCGCTTGGAGTAGTTGATGGAGGCAAGGTTGTCATTGTTGAATGGAGAACGCGGCCCGACCTTAGCTCTGGAAGTATCGAAAAGACTCCGGTTTTAGGAGAGGGGTTGACTCAATGCGGTGTACTAGCTTGAAAATTTTTATTTACAAAAGCTTGGTACATTTTAGTCCTACAAAGGTTGGAAGGATACCCCTTTTCGCAACTAACTAAATATCCTAAAGTGGTGAATCCTAACGACTAACCTTCTCGTATAGACAAATAATATGATTTTTATGAAAAGTACCGCAAACCAATGATAGGTCAAGATCCTTTAACAATATATAACTCGTCCTCACATAGCACGTCCTTTGAAAGGAAATCAATTTTTTAGTGCTCTTAATCTCTCGATAGATCTTGACTTATCATTGGTTCGTGGTGACTTAACATAAAGATCCCATTAATTGTCTATATAAAAGCTAGTTAAACCAACCTGGTCATATGGAGTGTATTCCTAGAAAAGTGGGTGACACAAGGGTTAGGTTTTAGGCTCCCACCGTGCAGCCGAAGCGCACTGATGAGTGGATGGCCAAGTGAGACTCGGAAGGGAGGCGACATGATCACCACACTTCCCGCACTTTGGCTTCTCCGAAGGGTAAAAGGGTGTCTGTGCAGTGTGACACGGACTCTAGTGGTAGTGTGAGGTAGAGAAGTCTAATTCTTTTTAGAGAAAAAAGAGAAAGATTTTTTATTTACATGAAATGCATGCATGCAATGCAACAGTTAAGAGTAAAGAAAATAGAAAGAAAGCGAAAAATACAACACCATACAAGAAAACGAAAGTCTGACCCACTTAGTTTGAAAAAGTTTCAAAACAATTCCCAAAGAGTCGCCACTGTGAATACCCCGTCCCGATGCAACGCGCATTCGGAGGTTTGAAATAATTAATCATATAATGTCGAATCGAAATGGGATATTCATTTAGTGACACTCGCTTTAAACCATATTAAAAATATTAGTTTAAATTTTGAGAGTCGCCAAGCCACTTTGATATAGCCCAAAGCTTTGAAAAAAGGCTAAACAGCTTAATCGGGTTCTGGGGTCAAGTTACAACAAGAAGAAACGTTATCACTCCTATTGCCCGACGAATCGGTCTTTCTAGCATGGGGTGTTGGTTGTGTGCGGTGTTTACGGGAATAGATAGAAGAAACAGGATCATGCATAAGGAGGAGGGGAGAGAAAGAATTAATTGATGATCACACCCTAGAACCTTTGAGTTAGGCCCTCGGAAGGTGCACTAATCAACGTTCATCCTTGGGGGATTGTTGATCATGGGATAATTATAACTAAGGTGGAAGGAAAGAAATAGTTCCTAGATCCATTGGGTTTCTTGGGCGAAACCTTAGATCATCCTCGGCTATACATAATTAAATATATTAAAACAACCCTAAATCTAGCATATATGACATAAGCAAGAAATAAAGTAATTAAAATATACTAAGCATGCAAATAATAATAATAAAGACAATAATAATAAAGAACAAGAATATTAAAAAGAGAGTCTTACCAATTGTAGCAAGACTTTGGGGTCGAATCTTGGCGATTCGAGAGGAAAAAGAAGAACTAAGGGTAAAGCAAGTGTAGTCTCGCTTCTCCCGTATGAAATTGTGTGTGAATATGGGGAGCCGGGCACCCCTATTTATAATACCTCGGAACTTGGGCTGGGCCTCTAAAGGGTCGATCGGCGCTAGGGCTGAAGGGTCGATCGGCTCTAAATAAAAGGGTCGATCGGCTCTACCACGGGCAAAGGGCCGATCGGCTCTTCTAACTGGCGTACCTTCCAAGCTGACAGTGACGGCGCTGGTACGGACGAATTAAATGATTTTTTTTAGGGTTTTCTAGGGTTTCGCTAGGGTTTATTAATTAACCGGGCCAGGTATTTGGAATACCCTTTTTTTCGGACCGGGTACTAACAGAGGGCTCAATTTATAGCCCTCCTGAAAATGCAAAGGTATCCGCGCGGATGGATCCAGTCAGCGTGCACTGTTCATTAAATGCGGCTCTCCAAACTTTTGGACAAGAAGAATATTTCTTTTCAAAATTCAAATTAATGCCAGGTTTTCCTAAATTGTGTTTCCGGCCATTACCGCCATTTTTGGTTTTCTTCTTTTGTTTTGCTTTTTGAGATTCTTTTTAAGGTTTAACCTTAAATAACAATGCCCATTTTACCCTCACTTTGTTAGAAATGTTAGGATAGTTAGGAATTGTTAGAAATGTTATAACTTTCGTTAATTTTCTAACGAAAATTCTAACAAGCTCAAATTGGAGCACTTACAAGAGCCCCTCGGCGACGGCGCTTCGAAGGAAGCGGGGTCGTCGATAAGAGTAAGAGCTCCATATTTGGCGGTGATGATCGAGTGATCGGGTGGCTGAATCCTAGCGATAGGCTACCTACGTATCCCGAACAGAATCAAGCCAGCCGTAGTTCGGGTCTTTGACCCCGGAGATGATGGCGTTTTAGGTGCCTCGAACCTCGATGAGCGAGTTCTCAATCGGTTCTTTGAAAGAAACTCTGTGGGGATTAGAGATGACCATTTTCGGTTCGATGGCTATCCGCTTCTGCATTGGGGATAGGAATGACCATTTTCGGTCTTGATGGCTATCCGCTCTGCTGGGATAAGAGATGACCATTTTCGATCTGATGGCTATCCGCTTCATTGGGATAGGAACGACCATTTTCGGCTGACGGTATCCGCCTCATTGGGATCATCACATTTATCGCTTTCCTAGTGATAGCTCTTAGGTGCCTCAAACCTCGAGATGGCGTTTTAGGTGCCTCGAACCTTGGAGATGGCTTTTTAGGTGCCTCGGACCTTGATGATGATGGCGTTTTAGGTGCCTCGAACCTTGATGATGATGGCCTTTTAGGTGCCTCGGACCTTAATTTGAAATGGCCTTTCGGTGGACTTCGTCTGCTGCCGAAGGAGAGGGTGACCGTTTGGTCGAGGGCTGGACCTAATGATAAGGCTACCTACGTATCCCTAGTGGGAATCAAGCCCTTTCGTAGTTCGAGTACTACTCGAGATTCCGTTGGCTTTTGGGATTCCGTTAACTTTGCTGGGGATTTCGTTAGCCTTTGCTGGGAAAATCAGACGTATTTGTCTGGGAAATCGGTCTTACGTTTGACTGCCGTTGGTAATTTTGATGAAAGATACGGGATCTCAAGTATCTTTCTCGGGGAACTCGGTCTTACGTTTGACCGCCGTTGGATGATTTTGATGAAAGATACGGGATCTCGTTATCTTTCTCGGGAGAGTTTCGGTCTTACGTTTGATCACCGGGGTAATTTTGATGAAAGATACGGATCCGTTATCTTTCTCGGGGCACTCGGTCTTACGTTTGATCGCCGGGAAGATTTTGATGAAAGATACGGGATCTCGTTATCTTTCTCGGGCACTCGGTCTTACGTTTGATCGCCGGGGAAGATTTTGATGAAAGATACGGGATCTCGTTATCTTTCTCGGGTCACTCGGTCTTACGTTTGACTGCCGGGTGATGATTTTGATGAAAGATACGGGATCTCGTTATCTTTCTCGGGAAATCGGTCTTACGTTTGATCACCGGAAGAAGATTTTGATGAAAGATGCGGGATCTCGTTATCTTTCTCGGGGAAATCGGTCTTACGTTTGGATCGCCGGAAGGATTTTGATGAAAGATACGAGATCCGTTATCTTTCTCGGGGCACTCGGTCTTACGTTTGACTGCCGGGGGTGATTTTGATGAATGATACGGGATCTCGTTATCTTTCTCGTGGGCACTCGGTCTTACGTTTGATCGCCGGGGTGATTTTGATGAAAGATACGGAATCTCGTTATCTTTCTCGTGGCACTCGGTCTTACGTTTGACTGCCGGGGTGATTTTGATTTAGAAAGATACGAGATTTCGTTATCTTTCTTGGGGCACTCAGTCTTACGTTTGATCGCCGTGGAAGATTTTGATGAAAGATACGGGATCTCGTTATCTTTCTCGGGGCACTCGGTCTTACGCTTTGATCGCCGGGAATTTTGATGAAAGATACGGGATCTCGTTATCTTTCTCGTGGCACTCGGTCTTACGTTTGACTGCCGGGGTGATTTTGATGAAAGATACGAGATTTCGTTATCTTTCTCGTGGCACTCCTACTTACGCTTTGACTCCGGGGGTGATTTTTGATGAAAGATAATATGGGATCTCGTTATCTTTCTCAGGCACTCGGTCTTACGTTTGACCGCCGGGAAGATTTTTCTTGACAAGGGGCCGACTTTGGTTAACTTTGGTTAACTCTGGCTCAAGTCGGGACCTGAATTGCAGAGTCCTGGAATTTTAAGGGGCAAAAGGGTCATTTTGACCCTTGCAATCCTATCCGCGCGGATAGGAGCTGAAAGTCAGGGGTATTAATTAGGGACAACGCCCTTCCTCTTCCTCAGTCCAGTTTTTTGAATTTCACGAGAGGAAAGAGAGAGAAAGTCGCAAATCCGCCATCTTTGGCCTTTGGAGCTCCGAAATCTTCCGATTTTCTTCGATTTTCGAGCAATGGAACACGGGAAAGGCGCTTTTCAAGGCCAAGGACGTGGCCCGGTAGCGGAGAGGCGATTGGAGCTCGTCCGGATGAGGAGGCATTACAATCTTTCGCAATCGGTTGCGGAGGAGCATTACCCCGATGCTTGGCAACATTGGGCTTCGGATTCGAATCTCCGAACGGTATACTTTGAAACCCTTTGATCCCTTTGTTGATTTCTTGCTTGAAATTTGAATTTTGGGTGATTTTTGAATTAATTTTTTTTTTGAAAATTCGAATGATCGATGTTCTTGGCTTTGAATCTTGGTTTTGATGCTTTGCATGTTGTAATGAGTATATGAGTAACCCAAAATGTGCACTTTGCTTGGGAAAAAGAATTGGCATTTTTGCCACATTTTTTTTTTTCAATTCGAAAATTACATGTGAAAATTCGAAGAATTGTGATTTTTTTTTTTTTGAAATTGAATATTGCATGTTGATGATGATGATGATTTTTTTTTTGAAATTGAATTTTGATATTGATGAATGATGATGCAATGCATGCATTTTGTTTGGAAAGAATGGGCATTTTGCCAATATGAGATGTAATAATGTATGTTTAGGATTTTTATTTTATTTTTTTAAAGTGGGACGGATTTTTCCTCCCGTTGCATGTAAGATGGATGATATGCATGTATGCAAAATTTTTTTGAGATGATGCATGTTATTTTATGGAAAATGGGACGCGAGTTTTTACTTCCATAGAATGCATCTTTTTTTTTTTTGATGAATGCATTGGGACTTCTTTGGCCGAAAACCTGTTTTCTTTCATGCGAGAAAAATGGCCATGGCTATGCTCATTGTATGTCAGTTATGCTTTGTCAGAAATTTCTTTTTTTAATGTAAATGCAAATGCAATCTTTTTTGACATTCCTTTCTCTTTCTCTTTTTTTTTTTTATTACAG